>KV423920.1:288522-334397 GCA_001632435.1 Calocera cornea HHB12733 | reverse complement strand
CCCTCTTAACCCAACCCCTTCACCCAAATGCAGACCACAGCCAACTGACACCCTCCCCCAGACTCAGCCTACCTCCTCTCCGTCGCCTGCGCAACCCCGCTCTACGGCAGGCTAAGCGACATCATCGGTCGTCGCCTTGCGCTCGGGCTCGGTCTCTCGCTGTTCATCCTCGGTCGGTCCATCCACTTCCATCAGCTATGTATATGCACTACTAATACCCCACATAGGCTCCGCCCTCTGCGGCCTAGCCCGCTCCATGAACGTGCTCATCCTCGCGCGGCTCCTGCAAGGCGCCGGCGGGGGCGGCTCGGGCCTGCTCGGCGCAATCATCATCTCCGACGTCGTCTCCCTGCGCATGCGCGCGCTGCTCAACGGCGTCTCCTCCATCTGCTGGGCGACCGGCTCGGGCCTCGGCGGCGTGTACGGGGGCGTGGTGGCCGATGCGCTTGGGTGGAGGTGGGCGTTCCTCCTCCAGCTGCCGCCGCTCATGTGCGTCATGTGCGGCCTGCTGTGGATGGTCGGCTATGAGGTTGAGGGGCAGGAGCGCGCGGGCAGGGTGTGGGAGGCCGTGAAGCGCAGGCTGGACTGGTGGGGCAGCGCGCTGCTCGTAACTGGCGTGCGTCTTCCCACCACTTCCAACGCATATATGCTGACCCCGCTCCGTAACGGCACAGATCGGCGCACTCGTGTTCTCCCTCGCGTTCAAAACGAACGAGGGCCTGCCCTGGTCGCACCCGGCGGTGTACCTCACCCTGACCCTGTCCGCACTAGCGATGGGCGCCTTCGTCGTGGTAGAAGAGTACGTCGCGCCCGAGCCCGTCCTGCCCCTCCGCCTCCTCCGCTCAATGCACGTTGCCGCCCTCGCGTGGAGCACCTTCCTCGCCTCGGCCGCAACCATCGCGATCGGCCTCTTCTTCCCCATGCTCCTCCAGATCGTCAGGGGGAACTCGGCCAGCTTCGCAGGCCTCCACCTGATCCCTGCGACGGTCTCGGGGGCGTGCGGGGGCGTCATCAGCGGATTCGTGCGTGCCTGTCCATCCATCCGCCCCCCCTCCCCTCACGCACTGACAACACCATCTTTGCCCGAATTGTAGTACATAAGGACGACGGGAAAGTATTGGTATCTCATCGTCGGCCTTTGCATCCTCATGGGCGCACCCTGCTTCTTCCTCGCCCTCATCGGCCGCGGCACATGGGAGATGTTCACCTGGGTTGTCCTCGTGCCGAACGCGTTCGGCGGGAGCGGGTACAGCGGGTCCACCTTCAGTGCGTTCCTTTCCCTCCCAGCTGCCTCTCAGTACCGCGGCAGGCGGTGCTTCTTGGCAGCGGTTCCTTGAGGCAAGACTGACCACGGGAATAGTTGCGATGCTGAGCGCTGTTCGGCGCGCAGATATCGCCCCCGTCACCAGCATCGCGTTCATGTTCCGCGCGTGCGGGCAGGTGATCGGCATGGCCGTCTCGAGCGCGATACAGCAGAGCGTGCTCGAGCGCGAGCTGTCGAGTAAGATCCAGGGCCTGGATGCCGCTGCGGTGCGCCTTACCCTCCAACCCCCTAGCAAGTGCTATATGCTTATGCGGATGATCTGCACAGATCGTGGCGGAAGTAAGGAGGAACGCGACGTCCATCTTGGACCTGCCCCTCAGCCAGAGGGACGAGTCCATAGCGAGCTACGCGACCTCCCTGCACGCCGTCTTCCTCGCGAACGGCATGCTCGCCCTGCTCGCCCTGGTCTTGCTCCTGTTTGTGCGTCCCTTCTTCCTGCCGCTTCGCCCGATGATGGCAGTAGGGCTGACTGCATCTGCGGCAGATGAAAGAGTACCCGTTGGACGCGATGCATGAGGAAGACGCCGATAACGCCAAGCTGGAAGAGGCATACGAAGCCGCCGAGATGAGCGCGCTATAACACCCGGCCGCGACCGCGTCTCGTCTCGTCGTCTCGTCGATCCGCCTCCCGCATTCTCTCCATCTCCCAACACACCCTGCATCCAACACGCTGTCTGCTTGCATAACCTGTTTGAAGTATATCGGTTTATCGTTCATATATCGTCGAAAAACGAGGTGCTGCCTAGATGGGCGAAAACATTGTATGTATCGCATTAGAGATGTACCATTGCATTAGTAGAGTGAGGAGCGGCGTTGAAAATTTATGCATATTGAAAGTAAAGATGCGAATACTTGTAGCCCCGGTCGATCGTGTGCTGGATATGGCGAGCTCCGATCGTGGTCTCAGCATCAGAACTGAAGAATCAAGTTTTAATTCCTGTACAATCCGAGATAATTGGTGTGCATGTACTGTCACAACTATGTCGCAGCCCTAACGAAACGTGCAGCCAGCCGCACAAGCAAGCCCAAACCAGATGCACCCTACTTCCCCTGCCCACCCAAGCTCATGCTCCTCCACTCCCCGCTCCCCCTCTTCCCCTGCTTCCCCTTCTTCCCCTGCTCCTCGTCCCGCTGCACCCTCTCGAGCGCAAGCCAGCTCACCAGCACAAGCTCCTTGATGTCGAACGCGCAGCTGTACACGATGAGCGCCGCGTTCGGGTCGGCGATGCGCGTGCTGTCGGCAGGCCGGAATTGGGCTGCGACCTCGTTCGTGGGGCTCACGAGCTGCAGGCATCGATAAATGAGCGCCTTCGGTAGGACGGGGATGGGGTGAAACTCACATAAAGATCCCTGCTCGACCGATATCCCTGCCAGGTCCACACCCCGCCCTCCGTATCCCGCACCTTCGGTTTCCTGTACCACCCTACCTCAGCACACCAGACTGATAATCCCTTAAGACACTTACTGGCCCATAACCTTCCCCAACACTCCAATGCCAAAGAACTTCCCGAACGGCGTCCCTCTGCTCTCCTCTGGGCCGAAGGCAATCTCCCATTGTCCCATCTTCGTGTGGCGGATCGTGCCGACGAGCTCGCCAAGACCGCGGGCAGAGCAGATGGTGATCGTATCGCCCGCGTTACCTGCGAGGCTGGAGCCTCTCTTTGGTGCGGAGGCAGATGTGGGTGAGGTGGGAGGCGTGAGCAGGGCAGAGGGGGAGAAGGCGTCGGAGGAAGACGCTGTGGAGGAGGAGATGATGAAGTAGGCGCCACCGTCCGTGTAGAGGATGCACTCGAACGGGTCCGGAGAAGAGAGGCGGAAGATGAAGGCCGAGTTCTTCGATACCTCCGACATCGCAGGTGGTCGGATCAGAGGAGGGAGGAGCGAAGCAGACGCAGGCAGCAGCTGAGAGCAGAACAACAGTGGCAAGGGACAAAGACCCGCACAGCGTGGGAGCAGCGAGGGAGGACGATGTTCAGGATCGAGGAGGGCACCTGGGTATTTAGCACATCTGCCGGGCCGAGGCGCTAGACTGGGCGGAAGCCGTAGTCCCACTTCCCTCCCATTATCTGGCGCTCGAGCGGCGGTGGGGTACACGTGGGCGCTTTTGTTTGCCCCGGGTTGGAGCGATAGAGCTTCTTCTGTGATGTGAGGGGGGGGCCGCGGGAATAGGGTTCTGTTTGGCAGCGGCGGGAGAACGGATAATGAGGCTCCAGTCTACAGAGACTGATCCCTCAGCACGAGCACCTCTATGTGGGTTCTCATTTAGAGCGCCAGATCGATCGCCGACAGCCTGAAGTACGGAGGACCTGTCAGAGCTTCCACCATCGCCGGGAGGAGAACAATGAACATCAGCCAGTGGCTTCTGAGAAGAATGAAGTGTTTCAGGAGCGGGTGTAGCGACAAGGAGAACAAAAGGCTCGTTCGGAGACGTCGCGCGTTTCCGAACCGGAGATGCCACGCTGATGAAGAGTTGCACTGCCACAAAGAATCGTCATGTTATCGCTCCCTCGTTCCAGTGGGATTTGAAATAGATTCTACATCGCAACCCTACTTCGGAGGATATATGACAAACAGTGTATGAGCTATATTGCAACATCCGAGCTCGTAGCCTGCGCCGCTTCGCCCGCCAGGCTCATGAACCTCTCCCACTGCGTGTGCTGAGCAGCGCCCTCCACCGGCAAGCCGCGCGCCGAGTTCCAAAGGTACCCCGCAGCCGTGGGCTTGCAATTGGCAGCACCGGCGGTGCTGGCGGTCTGGACCGCTTTCGCCTTGCCTTTGTTGATCTGAGTCGGGGTGGCTTGGGCTTGGAGGCCTTGGGAGCTGCTTGCCGCGGCTCCACTCGCACTGGAGGGAGGGGCATTGTCGAGCATCCCGGGCCCCATCGTATTCCGCACGATGTCGAACAGCTGCGCACTGTCGACGAACCAGCTCATGCGTTCGACCATCTTCCTCCTGCACGTCGCGCAGACCTCCCTCCTCACTGCCCGCGCCTGGCGGTCCAGTGCCTCAGAGAAAGCAGCGTCAAAGTCCGTGTACGGGGCGTTGCGCGCCTTTCGCGCGTCGGTGCTGGTGACCACGTCCGCCAGAGCGCGCGAGAACAGCCAGTTGGAGTGACACCATTCCCCCCGCCGTTCGCACTCCGTCCACACGGTCGCTCCCTTCCTCCTTGGGTGGTCCGCGCGCAGCGCACCCCACACCAGGCGGCGCGCTTCGAGCAGATCCAGGAAGCTCTGCGCACCCAAGCACTCGAGGAGGGCGTTGTAGAGCTGCATGTCGGGCGGGGTGAGGGAGAGGCACTGGTCAACGAGCGCTTGCTCAAGCACGGACTGGGAAAGGTAGCGCACGGCGAGGCGGACGCGCTCGTATGGAAGGAGAGTGGGCAGGTTGGTGTGGGGGTCGCGGCCGGAGGCGAGCTGTGCCAGGAGGTGGTTGTAGAGCGTGGTGAAGGCCCATTTCTTGCTGAGATCCAGGGCCGATGTGAGCTCCACGGGGCTGAGTTGGGCGGGGTTGTATCTGCGCGCATGGTCAGACTTGGCCGCGCTGGTAACGAGACTGCATACGCTGGAGAGGTCAGCGCTTTGGCGAAAGCACGGAACGCGTCGGCCGTTATGGACGGCTCGGCGCGGTTGATGTCGATCGGTGCCTCCTCCAGCGTATGGCGGAGATCGGTCGTGCTTCCTGGGGATAGACTGAAGAGAGACTGGAAGAGCTCGGACTTGGTAGTGAGAAGGTAGGTCGGAATGTGAAACAAGGTGTTCTCGACCTGCTAATGCGTGAGATGTAGCTCGCAGGGAGAAGTAGTTGGGACGCACCAGTATGACCGTGTCACCTCCAAACTGCTCATCCACCTGTGGTGGTCTCCCATAGATACGGAACGGGACAGCAGGCTCGTTAGGTAGAGCCGCGTCGCCGTTCGCTCTCGGTGTCGTCGTTCCGGATGTCGTGCCCACAGAGCCGCTGCAGTATCGAGTCGGGTCTTCCATGAGATCCAAGTGCAGCAGAATTAGCTGCTTCATACAGGTCGAGGTCGTGTAGAAGGTGCGCAGTAGGATGGAGCCCTGCGAGTGCGGACATCGCATTCATGGTTGTCCGGTGGACGACCATCAGCCCGTGAACGGCAGGGGTTCTGATCGGCCTGCCGCGGTATGGCCGATGCGACTTCCGAGTCGTTCCACATCGAGGTTGTACAGTATAAAGGAATATTCGTGCGAGTCCATGGACATTCGGATCTGCTGGTGTTCGCTGGTGTTGGTGGACGAGGAGGCCGGCTGCGCATCACCACTCAAGCGTCCCCGACGCGTCCGAGTCTAGCGCCCGTCGCGAATACATTACGCACCTGCACCGCCACCGCCCCGTCATCGCCCGTGCGGCGCCTACCTACAAAGTCGGCAGCAGCCAGCGGGAATGTCCCCCCCGCCCCCCCTCCCCCTTGCAGTCCTTCATAACCCGTTCCCTTCGGCGCTTGCGCAGCGCGACAACTCTTTCTCTCACTTCTTTGACCACTGCTGCTGTTGCGCTTTACTGGGGATATAGACTCGCGAATATGGGTAATGAGGAGAGCGCACCGATGACTGGGGAAGGGCCGAGCGTGCTGAAGAGCAGGGATGTCAAGGGCGTCGCAGAGTATATGAAGAGCGACCAGTGCAGGAAGGTGTTTGTTATGGTGCGCTATCTGTACAGCTCTGCGGGTACGGATCTGACAATGAGGACAGGCTGGAGCTGGCATCAGCACCTCTGCCGGTATTCCCGACTTCCGCTCTCCTGAGACCGGCCTCTATGTCAGTCAATAAGCTGAGTCGCTGGAATGTTACAACTGATACCGCTAACAGCACAACTTACAACGTCTGAACCTGCCGTATGCCGAAGCCGTTTTCGACATCGACTACTTCCGGGAGAACCCCATACCCTGTACGTCCCATCCCGCTCGCCGCATCTAGGTCTACTGACAAGATCATGCAGTCTATACCCTCGCCAAAGACATGGATCCCTCCAAGTTCCGGCCCACAATAACACACTCCTTCTTCAAGCTCCTGGACAAGAAGAGCTTGCTCAAGATGTGTTTCACGCAGAACATCGACACGCTCGAGCGGCGCGCGGGGCTCTCGGGCGATAAGATCATCGAGGCACACGGAAGCTTTGCGGCGAATAGCTGCATCGACTGCCAGGAACCATATGAGGAGGAGAAGATGAAGATCGCGGTGGAGAAGGGCGAGCCGGCGCGGTGCGCGTCGTGCGGTGGGCTCGTCAAGCCCGAAATCGTCTTCTTCGGGGAAGGCCTGCCAAGCTCGTTCTTCTCCACCGTGCCCCAGCTGCGCACGGGCGACCTCCTCTTCATTCTCGGCACCTCCCTCACCGTCATGCCCTTCGCGGGGATCTGCAAGCTAGCACCGCCCTCCTGCCCGCGCGTACTCATCAACCTCGATGCGGTAGGCGATCTCGGCAGCAGGCCGGACGACGTGCTCCTACTCGGGGACTGCGACGGAGTGGTGCGCGAGCTGTGCAAGGAACTGGGGTGGCTCGAGGAGCTCGAGGATCTCTGGGCTGAGACTGCGGGGTTGGGGGAGAAGATAGATGAGAAGGACGAGCTGGAGCAGATTACCAGGGATATTGAGGAGAAGCTTAAGGTGTCGGAGGCGATTGGGGAGGTTGTGGAGGAGAAGCTGGAGATGAAGGTACCGGGCATGAGCAAGCCTGTTGAGGGTGCGGCGCAGGAGGATGAGGACCAGAGCAAGGTTCTTACGGATCCGACTAAGCCGGAGCTCACGGCGAAGGAGACTGCGAAGGGGCCCTCAGTCGAGACTGAGAAGGCGCCGGTCAAGGAACAAACTGATGTTGGCAAGAAGGAAGCGAGTGTGGAGGAAGTGAAGAGCGCTCTATAGAGCCGGAAATCCAAGAATAATCTGATGTAGCAGTATATTGTAGCACCGCACTGTGATGGGTTGAAGGAGCTTGTATGACTGCAAGGGTTCGATATCATCACGTCATCGAGACTATTGTTTCGACAGTGTTCGTGTCTGTCCCAATCCCTCCACCGAGTACAAGTGACCAATAGCTGTCATTTCCGCGCCTCTCGAGCACTGTGATCAATGTGCTTGGCGGTCAGGCGTTGCACATCCTTTCTCGGGCCACCTTTCTCGCCACGAGAAATCGGCTTAAATTAAGCTGCGAATCGGCATTCCCCAGCGGCATTCGGCGCCGACTGTGCCTCCGCATCCCCCATTTCTGTGCGGGGGACTGAATGGCCGATTACGGCAGAAGCAAGCGAGACAGGCTCGCACCGAACAGCCGGCCACGTGCCCGTGCGAAACGACGCCTGACGTGCCTCCCCGGGCGAGCAGGGCCCTGAGAGCCTAATGGCACGCTCGTCCCCCACACCCATGCCCTCGGCGTGATACAAGCTGCCTCCACTTCATGTCAGGCGAAGCCAAAGTGGCATTTATAGGCCGTGCGAGCTGGATAGGCGCGAGCTCGTTCGCGGGCTGAATCACAAACGCGACTGGAAGGAAGTACAAGGTCAATATGGTCGCTAGCAACGGAACTACTACCAAGAGCAAGCACGGCGTCATCGTCCTGGGGAAGACTCGCTTTGCGCATGATGAGGTTGCCGCGTTCGATCAACAGCATGCAAAGGTCGTGGTATGTCCTTGCATCGTTTCGCTCTGGCTGAAGGGCTGATCCCCGTGCAGCACCTCGGAAACGCACCTCGTGCAGAAGTGATCGCCAAAGTCAAGGAACTGGCCAAGGAGGGTGGTTGGGACTGCGTCACAAAGTTCGGTGGACCTGCAGGGACCGTGAACGAAGAGCTCTTCGGACC
The DNA here is from genome assembly GCA_001632435.1 of Calocera cornea HHB12733. Lineage (NCBI taxonomy): Eukaryota > Fungi > Basidiomycota > Dacrymycetes > Dacrymycetales > Dacrymycetaceae > Calocera > Calocera cornea. Next base: position 326,259 of record KV423920.1, on the reverse strand, counting down.
TCTTGCAGGGCAACTCAAGTTCGTGGGCTATGTCGGTGCTGGTTTCGACAGTATCGACGTCGACTGGCTCACCAGCATCGGCGCGTACTTCTCCAACGCGCCGACGGGTGTCGCAGAGTACGCGCATTCCTGCCACCCATCGCATGTGTAAGAACTGATCGTGTCGATCTCACAGCCCGGTAGCGACGACCGCGGCCATGTTCGTCCTCATGTGCACGCGCAACGCTGTAAGCGCCGATCTCGAGATCAAGCGGGGAGGGTGGAGGAACGGCTTTGACTACGCGCTGGACACGCGCGGGCTCGTGGTCGGCATCCTGGGCATGGGCACCATCGGCAAGGTATGCCCATCAGATCCTCCCACGCTGCACGTACTGATACATTTTGTTCTCAGCTGACGCGTGACAAGCTCCAAGCCTTCGGCATGAAGATTCTGTACCACAATCGCCATCGCCTGCCAGTCGAAGAGGAGAAGGGCGCAGAATACGTCTCATTCGAAGACCTCCTCACTCGAAGCCAGTGCATCGTGCTCCACTCGTCGCTCAACAAGGACAACTACCACAAGTTTAGTGATAAGGAGTTCGGCATGATGAAGAAGGGAGCGTACATCGTGAACGTCTCTCGAGGCCCTGGTGCGTGCCCTCGTCCCCGCGGATACGATACACTATTGATACTGTCTCGTCATATCTTAGTCATTGATGAAGAAGCGCTCGTGCGCGCTCTCCAATCCGGCCAGATTGCCCGCGCTGGCCTCGACGTCTTCGAGAACGAGCCCCACCCGCACCCGTGGCTGCTGACCTGCGACCGCGTAGCACTGTATCCTCACCAGGCCGGTGCGACGCACGTCGGTATCTACGGGAAGGAGATGGAGGTGGTTGACAACCTGGCGAGCTTTACGGCGACGGGCAAGCCGAGGGATGCGCAGAACAGCCCGGTCGGGGTTGCGGCTTAGAGCCGCGGCTTGAGACTTGGCATTCCAGCTCCATCGGATGCCAAGCGTGATAAGAATGTGTAGTTTGAGTCGTATTGTTTCGATAGAATCTCCAACAATGTTGATGTCATCGAAGAGCGCAGCATGTGGACAACAAAGCGGTGGTAAGACGTCGGTGTGAGTCGCTCATCGGCGATAAGGAACCAGCCCTGAAGTGAACCCTGATCGGACAGAAGCCGGAGTCAGGCTCGCGTGCTGAGCTACGTGTGCCGAAGGTTTCGCCACTTCTGTCCCTTCCTTTCGCTCTATCACCACCCATCCGGGCCCATATACCTGCCTCTTCGGTCGGTCGCTGGAAGTAGCTTGCACGGGAGGGAAGGTCAGGATGAGCTTGAGGGCACGACTGGCGATGGACCAGACGGCTGAGGGGTCGTACGTCTCTCTTTCACGCTTTCCACCGGTCGACACTGACAGCGATTGTGCCGCTTACAGTCAGAACATGTCGCGGAAGCGGCGTGTACCTCCCAGCGTATCTTCATCAAGCAACAGGGATACGCCGGAAGGCACAAAGCCGTCCAAACGCCAGAAGCTGTCTGGCCCGTCTCAGGCTGACCAGGCGCGGGCTGATGTGCAGAACGCGTTCGAGGACGACCTGAACTGTCCGATATGCCTGGAGCTGATGTGCGCTGGCTCAACTCCATATACTCCAATGCTTACCAAGTGTGACAGGGTTGGATGCCAGATTATAAACCCTTGTGGGCACATGGCTTGCGGGATCTGCTCAGATCAATGGATAACCCAGGTGCGCTCTGTTTTGTTTACCTGGGGTGTCACAACCTAAATGTATGCGCCTTCAGAGACCGAATCCCACCTGTCACACATGTCGTGAACCCGCAAGTCCTCTCAAAGCCCTTATACCCTGCAGAAGCTTCGACAGTGTTATCGAGAAGCACATCATGGTGCTGGAGGCAAATGGTAGCGTGGACTGGCTGAAGGAGGGCCAGAAGAGGAAGGACTGGGATCGGCGTATCGGGTGCGTGCTTCCTTTGTACTGGATATATGCGCACGGTACTCACAGGTTTGGGATGTAGAGAATGGACCGACATTAAGAACCGGCCACAACCCGGGGTGGACAGACGTCATGGACTTCGTAGAGCTGTTGTCGAACAGGCCGACGATCATGCTGCCTTGCTTCGCCATATGTTCGCCCTCGATGAAAACGATGATGAAGATGACGAAGGACCACTCGACCCGGATGTTCTGGAGGCACTCTCTCGTGCGGCCAACGAGTCCGCGAGCTCCGATGGAGAGAGCGATGAAGGGATCGAGTTCCTTGGAGCCCGGGAAGCTCATCGACCGCGCAGAAATCAGCCGCCTCAGCCGCCCCCAGTGCCTGTTGAGGAGAGTGACAGCGAGAATAGTGATGAAAGTGAAGAAGAGGCAGAACCGGCGGCAGTGCCTATCCTCCCGCCGCAAGGCGTACACTGGGAAGACGGCGGAGAAGAATGGAGAGAAGGCGAACCTGAAGACGATGGTGAATATGAAGATGCCCCTGACTTCCATGATGGACTGTACGACCTCGACGCGGACGACTACCCTGATTTTCCCTACTATCTGGAGGATATGGGCGACGAAGACGCCCTGTATGATGATGACGTTCCGTACGATGACGACCGTGATAGCTCACCGCCGCCCGATGAGGAGGACTACCTGGCAGAGCTCTGGGATGAAGATGCACCTGAATCCGATGGGGAAGACGACTTCGATGTGCCCTACCTAGACGAGGCGGAAGCAGATGATGAGGCGGTTGCGCTCCACGAAGCGCGCATGGCCCATGCTCTCCGCAACTACCGCCACGCAGCCCACGACGTGCAAGGTGACGGGATACCCCGGGATCGTCCTGCCACAGAACGGGCGGCACGTTCAGTAGATCGTGAAACGCGTGAAGTACGGCGAGAGCCAGGACAGATCATTGCACGCGACCCAGGTACTCCTGTAGTGCCTCGCACTCCTGCGGCCCCCAGACCACATCGGGCCATCGCTCCACTGCCAGCTCGTGCATCCATTCTGCCTCGCGCCGAACTCGTCAACGGTCGACCCGCTTCCCCTCCTCCACGGCCTTCAACCTCGGTCAATAGACGCCGGGCACCACCTGCTCAGCGCAACGCGCCTGGACAATCGGACGACGAAGACCGTGGTCAAACTATCATCCGCGCGAGCCTTGCTGAACAGCTGGAACGCCTCCGGAGGGACCAGGACAGGGGTAACAATGCTGCACAAGTAAATCTTGCTGCTCATGCTGGTCCTGTTCGCACACATCGTCGCTTTAATTCGCCTCCTGCAGCAAGCGTACATCGCCGTTTCGTTTCTCCTCAGGTTGTCCTCCCTGCGACCCCACCACATGCGCGTCGCCCGATCCCGCTTACTCCTCCTTCCCCAGACATCAGGCCAGCACCGCAGACTGCAAGACGCTCGGCGCTTTCGACTCCTCGTGGTGCAAGAGCTACTCAAGCACGCCGCACGCCGACTCCAGCTGCCTCCAGATCTCGAAACCACCAAGAACGCCACCCAGAAGAGAGGCAGCACTCCCGTAGCCAGGTAACCCCGCGACCCGCATCTCGTCAAGACAGACAGGACGGTGCTAGACGTGGGAACGCCAACGGGAGCAGGCAGCAGAGATCGGAGACGATCCAGGTTGTGCGGGTGCTGAACAATCCCGCTGCGCGTCGGGCTCGACGCTAGGTACTACATAGTTGAGGGTCATGGGCTGTAGTCATTCAATCAATGGTGTACTGTTGTGTGCATAAATAAGTGGGCTCTATGGTATGCTTCTCATGTTTATTTTCCTGCTCCAGAGTCCAGCCCCACCGCTATGTGAAAGATGAGCACCAACAAGCCGCGCGTCCTGTTACTTCATTCCCGACAGTGAACAGCACTTACGGCTCGGCAACTAGTCACTTCCTCTTCGGTTTTTGTCTATGTGCGTGCCTTTTCCGGCGTTCCTGTACCTGTAGTTCAGCCTTTGCATGGGTCTGTGGCGTGGGGCGCTAATCCCGCAATGGGTCGGCGGTCATCGCTCTCGGCCCATCGCTGACGTCTACTTGTCATAGGCGCCGGAAGAGGTAACGGGTGTGTGCATTCCATCATATATAAATGGCGTGTTCCCATTCGCACAAATGCTCATGTCATCCCCGTTGTGCATCGCCCCACGCTCCCCATACAACACTGTTGCTCGCGGCTTTCGGTAGTCACTTGCACCGTCCTCCCACCCAAATTCTATACCCCTCCAATTGACGGACATGCCACGCCAGAATTCAGTCGAGGCAGACCTGATCTGCCCCATATGCCTTGAGGTAATGTGCGTGAAGGAGTGAACCCCATGTCCATTGGTCCGCTCACAGTGTCGGTTGTCAACTGATCAGCCCTTGCGGGCACACCACTTGTGGGATCTGCGCAAATCAGTGGTTTTCAGAGGTCCATAGTTCTTACTGTGCCCCTCAGCCTCAACTGCTCAGGATCTGCAACTACAGGGACCGAATCAAACATGCCACACATGCCGTTGGCCGGTCCAGCAGCGTGGTCTCACATCCTACGAAAGCCTCGATGGTGTCATCGAGAATCATGCCGAGGGCTGTAATCAGAGTGGGATCCCTGATTGGGAAGTGCATGGTGAGAAGAGAAAGGACCGGGACCGTCGAGTTCAGTGCGCATCTTGCCGCCAGTTCTGCGTCCGACGGCTTCTGACAATTGTGAACCAAAGAGAATGGGCAGATATCAACAAAGCCCGGCGGATTTTGGATGACGAGATGTTCTCCAGACCAATGCTGCTGTCCGAGGAGCTTGCGCGTCATGTCAGTAATGAGTATGTTAGCACAGGCCATACGACCACAGTTGAGGAGGAACATGGTTGTGGGTGTTGTATCCTGGCGTACAGTAGGCCGCCTAGGCGCGAGCTCGCGGGCAGGGGCGCACCGTAGCCCTTCCATTGGATGCGTTCAATACAATGTCCATGTCCACTTATGTCGTTGTTATATGATCGATTTGTGCTTGAAGAGTAGGTTGTGCGACCTTTCATTCGCGTTCCTGCAGGCGTGTGGACGGGAAAAGAAGGGAAGCCGCGGGAGGACGCGTCTGCGCGGGACACGCGAATGCTCCCGCGCCAGAGTCCCTGCGTCACCGTTCCTCTTTCCGGCAGCGCGCGTCCGGCAGGGGGTCGACAAGCCTCGTCCTCACCTACACGTCGACTACATGCGCCCTTCAGCCAGCTTGGTACCGTCGATATTCCTAGCTTAGAGACGTCATCTCGGCGGCCATCTCTACGGATAGACGAGGCACAATGCCGACCCCGAGGGAGAAGAATCGCGAGCTGCGAGAGGCGCTCGAGCCCATCGCAGAATTGGGCGGTGGCCCCTCTTCCTCTTCCTCCTCTACGACAGGAGGTCCATCCCACCTCTCCGCCCTCTCAAAGACGATCATGACGCCTTTCGGAGGCTCGCGCTCCGATTCCACTAGGATACTGAGAGATCGTGCGTTTCGCTTTTGTTGTTCGGAGTGAGGAAGTCGTGCTGATTCCCTTGGATTGGTTTGGCAGTCGCTCCCGTCATCATGACACCACGCATGATTAAGGGCGTAGCCTCCACTGCCTCGACCTCCAGCCCTAGACCGCTTGCCCCACGTGCAGCAGACTTCGCAGCTCTCGGCCGTGCGCCCATGCGTATCACCCTACACCCGCGGCGCATCACCTCGACCGACATGCAGATCCTCGAAGCCACCCCTGAGCTCCTACACTCAGACATCCCTGAGCCGCAGGGGGTAGCAAACGATGTGAGTCTGATCCGGGGGTTCAAGGCTACTATCCCTAGCAGCGAGCGGGGAAAGGCGCGCCGGAGGAAAGTGAGGATGAGCGAGGGCAGGGCGGGGCTCCTGAAGCACGGGGCGGGCGAGAGGGGGCTGCTTACAGACGTGCGGGAGGATGATGCCAGGGCATCACCAAGGAAGGGCAAGGGCCGGCAGCAGAGACGGGTGGAGCGGGAGCAAGGGAGGATGCTTGGGAGGGAAGAGCTCGTGAGGCAGGTAGACGAGATTGGTATGGATAAGGAGAACTTGCATGTGCGGAAGGTATGTGTGCTGCTTTGACTTAGAAGGGCTTCGGTGCTTACATCGTCGGAAGATGCTCGTAAACGCAGAGATAGACGAGATTACGCAGAAGATGGCCGCGTTGGATGCTATACGAGGTCAGCTGCACCAGGATCTGTTGAAGCTACAAGAAGAGGAGCTAGAGTTGGATGATGAGTGTGCGTATATCCTTCTGCCCTTTCCGTGCGTACATATTCTGATGATATGCGCAGTGGATGGAGTGCAGGAGCAGTTAGCGGAACGAGAAACTGCCAAGCCGGAGGTGCCGAGTCCGGCAGCACGACGACGCAAAGGTGTGCATATCACTCGCTTTCCATGCGGCGTTTCCAACTGAAACATCTGCAGGACCCGCCTTCTTACCATCAGAACACGACGAGCTTCCGCCAGGCGTAGCATTTATGACGCTCGCCCACAGCTCGCCTATAGCAGCCCTCGACTTCACCGAGCCGTACGGCACGCTCATCAGCGCAGACCGAGAAGGAGCGGTGCGCGTATGGGACCTGCTGGAAGGGGAGGAGATTGGCCGCTTGCGGGGTCACAGCGGGTGTGTGAAGGCTATTCAGGTGGAGGGGGATGTATGCATCACAGGTGGAGATGACGGGGCCGTAAGGGTTTGGGATCTGCGGAAGGTTGAGGAGGGCGAGGCGGCACAAGCAGAGGCGGATGTGGCAGCGGCTACGCTGAATGGCGATGCCGAGGTGGCGCATGCAGACTCCGGCGAGGTGGAACAGATGTCGCAGGGGCCGCTGGTTCATGTGCTGGAGGGGCATTCGAAGGCCGTCACCGCGTTGTGCTTCGAGGATACCAGCTTGGTGCGCCTCTTCGCATGTATACGCGCGTTCTGCCGACTCACAAGTGCTGCAGGTGACTGGCGCGTCGGACAAAACCCTCCGGCAATGGGATCTCAACACGGGCCAATGCATCCTCACGATGGACATCTTGTGGGCGATCTCTCACCCGCCCATAACGACGCCTCTCTCGCCCTCAATCGAGGGTCTCTCCCCGTCCGGCCTGCTGGCAGCCGCTTCAGGCTCCTTCTCCTGGCCCATCCCTAGTACGGGCGAGATGTGGACTGACTATGTCGGAGGGGTGCAGGCGTGGGGATACGCCCTCGTCAGCGGAAGCGGGGACGGCGGCGTTCGCCTATGGGATATGCGCACGGGACAGCCGCATAGGACGCTCCTGGGGCACACGGCGCCTGTGACGTGTGTGCAGTTTGACGAGCTGAATATCCTCAGTGGGAGCTTGGATAAGACCGTGCGGGTGAGTGTCAGTTTTGTTTGAGACACAATCTTCTTGTTGAGCTTTCATTATTTAGATATGGGACCTCCGTATGGGCCGAACGGTAGATTTGATCTCGTACGAGGGTCCAGTCACCTCACTGCAATTCGACTCCCGCAAAGTCGTCACCTGCGCGAGCGAGAACGGGGTTAAGGTTCGTTACTTTCCTCTCCTTCCGTGGCTTCACGGGCTACCCGCCGTGGCAGATATGGAACCGAACCAGCCGACAGCTGTCGACACTTGCCATTAATGGGCATACGCAGCCCGCGACCAAGCTACGGTATATCGACCGGTATATGGTCTCCGGAGGAGCCGACGGGGTGGTCAAGACGTGGGCGTTGTAGTATGTCCGTGTTCACTATACGTATTCATAATGAACTCCCTCCCCTGCGAGATCAAAACCCGTCTGACGCATAGATTCTCCGCGGATAGCAGTGGCTGTGAGCGGCGTTTTCCGCTTCTGAACTGATCGTCGCGGCTGCCGCTCTTCTGGAACAGTCACCGAGTTTTGTTTTTTCTGGACTTTCGATCAGCCGTGTGACTGTGCTGCCAGGGCTAAAGGGCTATATTCTGCCCGCTCCTTGTCTCTCACGCTCGCCTTCATTTATGGGTACGCGTGGCTACTACGTCTACCGCTACAATGGCTGGGTTTTCATCCGGCACCAGCATTCGGACGCCTACCGGAGTGTATTGGGAGTCAGAGTACTCTGCAAGATCCGAGAGGCAACGAAGAGAGGTCCAAGAAGTGGGTGAACGAGAGGCGTGAATCGCTCAAGGGGGAGCTTGTGGCTTACGGTATCGGTGCGTCAATCGTGTATACCCATGTTTCGGACTAACTCGCCAGCAACGAAACACGGTTACGATGACGGACAGCTCACCATCACGCGCACCCAGCCGCGTAACGATATTGAAATCGAATGGATCTACGAGATCGACCTCGACAACAATCTTTTCTACGTCAATGGCCGTCGCATGTTCAAGCTAGATTGTCGTCCTCCTGCCAACATATTCGAAGAATGCATCAGCAAAGGCAACTATGGCCAGATCGTACCTTCTGAATCTACCCCGGCTGAAAGTCGGTTCGTGCTCGGACGTAGGTCGGCAGTGTCTGAAGGCGACGAGAGCGCCGCCGTGGAGGGCCCTGGGAACACCGCCGTCGTCGGTCTCATGCTGAAAGGCGCGGTGCCTATCCACGAGTTTTTGGACGTCACCGAGGCTCTTACGGATGGAGAGTCATTCGGCGAATCGCTTTTGCAAGCTATGGTTGGTCAATTCATGCGGAGCACAGCGGCCGGTCCGGATATCTCAATGGCTGCTGACAATCGAAAAACGAAGCGAGCTGCCCTACAAGATTTGTCGAATCACGTACGACTTGCTCCGGCACGCCTTCTCACCTTTCTTCATACCCACCATGCGCCGGCCACTCCATCCAATCACTCATCTTCGCAGGCAGCTACGCCGCGGCCGCGCTGAGCCGCTTAATAACGTGAAGTGGCTGCGTACCGATACTTTCCTGTGGTTTGCGGCCAACTTGGCTTCTCCAAGCTCTCTTCATCATGCTATTTTGTCAAGCGTTGGCGAGATCGACCTGTCCATCAAGGCTGGACCTGTCTTCGGCATCCTCTTCTCGGTTCTCGATGTTGTCGCAGTGTGCATCGAAGGGGACCAAAAAACCGTCAAGCATACCCCCGCTCTGAGGTTCCTGCCCGATTCATATGCCATAACCCCGAGGACGTTGGGAATCACCGCAGTGGCACGGTTGGCAACGAGAACGGATCCGACATTGATGTTGCAAGATCAGGCAAATATGGCCATCTGTCCTTGTTTCCACGTCGAGAAGGCGGGCTGCAACGATTACCAAGAGAGCTCTGGATGTACATTGCGGTCCACATTCACCAAACCCGAGACCTGATTTCGTTGGCATGCTCTTCGTACCAATGCTGCAGCATTGTGGCAAGCCTCCTTGTAGCCAACAGCTGGGGGATCTTCGACTTCCCAAGCCACTCAAACCCGTATGGAATGCGCCAAACCCTACTATGTCTCTGAGCAATGGGGAACAAGTGATGGAACTCCTTGACTACAGTCACTGGCTCCTGAAGATATACAGAGATACGGGCGACAGTATGTACGAAGGGCACGCAAGATAGAGTCGGTCTCTATTATTCCACCTTCATAGGCTCAAACACTTCTGGGCCCATCGTTCTTCACTTTGGAGAGAAGAGCCTTCTGAGGCATTTGCTGAGACACATCAAACAAATCGACAACACGGCATCTGTTTCGAGCCTGATGGAGCTTTCCGAATGGGAGGGATGGTCCTCGGCAGCTTTTTCACACCCTTGGGAGCACAAATGAGCAGCGCTAAGCTTAAAAGTACCCCGCAACAAGGTTCCTTCTTCTACTAGTTTCTATATAATACCGCACAAGTCGTAGGACATTGTAAATAGGTTATGAGAGCGTGATATATCCGTTGAAGTTCGCGCTGCATCCGACAAGAGGATTGCCATCCCTCGGCGGGCCCGCCAAGAGACGCAGGAAGGTATGAGAAATGGGTAATAATAGCCTCTACAGTCTCCTGGCGTCACGTCCAGAAACAGTCAGATGACCTTGAGCTGTGTCATCGAGGTGTCATCGATGTCATGACAATAGTACCCTTTTGACTCTGGAGGCGGAGTATAAAGGTCTGCGTCGTACGGGCCCTCACTAGCCTCACCACCTGCTCTCTGCTCGCCGCATTCGTTCACCATGGGCACACGAGGATACAAAGTCTATCGCTACAAAGGCTGGTACTTCGTAGGTAACCTCCTTTCCAACACCCGGTAAAGCCTTGAACTTGCACTCACAGGTCCACTACAATCACTGGGACAGCTACCCTTCCGGCTTAGGACTTGACATCCTTCGCTCTATTCCGGTCGACCGTGCAGCTTTCGATATGTGGGTACGACAATGGCGGGATGACTTAGAACGAGAGTTGGAGGAGCAAGGCCTTGGTGAGTACACGATACCTCTAGCCTAGATTGCGTTTAATTAATCAAGACTCAGGGGATGGGGGCACGGACGTTCAAATTTCGGATGACGATGGCAGGTACTGCATCACGCGTACAAAGCCCCTGAACGATGTCTTCATTGAGTGGGTCTACGAGATCGACTTCGACAACATGATCTTTCATGTGGACAATCGCCCTATGTTTCCACTGAAGTGCATGCCTTCGGAGGATATATTCGAGTCCTGTATTGGATTCAACCATTACGGTCAGCGGGCGCCCGACCCTGTCACACCTGCCGAACACCATTATGTCGCGCATCTCTCGCTCCCGAAGAACCAGGCACATGCCCAGCCAAGACTCCACTCAAAGGTCGCTCACACACTGATAGAGCATGGATTCAACATACCCATTCATCAGCTTCTCGATACAAACGAAACCCTCACTGCTCGCGATACACAACGGGAGAGTTTCCTCCAGATTCTGGTAGGAGACTACTTGCGAAGTGATGAGGCGGGCTCTCACGTTCCTTGGCTACCTTCCTATGCCGACCGAGAAGATATTCCCCCAGAACTCTGTGCCTTTGCTTTGGGCTTGTTGCGACTGGCCTTTTCTCCTCATCTCTCTTACAGTTCTCTCGTCGAGTCGTCTGCCGTGTTACTCTCTCCTCTATGGCTGCGTGCCGATACCTTTTTATGGATTGCAACTGATCTGTCGTCCCCCCAACATATCCGAGCCGCGCTGGAATCAAGTCTCTTCGAGGTCTAACTGTCCAAGAAGCGCGGGACACTATGGATGCTGGTCTTCTCCTTCACGCAAGTTGCTGTGGTCCGTGTGGATGTCGGTGAATCGGCGACAAGTTTCATGCATACTGGAGCCTTGGACTTCTTTCCGGATCCCTACGCTACCACGCCACAGACTCCTGGAATCACAGCCGTAGCACGTCTGGCGACCAAAGCGGATCCCGACTTCATGCGCCGCACGTCGAACGCTGCCCTGGCGGTCTGTCCCATTTCTCGGTTACACTCTATCATCCCCCAAATATTTCCTCTCGAAGTTTGGATTCGAATTGCAGAATACCTGAAAACATTAGAAGACTTGAAAGCAATGGGGTACACCAGCCAACACTGCCGCCTTGCAGTCGCCGAGGTGCTTCGAGATGTGCAGCTTCCTTACTATCGCCTCTTGCACCCTTTCAACTGGACCCCACCAACCTCAGCTTCCCAGTGTGAGGAGGCCCAAGACACACTGGGCCTTGATTTGTGTGACTACATATTTGTGTCCCTCAGCTCAAAGGGAACAGACGAGACTCGTGGAAAACTGGAATTGCGACATGCGGCATTCTTGGCTTCCGGCGAGCATGGTCTTCGCATTGTGCATCTCGCTGACCAAGAGCTTCTATGGCCTCTGGTTCGCAGACTCAACATCGCGGATTCGAGCATAGACGTCTCCTCATTCGCTACTGGTACCATTGGGTGTTCGGCTTATTTCTCGTATCCATTGGGAGCACGAATCAGACGGGAAAACCTCAGGAAGACGGAAAGAATGATATTCCTGTAGGACCTGACGCGCCTCTATGGAAGAATCATCTAGCGGACAGTAACCGGACAGGGGGCACTCTGAGATGAGCTCCGAGCCAAGGCACTAGAGTCTTCTCGCCGTTCTCAGTAGGTGCAGACAAACTTGTAGGCGCACATGCGGTTACTGGAACACGTGTAATAGAGAGTTTAGAAGCTATGGTGATCGACAGTTACAAGGCAGATAATGTACGCGTGACCGGGTAAGGGCGAGTTTAAACCTGCTCCACCATGGCAATCTCGCCACTCTTGTCCAGCTTCTCTGCAGAAGACCGCCCTGCGATAGCGGGCGTATCCAGGTGAGCTTCGCGCGCCGCACGTTCAGCCAGAGCCTCTACAGCTTTATCGCCATCGAAGAGCGCGGCTGTTTCTTCCAGCGTACGATTCTTGGTCTCCACGAGGAAGAGCCAACTAACAACATGTCAGAACAGAGCCATAAAGAGACATAATGGATATTCTCACATATACACAAGCTGGAAGCCCAGGAAGCAGTCATAAACGATGTCTGACGATAGGTGAGATACAGGTCCGGTCCTTCAACGGCGGACGCTTACAGTACTTCCATCCCAACGCATCGAGCGCCACAGGGTTCACATATTGATTGAAGATGAGCGCCAGCGATATCATAAAGTTGAAGAGGGTGAAGCCCTTGGCGCGGAGCTGATATGGCAAAATCTCGACCGTGTAGGAAACAATAAGTGGCGTATATGCCAAGTCGTAGAAGCCATAGAAGAGGAAAATAAACGCGATGGTGGCGTTGCCCGCGGCTGAGCTTGCGGTCATGGTATATCTTGCATTGCAAATTGTCTGGAGTATGAAGAACACGAGAGTACCGCAGTTGCTCAAGAGGAACAGCTGTCAATCGATTAGTCAAGTATCCATTGTGATACAGTGCCCCGCTTACCGTGCGACGTCCTGCCCTGTCGACCACCGAGGATGCAATCAAGGCGATGGCCAGATTCCAAATTTGCAAGATTCCGTTGATCAGGTTTTGAATCGTGCCATTGGTGATTCCAATGCCATCAAGAACCTTGTTGAGATCTAAGGCAACGAGCATGAGCAATGGATGCCCATCCGAGTTTGTGGGGTACACGTACAATAGGAGACCAGTCCATTGCCAGCCCATTGGCTGAAGAACGCAAGTGCAAGGAAGATGCGCATACGCCTTCGGTTTCCTGGGGTAGAGAACAGATCCTTCCACCCAACTTGCTTCGTCAGCTGCTGATCCAGCTCAATGGCCTCCCGAATCTCGTTAAATTCGAACTGGACAAGGGGATCTTGCTACGAGGTAAAGGGGTTGAGAGCCATATCGGAGATGCACAAGTGAATACTTACCTCGTCTCCGCGGGCATGGTAGTAAGCAAGAACGCGGAGAGCTTCCTCTTCCTTCCCCTTCCTCATGAGATAGCGAGGAGATTCGGGGCACCACCACATGAACATCAGTTGCAGCACCGATGGAAGGGCTTGAATTGCGGAGGGGATGCGCCAGGACCATGAGGTTGTACTCATAGTGAAAGTTCCGAATGTCGTCCACGCCGCTACAATGGAGCCGGAATACCAAAGACTGTTGTAAGCGGACTACAGGGACGCTCAACACATATTGACGGTGTATTGTGAGAGCGACCTACTGTCAACTGTGCGCGTTGATTAGGGTACGCGATTTCAGAGACGAGCATCGGCGCAGCGTTGGCAGCAAAGGTCAAGCCGAAACCAAGCAGGAAGCTAGTCACAGTGGCAATGGTGAGTCAAAGCCATGGGGGATGAAGCTCAAGATGGAAACATACCGAGCGCCGATGAACATTCCCACGGTCTGGGAGGCAGTTTGGATGATACATCCTATGTGGGTTATCAGCACGAGAGCCCCCCCCCCCAAGACAGGCTTACCGATGATCATCAAGGAGGCACCCCAGAGCACCGCATATTTACGTCCAATGCCATCAGACACGTAGGGAGCAAAGGGTGTCGCGCACAGACTTCCGACGTTCTGAATTGCATTGAGAAGCCCAAGCATGGAGCCTAAAACCTCATTCAGCCGCCGAGCTCAATGTTATTAACTATAGGTACCGCTCGGGTAGTTGAAGGACGCTTGCCATTGAACAAGGATCTGCAAGCCGTCTATGGGATCATCAATGACTGGCGGTAACGTGGGGCAAAGCAGGCTTACTCATCATAGACCCATCGAAACCGTTACTGTATGACGTGATAAGGAGCAGAAGAATCCACAGATTGAGCTTCACGCGACCTATTTTTGGCTGAATGGTAAGCGGTGAATGGGTTCGCCAGGCCGTGGTCACTCACGGGGATTCTTCCACCACACCTCGTGATGGAGGAGCTCCACCGCCATATTGCTGCTGGACGCAACTGCTGCACCTCCGGCCATGTTGGGCGAGATGTGCTGGGAAGGGTCGTTGGAAGGGCTATAGGAGGAGAGGGTAGCGAGGTGGACGACCTCGAAGCCTCAGGGTGCGAAGGGGGAGTTTAGCGAGTTGTCCCGTGGGGAATGCGGGGCACTTTAAATAATGATGTGTGGGGATGCGGCCGGTTTGCCCCGTGCCTAACGGCATCCGAACCAACTGGAACGCTAGCGAGTCCAACACGTTGCCCGGAACTCGTTTTGCGACATCCAGCAAAGGCGGCTGTCCGCGGAATACCAGGAATGACGAGAGATATGGAGGCCAACCCGAGGTTTTGCCAGAGCGTATGACGCCATGTGATGCCTGACTGTCTATACGTTGGTCATGTAGATGTGCCTTGAGACAATCATGAGTATCCTGTAGAGTAAAGATAGCAACACACGTTACCTTCGGGGATCCGGAGGTCTTTCTTCGATGTGGTACGCTCTGCTTCGAGAACACGGCGCGATACGCGATATCATCCCATGCGGTGAGACGGCTATCCCCGCATCGTTGCTACCAGTTAAGGAGATGAAGTCGCCAGCTCCAAACGGGGCACCGCAACATAACCGCACAAGGGAAACTTTCATCGGAGTCTTGGTACAGGAACAGCGGAGGAGATCGCGCGGGGCTGGGTATCACGCGTAAATGCATTGATTAGCCTGCATGGTAGGATAATATCACGCACGGCAGATGCCTTCCGTCCCTCTGACGTATTCTTGAAGTTTTCGCCCGTACTCGCCTATCTAGCTGGCGTATATCGCCCTGCCCGATTTCCATTCCTGTGCAGCCGGCGGAAAACCGTGGGATATTCCCGTAGCAGGCAACGAAGAGGCTGATCTCCGGACCTGCCAAAGATCCACACCAAAGATAGACGGATGATCCGCTGTTGCTGCTCCAGCGAAACAGCGTCAAGAGGCCGATACCGGGGCGACGACGAGCGCGAGCTCACGGCCACGTAGCCGCATGGGGAGACTTCGGGCGTATCGCATGACTCTCGGACTGTCGTTGATAGACAGGCTGAGAGCCGGTACGGCGAGGGATGATAGGGAGGGCGACTCGGCCTGCGCTGGCTCGGCTTCCTGGCTCATCGTTTTCACACCGCGATAAAGGATCTCCAGAACGCCCGCGGCGTTGCAGATAAGCGTCAGAGCAGCAGTAGCGGCGAAGTCGTGCGACGTCATGAGATCTCAGAAACGATTTCAGCCAACGAAGCCGCGTTGTATTAGTTGATTGTGTTTGCGTTAGAGGTGGAGCGGTCGAATGTCAAGCCAGCGCGGATCCACGAGCTGGCACGTCCTTCGATGGTCGTTCCCTAGCCCAGGAACACGAAGCCAGGCACTGAAACTCTGCGGCAGAACTTGATCCGTCGGACCAAGTTGTATTCTGGCGGAGCATACCCGGTCCAGTCACCCGAACAAAGGTCGCGTATCAGCGAACAACCACGTACGCCGACGGTTGAAAGAAAGGAAGGGCGAAAGAGAGCATATTGATAGGGTTTCATTCCGGCTTCGGTGCGGAGCGCCAATGGCCGGCAACTCGGCTTCGGTACATCGCCACATGAACGCTGACCGGATGCGGCGACCCGGCGATCTTGTACAGTCGGCCTCGCGAGGTCGTATCAGCACGCCCGACTGCGCTCCCCCTCGTCCTTTGCTTCGCTCGAGACAGCGACCTTTGCGAGTTCAGGCGCGAAGTGCGCCAGCACCGCGAGGGACGAGGGAGTCAAGATGCTGGAAACCATCAAGGTTCTCATCATTGGAGAGTCTGGCGTGGGAAAGGTACGCCGCCTTTAGACCACTCTTAGCGTGCTTGGCTGACCTCTATGCGCTCTTCTCAGACGAGTCTCAGAAATCAGGTGCGTTTACAGCATTTCTAACTACTCCGTTGATCTAACCCCCGTTTCTAGTACACCACGTCGCGTTTCTCGCCCTCTTTCCGACCGACCGTGGGACTGGATTTTCATAGTCTGACCCTCACCTTCCCACCTCACGAAGCGTGCATTCTCCAGTTATGGGACACAGCCGGACAAGACCGCTTCGCACCTCTCTCCCGTGCCTTCTTCCGCGGGGCCGACGCAGTGCTGCTCGTGTTCGACTGCACGAAGCCCAACACACTTCAAGCGCTCAAGAAGTGGTGGGCCGAGTTCAGCGGCGTTGAGGGTACTGAGGGCGCTGTGGTTGTTGCGGTCGGGAACAAGCTGGACCTGAAGCGTGATGGAGAGGGTGTAGATGAGGCCGGGGCAAGGGCGTTTGTCGACGCGTTGCTGCCTGAGCTGGTGCAGCAGCAGCAGCGAGGGAGGAAGCGACGGCGGCAAGAGCCGTTGCTCGCCTCGGTCTCGTCCGCACTCCCACAGCCGCCGAAGTTCGTCATCCCCATCCCCCAGCCATCCCCATCTCCTTCCCCACCACACGAGGGCACTCCACCACCGCACCACATCCCCGCGCGCCGCACATCCTCTCCCATCCCGACGCCCTCCGCTTCCCAAGCGCACTTTCCGCACAACCGGTCGACTTCCGCTACGCGTCACCTGCTCGCAGGGACCGGGACTGTCGGAACAGTCGGCACGCTCACGAGCATCGCGACGCACCCGTCGATCTACCACACGCCCAGCTCCAGCCTCTTCGACAGGCTGGACGGCGAGTTTGCCGGCAGGGTCAATACACCCACCCCTCCATCAACTCCGCCCAAAATCGCTGCCGCTCGTAGGCGAGGCGACTCCTCCAGCAGCGAGGACACTCAAGCGATCTCCTTCATATCCGACTCGGAGGCCACGATCACGCCGTTCGCGCTCGCGGAGGGGGATGACGAAGAGGTTGATACGCCCGGCACGGACATCATTCCGGATCCGTTACTCGGTCCCGTGACCGAGGAGGTCGAGGAGATTGCAGAGCCAGCGCTGTTCTTCACCTCGTCCATGGATCGTTCGAGCATCGTCCCCGTCTTCGAATATGTCGCGAGGAAGGTCATGGTCCTGCGGTCGGAGGAGGAGGCACGCCGGTCCCTAGCGTCCGAGGCGGACGCTGCGGCCGCAAACAAAAGGACAGGTTGGATCAGGCTGGGATTACCGGGGAGGCAGGGCAACTGCTGCACTTAGACATGTTGGAACGCGGTTATGGTATTGGGTCAGATATCCGGAGGCGGGGCTTTGGGTCGGTCTATTCGTCGCGTTACCTGGTTACGTTCTTGACATACGGTTGTATTGGAGTCGCCTGTACACTAGACTTATAATGCATTTACAGTATACAACGACAGTGAAACGCGGGGCATAGTACTTGGTCTGCATTGTAGGCTGCGCAATATATTTCCTTTCCTTACCTCAGCAATACGAACCCTTTGAAGGAAATTGCTGGATGAGACATCATCATCCCACACAAGAAGCTCAGTCGGGGTATCATTAGTAAATGTTGTCGGTCGAAGTTTGTTCCCTGCGATCACCCGGCGGGACGGCCCCTCCAGCCGGCACGTTCGGCCTGATGCGGCGCGATCGCTATATTGCACACGTTCCTCCACGCTGGCGAGCGGGTTGTCTTGCGCGTTTCCATTGTGCCTTTCCACCCAGGACGGTAGACAGCAACTTTCTCGAACATTCCCTAACTCGAGCAGCATCCCGGTCGAGCCGATGCGGCATTCGGAAGTCGCGCCCGAGCGTCGGCGCTACGCCTGCATGCAATGCACCCCAACGGGACGAGCCAGGCCAGGAACGCCCTTCTCCACTCGGATAATCCTCCGAACCCACCGCATCGATACAAGGGTAGGGAGGAGTCAGCTCGCGTAAGCCACGAGCTCGGATGGATGATGACATTATTCAAGCCCTATATGTAAGGGCGCCCCATTCGTAACAGCGAGGCATCTCAGATTTTCGCGGCCCAGTTGGCGCCTCGGTCCCACTTTCCGCTCGCGTCGAAATTGGGCGCGGGCTTCGCATGATGCGCCATGGATCATGCCCAGAAGAGGAGGAGCAGTACGCGAGGAGGCGGGGATGTGATAGATATAGTCGTGTGTGCACGCGTCAGAGAAGCGGGGAATAATGGCTGAGCGGTGGCCATGGCTGAGCCCAATTACGACAAACGCATCATGAGGCGGTACCTTCGCAGTACGCTCTGCAGGTCTCCAGCCAGTGCGGGGGCCCGGACTGGGCATTCCCAGCACCGCACCTAAGTCGCCCCGCTTTATTCTGCGAGTTTCGCGAGCGGTGCCCCGTCATCAGTTCTCACCCCGGTTGACTGTTTACAGCATCAGCAATCGCCATAGACAACCTCGGGAACGGTCAGATTCGGTACAAGCCGCACCCTGTGACCGTCCCGTGAGCAAGTGTCAGCACGCTCTACTGTAGCACGAGTGGGACAGGCACCCCTGCAACGTGCCTCCGCCGTCCCCCCCCCCCCCCCCCCCCCCCCCCCCCCCCCCCCCCCGCCCTCGGCCGCAGGTGCAACCGGACTTCGCCTGCACTGCGTTTCCCAATCTGCTCTTCATCTCCCCATCTCCCCATCTCCCACCGTCCTTATCCTTATTGTCTCCTGCCTCGCTTGCATAAACTCAGTCCAACCCCTCTTTCCAACAAAGAAGGAGGAGAACGTATTCACATTCGCACCGAGTCTGGTCGAGCCTTCCTCTCCTAGCCCCGCCGCTCCCGCACTCCCCGTTGCGAGCGAGCTGCGAGTGACTTAGTCAAGAGCACCGCACATCATCACAGCATCACAACCCCCCCGGTCCTCCCCCGACTATCTGGCATCACATTCCACGAACGCCTGCCTTCCCCCTCCCCACTCCTTCCTCCCGACCACCACCATCGCACTGTCCAGCCAGATTATGCACACCGACCCCACAACAGGCTCGAACCCGCACCAGCAGCACCAGCACCAGCAGCACTCGTTTACGCTCTACCCGCCCCTTCCCGTCCCCACCCAGTCCACATTCAACAAGCGCAACGTCTGCGTCTTCCACGCCCAAGGACGGTGCACCAAAGGCACTGCGTGTCGATTCTCGCACGACGACGCCAACCCGTTCTCTCTATTCAACGCGGCCGACTACTTCCCCTCCCTCTACCCACCCACCAGCGCCGCTGCCGCCCATGGACAGGGTGTAGGTGACCCCCGTGGGATCAACCGGACCCTCAAGGAGCTCCAGCACCGCACGAGGCTCTGCTCCTTCTACCTCGCGGGGAAATGCAACCGCGGCGACCGATGTACGTTCCTGCACGACCCCGCGGCGCTCGAGGCCGGCATCACGCCCGAGGACCTCGAGAGGGGCCGTGCGGGAAGGCCGGATGGATGGACAAAGATGAACGTAACGTGCAAGTTCTGGCTCTCCGGTCGGTGCAAGAAGGAGGACAGCTGTCCCTTCCGGCATGAAGAGCCCGAGCTTGAGCTTGAGCAAGTCTTGCCGAAACCCGACAGGTCGCGCCCAAGGAGTCTTAGCTTGGTCCAGCTCGAGAGTCTCATCCTCAAGGATGGTTCGAGCCTGCTGTCGCCCGTGGTGCGTATATGCGCCTTCTTTGCTGCATTCAGCGATCTGATTGCCCCGCACAGTCACGCCGCTTCCGCTCTGGCTCTGAGACGTCTGAAGAGGGCGAAGGCGAGGAGTCCGAGTCCTCTCCCTCCCCGCCTGCTCTATCCTCGGGGACAAGCGAGACGGGCGAGGATGGACCCATGCCCGAGACGCCCGGCTCGGAGGATATGCCGCACGACGTCCCCTCGGACGGGGAGAAGCCCTTGATAACGGATGTCCTTCCCGAGGAGCCGGAGGTAGAGGAAGAGATGTCGATCACCCGCACCTTCCTGGCCGATCGCGGCGGGGAAGCGACGGCGACTCTCGGTGCTGGCCTCGTCGTTGAGCACCTCGTCCTGCCCGCCAACGCGTGCACCGTCCCGACATCAAACACCGGGCATCCAACCCTTCTGCTCTCCTTCCCTGCGCCGACCCGTACCGCCTACGTGACTTATACCTCGGCCCGCGTGGCCCAAAAGGAATCGTCCCGACTTGATGGCCGGGTCGTCCGCGGACGGAAGGTCGTTGCCAAGAGCAACACCTTCGGCGGAAACTTTGCGGCAACCATCTCCGGCTTGCCGGCCGATACGACCAAGGAAGAGCTGCAGAAGTTCACCAAGGCTAGCAGCGTGACCCTCGGCGACCCGACTTTCGACGTCAGCCAGGCTATTGAGAACCTGCGGTTGAAGGTGGACGACTTCGGCACCGTGCATTCCTTTGATATCTTGCCTTCTTCCCCGTCGGACACCCAGATCCTGCTCTATGCGCGTTGTCACGACTCTGCGACCACGGACGCCATTGTAAACGATCTCTACGCCCAGCCCACCGACTTCTTGGCTGCAGGCGCTCTCACGATCGAGCAAGTCCATGTCGCCAAGTATACCATTCTGCCGAGACAATGGTGCGGCTTCAAGGGCGAATTGGAGAAGATCGAAAAGATCTTGGGGGACAATGTCCGGCTTCGGAGGTCGATATGCGGCGATGAGCCTCTTTGGCTTCAAGGCGCCAGCCGAGACGACATTGTTCACGCGAAGAAACATATAGACCGCCTGCTGGCTGGCCATCATTTGGGGCTGGGTAACAGCCCCTCGATGCGAAACTGGACCACCTCTGCTGAAGTCAAGGAACTCATGGCGCAGGTGGAGAAGGACACCGGCGCATTCATCCAGCTTGACGAACGACGAAGAACGATTACTATCCACGGTGCTGAAGATGCCGCACTCTTGGCCCGGGAGAAGCTGCAGGCTGCTCTTGCCGCCCAAGGTGCCGCAGCGTTATCCCCCTTGGCGCCGATATTTATGACCCGGTCGGAGATCACGCCAACCGACCAATGTGATATTTGTTCATGTCCCGTTTCCGACAATGCCCTGGGTGCTTCGACCTGTGGGCACACATTCTGTTACGATTGCATACGAAACTATATCCTCGACTCGGCCCTGCCACTTAATTGTCCCGCGACGGCTTGCTCCGGGATGCTACCGTTCTCACTCATTCGACGTGCCGTCCCCGACGAGACGGAGTTTGACGCTCTCTTAGAATCCGCTTTTCTGGCTCATATCCGGTCGCATCCGACCGACTTTGCATGGTGCCCGACTCCCGACTGCTGGACCATATACCGCTCTGGAAGCGAGGGCGACGTTCTTCAGTGCCCGAACTGCCAGGTCCGCATATGCTCTGCTTGCCAGGGCGAGATGCACGACGGTTTCACCTGCCGCGAGCATCGCACCGGTTGTATTGAAGATGAAGGAGAAGAGATGTAATACATCACCCCCGGCGGGACGCTTCCGCCTGATCTATATCTGCTGAGATCCCCCGAAGAACCGAAGATGAAGCTATTGTACCACCAACAAGGGTGTTGTACCACCGTGAAGATGTAGTGAAACTGAAGAAAGAAGAAACGCGGGGGTTTACCAGGGCTAGCAGCGCCTTGCTCTTGGTCCTTTCCTTTCGCAATTAAGCATAGATGTATTCACGCTTGTATCAACAGCAACAACCGTTTTTCTGGAAGCTCAAGTCGATATTCCTTTGTTGTTTGGCTGTACCCGTATTAAGTAGCAGACATGGATAACAACAATGAACTCGTGATTTGTCCGCATCTTGGTGTACTTCTTCAGAAGGAAAAGATGCACAATACTTCTGTCCGAGTCATGATCCATCTTGAGCGCAGCCGAGTTTGTTGCATATAAGGGAAATTTGGCATATCCGCCCGTTCAATAAGCTTACGGAGCATGATATATTGGCAAAGCTTCTTCCTCCAATCGAGGGGCCTTTCTAGCCTAGTATCGAGAGGCAGGTGAGCAACGTGTCGACCGTTCGCTTTGTGCCAAAGCGGAGTGGGATGTCTGTACAGTCGCATACGTGCTGGAACAACCCATTGCCGACAAACTATCACCGCGCTGGTGACGCATTGGAGATTGAAATCACTGGAACTGTCAGGGGACGCCCCATTTTGCCAGGCGCGATAGATTAAGACGCCGAGGCAAGGGAGATCACTGATCCTCAGGACCTCAAGGCAGAAATCGCCATGGACGAGTGGCGATGGGACCGGACGACACTCAGGCATCATAGGTCGCCAGAGGCGACACAAAGGTGTTCCATTTCCCAAATGGAGAAGGTTTGTAAGTGGGGATTGCAGGTCGCCCTTGGACAGCAGGCATTTGAGGTGATGGGGAAGCGGCCCTAAACAACTGTACAGTCAGCCACAGCATTTGCTTCCTTTTCCCCTAGTATATATATACCCCTAGCTAGACCCTTGTACCCCTCAGAGCTGATCTCTGAGGAACCCCCAAAGGTCCTAGCCATTAGACTCATTTTTGATAATCCATCACCCTTGGTCACTCTTGGTCACCTACAGTGACAGCAGCTCCACCAAGGCAACTTTCTATCTTCCCTCCCCTCTTATTGTCATTTGGCAACTTACACCTTGGTTGTATCAGGGCACACAATACTAGACACAAGGCTGTCTGCAAAAGTGGTCCAAGACTATTGAGGAGGAGACGAGATGTTGAGCAAAAGGGACGAGATGTTGAGCAAAAGGGATGATATGTGGGCAGTGGAGGAAAGCTGAGCACCAGATATTGTGAGAGTTCATCTGACAGTATCAAGAGGTTGCTGAGGTTCCAAAGTTTCAATTGAGATTGCAATGCCTAGTTCAACTACACAAGTATTGTAGAGGATCCTAAGAGATCAGATCTAAGAATGAAACTACGAACAAGTCGATACTATATACGAGAAGGCCAGAAGTATCTTTGAGAGGGGAACTGTACAGTCAGTTTAGGGCAAGCACCTCTTACCTTGGGCAGAATAGGGACGCTCTGTCGAGATGGTTTCGAGACTGTCAAGATGGGGTTTGTGCCTTCTTGGTTCCAGATCCTATATTGTGAGAGGTTGGTTTTGGTGACTCCTGACACAGATAGTATAGGCAAATATCAATAGAATTTTACCCAGACCTGTCAGGACCTGTAGGTACCTGATGGTACTGTGCTCTATACCAACAAATACTTGGCCAGACTGATTGATAGTGAAGGAGTCGGAAGCATACCTACCCATACTGACCCAGACCAACAATGTGGACCCCAAAGACATGTCAGGGGTTGTCCTCATTTTAACTAAGAGCATCAACCAGTACTCTATCTTTCTTATCTATGGAATAGAGTACTTATATTATATTTCAGTAAGACTAAACTGGACGTACTGCAGGCAGAGGTATAATGGGGTCCCAAGCAGCAACAATTTAGCTTCAAAGAATAATGTGGCACATCATAGCTGACTACTGGTCCTATACCATCCAATACCCACGGGTACTGACGTGTACTGACAGATACCGACGGTTATTGTACGAGACTTGCCGGTACCTACAGTATCAGGCAGTATGGGACGATATTGGACGGTATTGCCTCCGTGACATAGGTTTTGTCCGATATGCGCTGCCATACGCGAGTGAGTTCATTTCGACGATGGGCACAAGCGCCTGGACGGCTCGGCGATATCGAGGCTGGTACTTTGTCGAGTACTATCATGATGATGGATATCCTTCCCACCGTGGAATCATTTTTATACGAGAGATTCCAGCCGATCCGAACAAGTTCAAAGATTGGTCGAAGCGGTGGCAGGACTACTTGGAGGAGCAGCTGATAGACCTCGGTCTTGGTGAGTGTTGGATCACAGCTTCAACCGGCATTTGGTTTCGCTGTCTCGCTGTTTCGCTCACGTGTTGCCAGACGAAACGAAGGAAATGGGGTATCGACATGGAGGCTCATCTTTCGAGTATTTTATTCAACGTGGAAGACCTCGACAAGTTCCGGAATGGGTGTACGAGCATGACTTCGATAACAATGCGTTGTGTATCAACTTCGCACCGGTCTTTAACCTGGACAACATGCCGCCTACGAGAGATCTCATATTACAGGGCATTGGAATCAACTCTTACGGCTATCAAGCAACATCTCGCAGCATATCGAGCCAATACCGTTATATTCCGCCCTGCCAACCCATGGTTCCTGCAGCGACTGAAGACTTGCAGTATTATTGCGATCATGCGGGGGAGCAGGCGATTCGTCCCATTCACGAGCTGTTGTGTCAGAGTCAGTCTCTGACATCCCGGGAGCGAGCAAGAGAAGCATTTCTCGGAGCGATCATGGGCCAATACCTTATCAGCCGTCGAGCCGCACGCACTATGCCTTGGCTATCGGAGCGCACAGAACGCACATCTTTACCGCCTGCCGTTATTTCGGCTGTACACCACGTTATGTCCTTCGCACTGTCGCATCAGGTCTTCGTCTGGACCATGTCCCATTCATCTAGCATTCCGAACGCACTCTCTATTACGTGGTACCGATCCGACATGTTTCTATACGTGGCGACTGGCTTGGATCAAGAAGATCAACTGCAAGCAGTTATTGCACACGTCTCTCGGGTGCTACAGGGGCAGCCCGCAAAGCGAGGCTCCGTGTTCGGCGTACTCTGCTCGTTCTTGCACGTCGTCATTGTCCAGGTGTCAATATTGGAGAGTGACATCACCTTCTCTCACACTCAGGTCATGCCATTCCGCCCAGATCTCTATGCGACGTCTCCCATAACAGCTGGCATCACGGCTGTTGCCCGCTTGTCCGCCAGGTCAGACCTGAGCTTCATGATTCAAAGACCATCGAATCTGGTGTTATTCCCCACAACCGTCTCGGTAATCAGAGACGATCAGTTGTTGCCTTCGGAGATCTGGATCGCGATTGCTCAGCATCTGTTCGACGCAGATGACTTACTTGCACTAGGTTGCACGGCGCACCAGTGTAGGGTGGCGGTCGCCGAAGTGCTTCGCGACATCACACTACCGGGAATGCGGATTGAAAGCTATCAACCGACGGAATGGTCACGTTCACGGCATGTCGATGTTTCGGATGCTGAGCCGGACGATCAGCCCGAACAAGACCCACAGTCAGAGGGTGATGGCACTGAGCCTTGGGATGTTTGGCATCCAAGCCTGTACCATGCCTCATTTAACACTATCAACGACGTGATGGGAGAACTGATTCATGTCACCAGTGGTGACTCCGGGTCGACGTATCAGCTGTTGATGGAGATGGAGGGGCCAGGCTTCTACATGCCTCGCGATTTCGAGAACAGATTCATCACGATGGGAGGGATCGAGTCGGACGACTGGCGACCGGGTTACTTCTATGATAGGTCCCGAACAATGTTGTGAGGCTGACCTTGAATGAAGGTTTCCCCATAGTCCAAATAGATTTGTACAGCAGAACCGCCATGTTGTCCGTAGGCACACATGACGCCATCCGCCCTCGAAGCCACTGCAATCCTACACAGTACCGTCAATGTCATTCATGACTTCCAGGTCCTGGAGCTATATCTGTTTCTGGCAGTACACTCCCGCGATAGGTCTGAAACGAACAAGCTATCGCATCAGAGCAGATCGGATACAAGACGAGGCAGGCATTGTTGTGCCCAGTTCTGGTGCTGATGACGCATCATTCGCTTCCGGCCGCGCGCACGGCTTTACAGCAGCGGACGCGTCGATCCCTGGCTGGAACATTGCACGAGGCGATAGCCTAATCGCAACCCTCGCTCTGACCCTTACTAACGAACCCGAAGAATGGATGAGGATGAAGAGCTTCAAGCGTAATGGAAGTTCTATCAGATCATGTAACCACCCCTGACCTTTGATTACGCAGTGCGATAGCTGCCAGCCTTGCAGAAGCGGAGCGCGAACGAGCGCGCGCTGGAGCAAAGCGAAATGCTAATATCGACATTATCGACTTAACAGACGACAACTCTGCGTCAGGCGACGAGGAGGCTCAGTTTGAGCGTGAGCTCGCTCTGGCATTGGAAGCTTCTAAAGAGACTTCTGCTGGTTTTGGACGTTCTGCTGCTGCTCCGGCTCTGACTGTGCCTGACTCTGCTCCCGCTGCACCTCGTGCCCTCTCACCCTCAGTTTCTCTTGTGGCGACTCCGGGGCCGAGTCAATCTGGAACATCGGCACCATCGCACTCTACTCAGCCGGCTCCTGCTGTACAACCAGGTCCTACAGTACCTTTCCTCAACGAGCGTGCGAAGATGGAGCAAGAGCGTCTCGCGCGCCAGAAGCGGCATCTGGAGGAACGTGCAAACCAGAATGGTACGAAACGACCACGAACTACGTCTCCAACACCGGAGTCATCCAGCGCTGCGAGCTCACCAGAATTCAAGCGGAATGTCTTACCAAAAGTTGCGGAAAAACCGAATGTCGATCCGACCGGCGGCTACTTCTGGGATGGCGAGATACGCCAAACAGGAAATGCGCATGTCGAAGCCGACCCTAATCGACCGAGATTCAGGATACGCGAGATTGTATCGCCTGTATGCGCCATTATTGTAATGTGTTCGCGCTGTCTGAAGTGTTGTGCAGACTTCAGATCTCGAATTCGTCCTCTTATCATCCTACTGTACCGATACCCCATGGCTCACCACCTTTTTGCCTACTAGCGTGAGTGCGGCATGATTATACTCTGTACTTTATACTAATCAATGGGACAGAAACCCCTGCTCTTGGTAGTTGACCCCGATCCGGATCAAAGAGGACATGCGGGTCTCAAGCATCTGGGAATCGGTGACTGGTTGCGTGTTACCCCTCGAATATGGCAGTCCAGAGGTGTGATGCATATCAAGGTATGGCATTCTTCCTCTTGGTTCTGTTGTCGTAACATGCTCTGATTATCGACATCTCCAGTTGATGCTCGTAAGTGCAGTTTACTCCACCACGAAAACTACAAGCTGACACTTGTCAGCTTTTCTACAAATCTGGCCGATTACGAGTCGTTCTCCCTACCGCGAACCTGGTAGACTACGACTGGCGAGACATTGAGAATGTATTTCCCCTCTGTTCTCATCCCTTGTTGTTGACTCATATTCATCAGACCGTCTTCGTTCAAGACCTTCCATCTATCCCGGACCCATCATCGGAAGATCCCCAATCACACGACTTCCCGACCTACCTCTGGAGCGTGCTCAAATCCCTCAACGTCCCCGCCGGCCTATTGAACCTAGTCAACACGGGCTACCACGAGCTTCCTCTGCAGTCCCTTGAGGACTTGCAGAACAAGTGGGACTGGAGCAAGGTCAAGGCGAGGCTTGTTGCGAGCGTGGCGGGGAACTATGAGGGGTGGTATAATGTGAGGATGTACGGGCATCCGCGGTTGGCGGCGGTTATTCGGGATATCGGTGCCCCGCCCAAGAAGGGGAAGGTGCTCAATATCGAGTGCCAAGTAAGGGCGGTCCTCCCCAGATGATGCGATCAGCTAACGAGACTTAGGGATCATCCGTTGGAAACTATACGACCCAGTACCTCAACGAAGTTTACAAGTCCTGTTGCGGAATAGACCCGATTGACTGGCTCGATACGCCGAAGGCACGGCTCGCCAAGCTTCCTTGGCCACCAGTCAAGATCCTGTTTCCAGCCTTGAAGACAGTGGACGAGTCGGTATTTGGGCGGAATGTGAGCGCGGTGGTGTCTGGAATTAACCTCATTGCTGATAGCCATTCGAGGGTGGTGGGTCCTTCTTTTGCAGGAAGATGTACTGGAACAAGGCTGGGGCACCGAAGCAGCTATTCCACAATGCGAAAGCCAAGGACGGACGGGTTCTGATGCATACCAAGGTAAGTGTCGATGCGGTGATATGTACGCCCGATAACGCGTTGCTGACGGCAGATGGGCAGATGATCGTCGGCACCTACCGCACCGGCGCTTTGCTGATTCCTCGCCCGACTCCGCTGGCACTCCCCAATGGCAAAGGCAAAGGCAAGGAGAAGGTGGAAGTGATCGTGCTCGATAGCGACACCGAGGACGAGAGCGTGACCGAGCAAGAGGGCAGCACAACTGAGGACGAAAGTGGCGATGTCGCCGAGAAGGCGCCCGAGGCGTGGATTTATATGGGGAGCCATAACTTCACCATGGCGGCGTGGGGGAGCGTCGGGGGATCGATATTGGCGCCGAAGCTGAATGTGAGATATACGCGTGGACTGGCGGATATATTCTGATTTGGTCCATCTTAACAGATATCGAACTTCGAGATGGGGATCGTCCTTCCGATCAGGGACAAGAAGGAGCTGGAGAGGATCGTCCCGTGGGAACAGCCGCCGAAGCGATATGGGCCGAATGACGTCCCCTGGGTAGGTTCCTTAATCGTGCCATGCAAGTACGCACTAACACTATGCTGTAGATGCAGGAGGAGCATAGAGCTGCAGAAGAACCGACTTGGCGGCAGCTGGCCGCGACAGACTGACGACGCGGAACCCGGCACCCGCTTTGCATATGTAGATGCCCTGAGTGGCCCAGCCCTGTTGTGCTCTTATCACATCATGTTGTAGCACTACATTGAATGACTGAACTAGAGACGCCGTAATGCCGCGTTCCGGCCGGATAATTTGTCACGGCGTGTACTGTGCAGAAAGATTGCTAAGAACAGCGACGGAAGAAGGATGATGCGGGTGTGTATGCTTGTGCGGGGACCCCGCTGCCCATGCTCGGCACCAAAGAGACAGGCGCGGGGTAAACGGATCACGCGTCGTTGCTTCTGTGCGCCCTGCTGCCATAACACAGAGTATATAGATGAGCCACGACGGGACGGGCTGCTCGGACGGCGGCCTGCTCTTGCCCTGGACGTCTCTCTTGCTCTCATTTTGGTCCGCGGCGTATCTCCGTCCTCCCCAGAGACCGTTCAAGCGTCGGCGATATCTGCACCCGCACGCTCAACGGCAGCAATGGCGTCGCTTACCTCGCTCTCCTCGCTCTCCTTCTACCCGCTCTTCACCCTCTCCAACCTCCTCCTCGCTCTCCTGCTATCCATCGCCGTATTCTTCCTCCATGACTGGAACATCCGCCGGCGCATGCCCCCTGGGCCGTGGCCCAACCCGCTCTGGGTATGCATACGCCCTGCTATGGAAACATGGCGATGACTGACCTCCTTTATTCATTCCCAGGGCAACACCGCAGAGATCATCAAGCCCAAGCCGTGGATCAAGTTCGCCGACTGGGGCAAGCAGTACGGGCCGATCATGACCGTGTGGATCGGGCGCAGGCCGACCATCGTCATCAACGATCCGGTGATCGCGGTCGAGTTGATGGAGAAGAGGAGCAATATCTACTCCAGTAGGCCCAGGATGGTCATCATGGGCGAGCTGGGAACCAACAACGACGGGTGCGCCTCCTCCTCCCTCTTCCATTGCAGCACTCTAACCGGTGTAATAGAATCCTGACGATGCCCTACGGTGACAAGTGGCGCAAGCACCGCCGCCTGCTGCATATGGGGCTTATGACCAAAGCCCTGCAGAACTACAAGCCGATCCAGGAACTCGAGAGCAAGCGCATGGTCTGGGATATGGTGCGCACGCCCGATAAGTACGAGAAGCATCTGGATCGGTACTCGACTAGCGTGGTACGTACGCACTGTGAAATGGGGAATGGGTGCTGAGCCATGCGCAGGTCGTTCTCGTAGATTATGGGAAGAGGGTCGACACCCCTGAGGACCCGCTGGTCAAGAATGTCCTTACTGCTATGCAGCATGCCGCGATGCTCAACGTGTATGTAACCTCATATATGCGATATGGAATGTATCTGATACCCCAAGCAGCCCCGGCAAGTTCCTCGCGGAGACGTTCCCTATCCTCTCCAAGGTCCCCGCCTTCCTCGCACCCTGGAAGCGCCATATCCTCGAGCGCCGCGTCCAAGGCCGCGCCTTCTTCGGCGGCCTGGCCGACACCGTCAAAGCGAAGATGGACAAGGGCGAAGCCCCCGAGTGCTTCACGAAGCACCTGTGGGAGAAGCGGTCCGAGTTCCCAATGACAGACATGGAGTTCTCATTCCTCTCCTCGGCGCTGTTTGGCGCGGGGAGCGACACCACCGCCAGCACGCTCTGCAGCTTTGTACTTGCTTGCACAACGTTTGGAAATGAGTTCATCCCCAAGGCGCATGAGGAGCTCGATAGGGTTGTCGGCAGGGACAGGACCCCGTCGTTTGAGGACGAGAAGGATCTCCCGTATATCGACGCCATCGTGAAGGAAGTGCTCAGGTGGAGGCCCGTGGCCGTTCTCGGCGGCACCCCGCACGCAAACACCACCGCACGTCGGCTCACTTCCGGAGTTAGCAATGATGCTAACGTTTTGCACAGGATGACTATTACAACGGCTACCTCATCCCGAAGGGCTCTACGTATGTTATTTGGACGATAAATCCACACATATACTAAACGCCACTTGCATTTTCATAGAATCCTCGGCAATCTCTGGGGCATCCACCTTAACGAGCAGTATTTCCCCAACCCTCACCACTTCTACCCCGACCGGTACCTGGACCCGAATCGCCCTGAGTATCCGCACCCCGCTGGTCACTCGGCATTCGGCTGGGGTCGTCGTGTTTGTCCAGGCGAAGGGCTCGCGCTCAATTCACTGTTTATGACTATCGCCCGTTTCTTGTGGGGGTTCAATGTCTCCAAGGCGAAGGACGCGAATGGAAAGGACATCGATGTGGACATCGTACGTTCCCCGCGATCGTGTTTGGAAGGGTGCTGACGGCAGCGGATAGTTCGCGTATACCGATGGCTTCAACACGCGCCCGCGCCCGTTCCAGTGCAGCATCACCCCTCGCGGACCGGAATTTGTGCAGATCATGAAGCACGAGGCGGAGGAGGCGGACAGTGAGCTGCGGGCGAAGTACATCAATGACGACGACAAGATGTAAGGGCGTGGGTACGGTGTCGTCGGTGAGAGCACCCTCGAGGAGAATCTCGTGGTCCGTGATATGTCTGTAGGACGACGCACGTGAGTGTTCTTAGGAAGAGTTTGGAAGTTTGGAAGGTGGCGCGGCTTGCCGAGTGTGCCGCCGAATTTGTGACAATTTATGCCCTCCTACCACCGAGACTACGCGTCCTCTGCGCGCGTCTTGTGTGAAACGACCAACGATACAGATACCAACTCCATATACAGCAGCGATGCAGCGAGACAGTACCATTCGACCCAATGCGATGAGTCACACCATTTCGAGCGGTAAGTCACCACTTCTGCGGCTCGCGCATCACCACCCAGTTATCTGACCTATGTATCAGCGCGCGTTCTCATGAGCGACAGGTTCACGCATCTGCAGAGCGGATACGCTGCCGAGACCGACCGCGCCGTCTTGAACGGCGGGGGCCGTCTTATCGCCACCAACGTCGTCGCGGTCGGCCTCACGCGTCTGCAAGCCACAGACGCCGCCGAGATGACAGACTCGAGCGAAAAAGGCGATGCTGGAACAATCAGCATCTCAGACGACGAGGGCACCAGCGAGCACAGCTCTGAGGACAGGCCGCAGATCCGCTCTAACGACGACGGCAAGATACTCAATGAGCGTGACGACGCCAACGTCATTGTTCGCCGCACCGACACGCGCGCTCGCACTGTCATGAGTCGCCGCACGCGCTCTCGCACCGCGGTGACTCGCAGCACGCGCCCCCGGACTGCTGTCGCCTATGATAGCGCCGCGAGCGACGGTGCTGATTCGGACGTCCCGCGTCGCTCCAGGTCGTCTTCCAAGGCGAAGAACAAAGTGCAGGTCTTTGTCAGCGATGACGACGGCGACAACAACGAGGAAGAGGAAGATGATGGAGACGAGAACGGCGATGGAGACGAGAAGGATCAAGACGATCACGAAGTTGAAGATGAAGATGAAGATGAGGAGGAAGAGACTGACGACGATGACCACGACGGGAGCGAGTACGGGGAGACCGACAATCTCCCCACGGACGAAGAGGAGGAAGACACTTCTGAACCCGGTGTTCTTCTCCACAATCCAGAGAGCGGGCTCCCGACCGCCATGGAGCTGGACGAGGGCACCCACGCCCATGAGGAGCTTGCTCCCGGCAGCGATGCCGAGCTTCTGGCTCGGATCCTCGCCGGCGCCGTCTTCTCGCCCCAGGACAAGCCCTGGAGCATGATGGTCCAAGCGCACGCTACGGAGGTGCACTCCGCCAACCATCCCAGGAAGTGGCAGGGCCCCGTCGCTTCGGCCGGCATAGTCGTCAAAACCAAGAAGGGCGTGCAGTACGTCGTGAACCATACACTGGAGAAGGAGCGCCTACCGCGCCCCGGGAAGGACGCGCATACGCGCAAGGAGAACTGGATTAAGGAGATTGACGTGGACAAGATTAAGGAAGGGCTTGGATGGGCGGGGAGCAAGAGGCAATTGGAGGATGTGGCAAAGCACCCGGAGAAGGCGGTCCTCTGGGCGAAGATCAAGGGGAGGTACATCCCGAAGACGCACGATGGCGAGACGAGCAGTGAGAGCGATGAGGATGACAATGCAAGGCCGAAAGGTCGGATCGAGGAAAACAAGAAGCTCTTCAATGCTGGCTAGTACGTATCCGCTTCTCGACATGTCTTGACTCGCGCTCACCTGTTTATGCAGTTATGGCCCGGAGGGCGGGGAAATCATCGAGGGCATCGTCAAGAAGCAGCTCACCAATAAGGAGGTGAAGTACGGCTGCTACTCCCCATTCCACAAGAAGGATTTCATCCACCTCGTGCTCGTCCCCGAAGCGGTTATTATCCTGATGCGGCTGCGTTTCCAGATTGACGAGGAGAAGGCGGCCAAGCTGCTGGAGAAGAGCAAGCAGTATGGCGAGCATCATTTCTCCCTTTAGACACACCTTTCTCCCTTCCCTACTAGTTTCGCATTGACTGCGCCCTAATGAAATCTAAAACGCCCCGCTCGTTGCAAAGAATGTTCAAAGTCATTGTTGCACCTGCTATTTATAGGAGCCAGGGGGCTAGTCGCCTCCGCCCTTCCGATAATGTACAGGAGTAACAACGTCGCGGAGGTGATTGGCCAGACTTCCTGGTACTTCGCACAGCCACCACGTGCATGCTGAGCGTTTCACGCGGTGCGCGTGGGCATCCCCGCCACGCCGCCCGCACCGCCCTGGGCGCACCGCACGCTGTCCTGGAGCGAGCGAAAGCATTGCCGCGATCGAGGAACGCGCTGCCCTGCTTCGGAGCCTCTGCACCACACGGTACATACACCATCAAGGGTACTACTGACAGCACTTGCTGCATCCGGTGCGCTGTGACGCGTAGACGGTGCCATACGGACGATCTCTTGAAAACTGAGCGCTTTGGAACCAAGACGCGTGCTCTGATCGCGACTAGTCTTTAAACGGGCCAGCAGACGATACCCAGCCACCGGGCGCGCCCTCTTTCTCTCTCTCTCTCCCCACCCCAGCACCCACGAAGGCAAGATGGCCGGCACGCACGTCCGCGTCCGCCCAGGCACCGTCGTCGAGGCGGGCCCGTACGTCAAGGCGATCGAAGCGTTCCCGGACCTCATGCTCGCGCACGCACAGTCGGAGGAGTTCCGCGCCCTTGGACAGGCGTTCATGATGATTATCGTGAGCGAGATTGGGGACAAGACGTTCCTCATGTGCGTCTCTCTCAGTTCTGTCACGTTGACGCGATGCTGATGAGCTGGGCTATAGCGCGGCCATACTCGCGATGCGCCACCCGCGATGGACGGTCTTCCTCGGCGCGTTCGGCTCCCTCGTCGTCATGTCGATCCTCTCTGCCGAGCTCGGCCACCTCCTCCCCGCACTCTTCATCCCCAAGCGCTGGACACAGGGCGCCGCGGCGCTGCTCTTCTTCGTCTTCGGCGCGCGCATGTTCAAGGAGGGGCTGGAGATGTCCTCGGGCAGCGAGAAGATCCAGGAAGAGCTGGGCGAGGTCGAGCTGGAGCTAGCGAAAGTCGGCGACGGGGCAGACATGGTCGGGGGCACGCCTACCACCGCTCGGATGGGCGATGGGCTAGAGGAGGCGCGCGTGGGCGGCGGGATGGACACGCGGGGAACGGGGATCAAGGAGGGCGCTGCGAACCTCGCCAAGCTCGTGTTTGGGCCCGTGTTCGTGCAGAGCTTCGTGCTCACGTTCCTGGCCGAGTGGGGGGATAGGAGCCAGATTGCCACTGTTGCGCTCGGGGCGGCTCATGTACGTGTACCCACTGCACCGCCTTTACTCTTACTCATAGTGTGGTAGAACGTGTACATCGTCACGCTCGGGACTGTCATCGGCCACTCGGCATGTACAGCGCTCGCAGTGCTCGGTGGGCGGTACATATCCACCAAAATATCGGTGAAGCATAGTACGTCACCTCCCCTCCCCTTCCTGTCTCCTTATGCTAACGGCAATGTCAGTTACGCTGGGCGGCGCAGCGCTTTTCGTCATCTTCGGCATCATGTACATGTATGAGGCGTACAACGGCGAGCCGCTCTCCTTGCCGGAGATGCCGCTGGGGAGCTTGCCGGGTGTGGGGGACGCGGCGGAGGTTCTGCCCGGGGTAGCGGGCTGAGCGAGCTGCTATAGGAGTGCCAGTATTCGTACAACAGCAAATATGCTGCTACATACTCGTTGCACCAGCCGCTTGTGCCGTACTTTATTTGTGCAAACCTCTGTACGTCGCTAGAGCTATGTATAGAACCCCCCTCGCCCGATGCTGGGCGGTGGCATGCCCGTCCATACCTCGTGCCTGTTCGCACCCCCTTTCCCCTATGAGACGACATGCCAAACCAGGGGCAAATAATGAAAGCGGCGCCACACCAAGCACCAGCCCGTCAGCCGCTACGTCAGGGCCTCGGTGCGCACGTACAGAGTCTGCATAATCACGTGCCCCGAGCACGCATCACCGGCGGGGGTCCGGGAGAAGATGAGGTCCCTTTAGCGCGTCGGAGTGCGGACTGCCCCGGTGCCCGCAACTACTTCCTGAGCTGGGACTCGACTCGACATTGCACGTTGCTCGAACGGACGGCGATCTGCTTGCTTCAGACGCTCACGACCTCTGTCACTGCTGCATACACCCCGCCTAAGGCTGGCCCACGTCCAGCTCTCGGCGTCTACCTACTATCCTAGACACTACTCGCCAACGCCAACGCCAAGCAACCTCCGATACGCGCGCACTCGCCCGCCATGCCCTCCTTCGCCGACCTCAGAGAGTCGCTCCTCCCCCAGCCCGCCTCCTTCGCCAAGAAGAAGCAGTACCATATCCACTCCCTCCTTGGGCGCGGCACGTTCGGCAAGGTCCTGCGCGCGACGTGGATTGCCCGCGAGCCCCATATCGATGTGGCGCTCAAGGTTATCAACAAGAAGAAGGTCAAGGGAAACGAGGAGATTGTCTTCTCGGAGATGAAGGTGCTCGAGGGCCTTGATCATCCGAACATTGTACGTGCGCGTTCCCTACCTCCAGCCTGCCTATCCTAGCAACGATAGGCTGATCCTGTGCGGAACAGGTCAAGTTCTACGAATGGTTCGAGTCGCGCGAGAAGTACTACCTCTCCTTCGAGCTCGCCCAGGGTGGAGAGCTCTTTCAGCGCATCGTTGAGCGTGGCAAGTTCACAGAGGACGACGCGGTACATCTCATCTCGTGCGCCCGTCTCTTTCCTGTTTCCCATTCCGTGGCTAGTGTGCTGATAGCGCGACAGGACTATATGCGACGCGGTCGCGTACTTGCATGCGCACGATATCGTTCACAGGGACTTAAAGTGCGTCCTGTGTTCCTCCCTGCCCTTACCACCGCTGACAGGCTGCGCTCCTACAGGCCGGAGAACATCCTTTACCGCACCCCCACCGCAGACTCAGACATCGTCATAGTCGATTTCGGCATGTGCGTGCCCCCGCCTTTTCCCTTCCCTCTTCATACAGGAAGGCATTGATACATGCGGATACAGTGCGACGCACCTCGACACCCCCGGGCAAGAGCTGCACTCCCTCGCCGGCTCGTACGGATACGTCGCACCCGAGGTGCTGACGGACAAGGGGCACGGCAAGCCCGTGGATGTGTGGAGTATCGGGTGCGCCTTTTCCTTCCCCTCACACCTCTGACGGTGGCTGATGTGAGCGTCGTGGTTGTTTCTTGTGCAGGGTCATCACGTACGTGCTGCTGTGCGGGTACGCGCCGTTCCAGAACCCCGATGAGGAGGAGATGATCGACAGGACGGTGCACGCGGATGTCCGGTTCCACGACCAGTATTGGAAGAATGTGAGCGACGAAGGTGCGTACTCACTCATCGCCCTTCTCCAGGGTGCTATAGGCTGATGGCCCATGCCAGCCAAGGACTTCATCAAATCCATCCTCGTTGTGGACCCGCACAAGCGGCCCACGGCCAACGAGGTGATGCAGCACCCCTGGATCAAGCACCATACGCCGGGGACAAAGGACCACGATCTGCCCGGCTTGCGCGACTTCAACGCCAAGCAGAAGTGGAAGCAGGCGTTCAACACCGTCAAGGCGCAAAACCGCATGGCCTCCTTCTCGCGCAACAAGGATCTTGGGAGTGCGTCCACGGGGTCGAGCGGGGGGTGGGCGAGCGCGACAACCAGCTTCAGCTATGTGGACAGCGACGACGATGATGCGTCCACGTTCTCGCACAGGACGGGAGATACCCAGAGGGCGAAGGAGAACCTTGCCAAACTCAGGGCGGCGCACGAGAAGGATCCGGGCGCTGCACCCGTGCCTGCGCCCGGCGAGCAGGGTGGACTGCTTGAGGTGCCAAGGCTGGCCATGAACCGCGCGGAGCGGGACAAGGACCAGCCGTCGCCGAAGGACAAGGCAGCAGACCAGATGTCCGCCATCGAGGAGGCCGTCGCGAGCCCAAACAGTACGAAGCATGACGGGGAGATGAAGCGCAAGTCTCTGGACGGGGCCCAGCCGCCGACCGCGCCAATCCGGAACGGCGAAGCGCAAGCGGCAGCGGTGCCGGAGACACCCATCGTGCACTCTGGCCCGACGGTCAAGCTCTCCCACCCCGTTGTGGACCCCGGCGCGCCCACGGCCGACGAGCACGACATACCCAGCGACGACGACGACGACGGGACGAGCAGCATGCCGGGCAGCTTCCACCGCCCGCCCGTCAGCAGGGGGCCGAGTGGTGAGGAGGGCGTGTTGAGGAAAACGATGGAGGCGCTGAGGCTGGGGAGATGAGATGCCCGGCCGGACTTGCGCCGTATTTGTGACCTGCTGGAAGATGATCTGAGGAGGTGGATATGATGTGCCCGGTTAACTGAGTGGAACGCCATGGTTGTTTTACGCCTCCGTTTCTTGTTCGTTTGGCGCCTGTTGTGCTGCGTTGTGCTATCGATCGCTGATTCGGTTCTCTTGTATCTATCGCTCTGTATCATAACACACGAAAATAGAGTATACCTGAGGATATGTCTACTATTTGTCTCTTCTCCGTAAGGCCACTTAGGGAACGTGAGGATGTTGTATGGAGGACAACGGCGGGCACAGGAACGAGCTTGGCGGGAGTGAGAACTCCGTTGCAAACTCATGGAAGGTACAGGGGCGCTCTGAGCTACTACTATACATGTACGAGCTATCCTGAGTCATGTCGGCCTCCATCGGCGGATCGGACTCGGTCCGCCGGTACGGACCTTCAACGGAAGACAGTGTTGTTCTG
>KV423920.1:237707-288422 GCA_001632435.1 Calocera cornea HHB12733 | reverse complement strand
AATAGCTTCAATTGCACTATCGGAGAGTGGAAACCATCGAAACTTGTCCCTAGCAAGTACGGCCGTCCGCCTTCAACGAATCGGACCAAGCGGGATGCATGGTCAAAGAAATATCCAGAATTTCCGCGACTCTTCAGTGTCCGTCCCACGGTCATAGGAGCTGGGATTCGAGCATTTGCTCCTGGCAATGCGTCCCATTCAATTTCCAGAACTGACAAAAGGGTGAAAACAGGTCATCCATCCCTACAGCTTTGACATAGATGCCATCGGGCATTCAGGACATGGTCATGATGATACTTTATGAAATTGGGACTACAAGCTACATTCAAGCATTTGACACGATGACAGTGCTAGTCCCTCAGCTTGGGCAGGTCACCCACGGGAAGGACGAAGTATCTGGGAGAATGTCAGCTCTGTTTGGATACGGGTAGAAAAGTAGCAGCGCACGATGCATCGGGAGAATACAACCCAGCGGATCCGGCGTAGTAAGCAGTAAGGGCCGCGATGATCCTTGAGATTGTTCAGCCCAGGGTAGAACAACACGACGGACGCCGTCGCTTACCCAAATGCACCACCTGCCGTCTGGCACGCAGGTTCCGCCATAAGGTTGCCGATGCCAAGAAAAAGGAAGGCAAACGCCAGTGTAAAGAAGAGGAATGACAAGGCAATCGAGGAACGGAACGTTCCGAAGAAGAGTAGGACCGTGACTGCAGCCGATGAGACACAACAATGCTTGGACCCTGCAAACAACGTACCGATGAACCACATTTCCAGATAGATACCAATGGCGAGAGGAAGTTGTGAAGCAGTTGCACCAGTATAGGCTGATTCGATGCCGAAACCCGGAGTTGAAATGATCTTTACACGCCGTGTTAAGTAGGGCACAGTAAAGAGCGTACCAGACTCACGGCATACGAGATCCAGAAGCCGCCATACGAGCTAAATGGCGATGGCAAGCTGTGAGTAAACCCGCGGCAGAGAAGAGCTAGACGCCTCGTACGAGAATGCAGTCGCTCCGAACGTGTTGCCGGAGGCGAACTCCCACATACCAGCCAGAAGCTGACATAGGCCGCCGTAGGCAAAGCTGAGTGATACGTCAGTACACCAATGAGGAAGTATGTAGGAGCACACATACGCCATCCCAACTACAACGTTTGGAACTGTCACACCCCTAGCGCCGACGTTGACGAGCGAAAGCATCAGGGTTGTCGTGGCAAAGGAGTACAGACCGAGAGGCGATGGGTTGGCCAGACGCCTATGGCTGAGACGATATTGTGAGGGTTGAAATGAGATCATGTTTGATCCACCTCACTAAATAGGAAACGCCGGCTGAGTTTCGGTTGTCATCGTCCGACCCAAGGCGGGACCGCTCTTCTCATAGTCATTGACCATGACAGAAGGTGGGGCGGTGCCTTGAGCGGCAACTGATACATTAATGAGCATAGGCTTGAGAGAAAGTCGCTAATACGTACCGGTGTTACTGGGCGTGCCCTTCTCGAGGTTGGGGGGAGCTGACATTGTGCGGTACGGGGTCTGTTGTGGACGAGTGCAAAGGTGATGCGGGGGAAAGAGGATGGGCGTAGCACGGAGCCAAGAAATGCGAGTTAAAGCATGTTTGAGCTGGCATGATTATATAGCCTCGATAGTCCGGGGGCGTGGGGTACGCAATGGGGAGGATGGAAAACAAAACCCAAGAAGGGAAGGGCTCCAAGGGCCCGAGAAGGGAGGGTAGTATCGAGCCATGAGACAAGGAAGTTCCGAACGAACTCAATATCCCCAAATTTCGGTTTTCTTCTAGGGGTCGTGCATGACATGATGTCTGGTTGATCCATTAGACGTTGTTGGCCCTAAAACGGGTTTAGCTCGGCGAGACTGTGACAACCGGTACGGCGGTACCGTATCAGCTGCGGATACTGTACGCCAGAGGTCGTGCCTTGCTTACCGCTTCATTGGCTCGATAAGTTGACAGGTATCAGTCACAGCAGACTGTTCGCTTACCATTGGCTGAAGCCGTTCCATCAGGGCGTTTCACGGATCTGCGACAATTCTGCCACCAGAGTCGATATCAGGAAAGTTTGACAAAGCCAGGACCACCCGCGTAGGTTCAGTCAGAACCCCGCATTGCACAATAGATAGCGCAGCTATCGCCTGAGTCAGCGGCCAAAGTCTGTCGGCACATTATCGTTGTCATAGAGCGCGGAAAGCTCGATAATTCGGGAAGAGGAAGGTCGGTGAGCTGGCAGTCGGTTTTCACCGGACGTGACGCCAGCAATGCGCGCGTCTCCCCACAATTCGTGGGTTTAATGACGATAGCTGACTGGACAAGTGCGAGTGTGACGAAGCTTATGGCAAGAATAGTGTGCTTCTGGCATGCCACAGTGGGCCCCCGGCGCTTGAAGAGTGTTCAGGAGCAGGGTGACGCGTAGGATGGGGCTTGTTTTGATTACTGTTTACGCGTCTCGGCGATAAAGGAAGAAGCTCGTAAGTCACGCTGCATGCTCGATGTTTTCAGATGGCTTCTGTGTTCCGGTAATGAGCAACATCAGAGCTACGGCAGGATTTGGAGTGCATCGCCGGTGGGAAGTCATGCCGTTTGTACAGGACAAGACGAGAGGAGTATTGGAGGAGACTCGGCCTGTGACGCCGAGCCCTCGGCGTTAACCTTATCCGCTCCAATGGAGCCTCCTGCAGAACAACACGGTGATTGCATATCGACATAGCCTATTGCGTAGTAGTACAAAGTGGACGAATGCTCGAAATATATCACAAAAAGTCCATGGCACGCAAACGCCGGCGTACAGTGTCTGCTCACTAACTGCGGTCGGCTACTCGTTCAACGGCGCTCTGCCGATCGCTCTCTCATTTGAGGCATCCCACCATCCAGCATCATTTGCCTTTCCAAAGACGCGTCACGCAGCTGCGGTACCCTCACCGAGGATGGAAGGCGACTAGATGGCGTATGGCTGCTTGACGCCATGCGCGAGCTCACACGCTGCGCCCATTCCGCATTCGCTACCTCGAACTCAGCCTCATAACCGGCTGGCGGCACATCCCAGTTCAAAGGCTTGGTCGGCTTGTCACTGCAGTATCCAGTTAGATCATCCTAGTCACGTCGCAGACATACCATCAAGACGTACCGGTCCGGTGGGAAATACGATCCTCTCGGTAGCGGTACCGCTTTGGGAAGAATTTTGCGACCCAACCACTTCGCCATGTCATCAATACCTGACTC
This sequence comes from Calocera cornea HHB12733, assembly GCA_001632435.1. Taxonomy (NCBI): domain Eukaryota; kingdom Fungi; phylum Basidiomycota; class Dacrymycetes; order Dacrymycetales; family Dacrymycetaceae; genus Calocera; species Calocera cornea. The sequence goes on along the minus strand of KV423920.1, from coordinate 285,190 downwards.
AGTCCTTCCAAGCCAAGCAGGCCAGAATGTCTTCTGCCAGGCAAACCAGCAAGCCATGGCTGCAATAATAATCGTCGTATTCGCCACCAGGAATTGCGAGTAATTGCTCGGGCTCACGAAGGCGAGTGCGATGAGCATGCCGTAGAAAAGCGCGGTAATCAGCATATTGAGATGTCGTATCATGGCGCGATGATGCTGCATCACATATTGGTCGTTGAGAAAGATAACGGGGTGCACAGGTATCTTTCGATCTCCAGCACTCGGGAGGTATTCGTTAGAGTATGCGATCGCAAACGCGCGTATGACCGAGAGCGTCACTCGGAGCATGAACAGCGCCGCTGAGTAAGCCGGGTGGAATTCGTCGTGCGCGGCTTGTACTGAGCGAAGCGCATCCTGCAGCGTCGGAGTCGGAAACTCAGTGAGCCGGCCTGGAACGTCTGTCAGGCTCGTCAACCGCCTGTGGGCTGCCCGACTCTGCGACGCGAGGGAAATGAGCTGAGTTGGCTCCTTAGGGTCGATATCGATAAAGGCCGTCTTCCAGCTATTGAGCGTGAAGAGAATGTGGCTCCCTTGTGCTCCACTTCCGGCGTTCTCGATCACCTCGGCTGCATCGTCTGCCGCGACGCTGGTGATGCGCACTTGGGAAGGGTAGACCGCATGCTCGTATGGGTGCCACCAGGTCAGCTTCTTGGCTGGCGGGTCGACGCGGATGGCCATATCTTGACCTCCAAGGTTGATGAAGAACAGCAAGTAGCTGCGGAGGAAGGGACTTCCGCGTCCTTGACGGGCTTGAACGGCCGTGATGCGTGCTGCGGCTAGGGTTGTCCTTACCTTGAGCTCGGCAAGGAAGTCCTTAAGCTCCATCGGCGGCACGCTCGCCTCGCGGGGCAAAGTGGGTGTGTCGTTCACAGCGAGGTGTGGGAAAAGCGGGCTGTGCATGTTGATGTTCCCCACCGGTCCGGAAAGGGACCAGGCGGCGGTGCTGCGGAGTTCCGCATGACCGCCAAACTGCCTTCGGATGTCTGCGGTGAGCTTGGAGCGGAATCGCCTGCCGTGCGCGATGACGCGGGCTGACCAGGCGCGGAGGAGATAGTCGGGAAGTGGGGAGAGGAGGCCGGCGGGGAGGGCGATGAGGAGGTAGAGGATACCGCCTCCTGGCCAGCCGCGGGCGGTGAAGAGGAAGCCGAGGAGTACGAATATAGGGATATAGGCGATGAGTGTGCAGAGCAGGAGCAGTGCGCCGACGGAGAAGGACGCAAACGAGCCGTACTGCTTCAGGTCCCATCGCAGGCCGAGGACGAAATCGGGGTGCACACTCTTCCGGTAGGTGACGAACAGCTCGTGCCCGAAGTGATCGAGGAGGGCGAAGACGGTGTGCCAGACGAAGAAGCGCTGTTTGAAACTTTGTGGCAGGCCGGGCGGGGTGAGGGAGTGGGAGGAGAGGCAAAGCTCGGCAACGTCTCGGAGACGGAGTTGGGGCTTGTATGCGTACGTTTGGCCGTTTCCGAGCGAGTTGAGGAGTCGCACGAGGCGCCCGCCTTCTTCCGTTCGGGCGAGGACAGGGAGCTGGAGAGGGTTGCTCGGGTCCAGGGTCGGGTAGTGCGCCCGCCACGGATACATCAGAAGCTTGACTTTCTTCCTCGCACGTTCCGGGAGGTCGACATTCGACAAGAGTACAGCCGGAGGGCTCTCGAGCCCAAAGACTTCACGAACGAATGCCGTGACTCTTGAATACGGTCTCCGGATGCGGCAAAAGTACGGCGAGTCCTGATGCATAAAGTGGACGAACAGCACGGGGTGGCGCGAGTCGTCCGACGTCAGCCGCGTGACGAGGCTGTCGTCGCCCAAGTTCTGCGCAAGCCTGTGGAACTCCTTGAGGGTCAGGGCGTCGACGTACTCTTCTGGCTCGGAGTCGGTGCGCGCGCCGGAGGTTGGGGAGAGGGTGAGCGCGGTCTGGCGGGAGGGGGAGGGCTGCGGCAGGCCGCGCATTGCTAGGGGGAGACCGAGCGGGGTTGGTGGACGAGGGCCGGGGGTGCGCGGGGGAGGCCGGCCGAGGATGTGCGCGGCCAGGGAGGGCGGGATGGACGTTGTTGACCCGGAGGCGGAGTGCGCTGAGGGTCCGGATGGGAGCGAGGGGAGCGAGGGCATTGATGGTCGGGATGTGGCATCGGCCGGGACGGAGGGGATCGTGCCCGCCGAAGCTGAAAGGGTGGAAGGGGCCAGTGCGTGCGGGATCGGAGGTGGGTGGAGGATGGCGAGCGGGGGACGGGCGCCGCGCGGGGCTGTTGGTTGCTGTAGGATGGACATGGCGAGCCTGCCTGGAGGAGACGGGGATGGAGATACGGCGTAGACAGAGATATCGTTATGAATGGCTGATGACTGATGATGCTGATGATGGGCTGATGATTGATAGGTTGTTGATGCAGGGTACAGCTGGTGTTACGTTGATGAGGGTGGGTGATGTTTGAAGCGTCGTCAGGTGCGACTGTGTTGGCAACGTTAACGCAGAGTACAGAGCCATACAGTGTACAAGTCAAGTCAAACAGCAAGATCAAGAGGCTGCAAGCGTGCGATAGACGCGCCCTGGCGGCGCCAGCAAGGTGCACGCGTCTTGCAGACTGCAGACGAAGGCCGGGCGCCGGTGACAGGTCAGCAGCCTGGAGCTCAGGCTGGTGATCCAGTCTTCCAGAGCACGCTCACGTCCCCAGGGTCATTAAAATACACTTCCCGCCTGGGACGCGAAGGTGATGGGGGACCATGGCGGTCACAGCAGCGAGCAAAAGGCAAGGACGGGCCAGCGCTGCGCGGTGGGTTGTTGGTCGAGATTAGTATCATCCGAGGGGAGCGGCTGACCCTGAGCGTGCAAGGCGGTTCAACATACCACCTCGGCGCGGCACACGGCCAGCAAGCAAGCCGGCGCCTGCCGGTGCAGGGTCCGTGCCGACTGCCGAGTGCGCGGGTGAATCGTGATCGCTCGCGGAGCCGAGGTCGGGGTCAAGTTGCGGAACGGCGGAGCACTGCCACTCAGGGTGCGGGCGTTCCGCTCTGCGCGATTTCTTGCTCGCACGCTCAGGCTCGTTGCAGGTGCAGAGGCCCACGTCCCCCCGTCCGTTCCAAGCCGCCTTGGGTCCTTCTGCCCCGTCACCCTCTCGCTCTGATTACGGTGTATGATGCGTCGATGACCTCAGCGATCCCCCGCGATGCCTTGCGATGCTGCGCCGTATCCCGCCCCTCCCCGCGCCGACGACCCCGAACGCGCGGCTGCTGCAGGACCTCATCCACCTCCTCTCCTCCCCGCCCCACTTCCCGGCATCCGGCCCCGCCCTCGGCACACTCCTCGCCCCGCTCGCATGGCAGAACCTGGACGACTGCACATCGGGTTGCCCCCCCGCCCCGGGCCCCCTCAAAACTGCCCCCGGCCGCCTCCCCTGGTCACGTGGACGATGGGCGCGCTGGGCAGAGCTCTCAAGCATCGTCCGCGCCGCACCCGCAGCCCCCTACTCCCGCCGCTTCCTCTGTCTCCTCGGGCCATACCCGGGCAGAGAGGTGCCGACACACAGGCAGGCGTACGACTGGTCCGTCGGCGTCTGCGAGATGGACGGCCTCCTCCCCGACGCAGCGCGGGAGCACGGCCTCCGCTTCTGGGGCAGCGCGCAGGGCGAGCTCGCCGCGGACGAGCGGGCAACCAAAGGCGGGAAGGAGCTGGCGGAGGAGGCTGCGCGCTGGGCCGGCGCAGACCCGAGCGGCGGCGTCAGCGAGCGCGTGTGGAGGGAGACGGCCGAGCTCAGGGAGAGGAAGGCGCGCGCGGACAGGGCGCTGTATGCTATGCTGAGGGATATGGCGAGCAGAGAGCGCGGCGACTACAGCGCCGAAGACGGTGCGTCCCTCCTTTCCCCTTCCTCCCCATCTTTCTGCTCCCCGTTCCCCCTTGACTCCCAAGCAGAAGTGACCCCCGCCGCGCGCTCGCTCTCCGACCTCCCAGCGCACCACCTCCCCTACATCGTCCACCTCCAGACCTTCTCCTCGCGCCGCAACGCGCCCTACAAGCTCTACTGGAACCCCATCATCCAGGGGCAGCGCACCTTCCTCAGGCTCGTCCTGCCCGAAGATGTGCCCTGGCTCGACCCTGCGCTCGCCGACTCAGACGGGGTGGAGGAGCGGGAGGGGCAGGGCGGGGAGTATGGCCTCAGCCCGCTGAGGGAAGACGAGCTAGAGAAAGTGTCCGACACCCTAGGGCGCCGGTACCCCCCGGCGTACCTCGCCAAGGGCCTCCCGTTCAGCAGTGCGTTCCGCGACGCCGGGGGCGCGCTCGTAGCGTGGGTGACGGTCCGGAACGATTGTACGTCTTCTTTCCTGCCTTGTCCCTTCTTTGACATACGGTGCGCGGAGTACTGACTGGGTGGCGGTGCGAGTAGTGTCGATCATGGGCCCGCAGCTGGTGTCTGCGTCTGGACGGGGGATGCCCCCAGTGGACAAGCTCATAAGGGCGCTCGTTATGCGCACGGCGCGCCTCCTCTACCGCAGTATGCGGTATACGCTGCCCCTCCCTTGCTCGCCCTCGCCCTCCTCACCCTCACCCTCACCTCCAAATCCCAAATCCGCATCTGGCGAGTGCCCTCCCGAACCCCCAAGCTCCGAATCCCCACCGCCCGCATCCCGAAACTCCAAACACGCTCCGCGCAACCTCACGCGCGCCGCGCACCTCCTCTCCTCCCTCCGCCTCCTCCCCCTCACCGCGACCCTCCCGCCCTCGCACCCCTCCCTCCCGACCTTCCTCTCCCTCGGCTTCCGCCTCCTCCCCGGCGCCGGCGTGGCGGACCTCGCCCTCTCCTGGAAGCGGGCAACGATGCGCGACCCGCCGGCGTGGGAGCACGCGCTGGGCGGCCCGCTCTGGGGCAAAGGCAGGAGCGAGAAGGTGCCCGGGTTCGACCCGGACCAGGTGGGCTGGCGGGCCCGGGCACGCACGGCCGAGGAGGGCGGGGGCGTGTGGGACCCGCACGCGCCCCAGGGCCAGGCCGCTGCCGCTGGCCAGCGAGGCGCGAGCGAGAACGTGTTCTCCGCGCCTGGGCGAGCGAGGGCCGAGCCCCCGGCGAGCGGGGCGGGGACTGGCACCGGCACTGGCACTGGCACTGGCACTGGCACCGTTGTGGACGAGGGGCTGGCGGAGCGCGCGTATGATGACGGGGCGAGGGTGTTCGAGTTTGATGTGCATCAGCGGGTGTTCTGGGACCGCAGGCTGAGGGACAAGGTGTTCCCTGCTGAGTGGAGCCATGGGAGGAGGTTGAAGAAGGCGTAGCGGCAGCCAGGGGGCGTGTGAAGAGCGCAGGGGCGTCCGAAGAAGCGGCAATAACTGTATGCGAGAGTCGCAGCGTAGGGTGACAGTCTACGATCTAGATTGCGCTGCTCGTCCCAGGACGGCGCGCCATTAATACTGGATGGTATGGTATACTACAGTGAATGGTGCCCGGGGCCGATGTGCGCCATTGCCGGCCCTGCGTCGCGCAGCGCACCTATATGCCCCACTTGTCCGGCTTGGCCGGGTTGCTGAACACGCCGTGCATGCTCTGGCCCGCGCCGCCCGGCCCGCCGTCCCCGCCCTCCCCGTGCCCGGTCGGCTTGTGCCTCATCTGCCGCCTGCGAAACTCGTCCTGCTCCTCCTTCGTCATGCCCATGCGGCGCTCGATGCGCCCGGACTCGAACTCGTGGTCGGACACCTCGTACCAGTCGCTGAGGGTGACGTCGGCGATGCCGCCGTAGACCTCCCTCCAGCCGGAGGCGCGGAGGAACGCCTCCGTCGCGCGGTCCGACACGGGGATCTTGGCGTGGAGGGGGAGCGCGTCGTCGAGCAGGGCGGCGAGGCAGCGGGCGGCCTCGGTGGACAGGCCGGGGTCGACGGTCTGGGTGAGCGCGCGGTGGACGGCGCGGGCGGAGCGGGCGATGAGCGCGCCGTGCAGCCCGGAGCGCGCGTGCTGCGGGAGGATGAGCGGGGGCGCGAGCGACAGGTCCGTGTTGACCGTCTGCGCGCCGTACAGGATGCTGGCTGCGTTTGGCGAGCGCGCGTGCGGCCGGAGCGCGCTGCTGAACTGCAGCCCCACACCGAGGTACCGGGCCGTCTGGCGCAGGGGCTCGCCGAGCTACACACACCGTGCGCAAGCGCGGTCAGGCACCGAACCGAGCCGGCGGGCGGCGGGCAGGCACTCACGTCAGACGTCTCCTTCCGCATCACCTTGGAGAACTGCATGCCCCACTCCCGCTCGACGCGCGCCGCCTCGGCCGCCTCGTCCACGTGGAGCAGGGGCGCGTCGGGCGGGAGGACAAAGCGCCGGTAGTAGGTGACGGCGAGGGTGCGCGGGCGGAAGCGCAGGTAGGCCGCGACCTTGCGCACCGTCGGCACCCACAGCTGGGCGATGCTGTTGAGCCGGACGGCTGGGGCGGGAGAGGTGTCGTTAGCGCGTGCGGAGGAGGAGGAGGAGAAGGGGGAGAGAGAGGCTCACGGCGGTCGAGCCGGGAGAGCTCGTCCAGCAGACGCGTGAGCGCCTGCTGCCCAGGGAACCACAGCGCGCCCAGCGCCGGGTCGCACCGCGCCCTGTCCTCCTCCTCGCACCCGCGGCGCAGGGGCTCGTCCGGCTCCGGGGGCGTGTTAGTCGGCCCGGCGGCGCCGCGGTCGCGCAGCCTGCCCTCGGCAGCGTCGTACTCCCACCCGCGGCTCTCGCGGAGCAGCCAGGGCTCGTGGCTGGAGTAGAAGCGGGCGTCGATGAGCCCGTGCGCGTCCGTGGGCTGCGCGCTGTCCGCGTCCGCGCAGAACACCGTCCAGTGGCTGTCCGGGTCGTCGACGGCCCCGGCCTCGCCGCGCTTGGGCCAGTCGCCCCGCCAGAGAAAGTAGCGCTCGCCGAACGCCGCGCACGGGAAGCCGAAGGGCGAGTCGATCCGGTTCCACTGCTTGGTGCTGGTCGTGCTGGCCTGGGCGTGCGCGCGGGGCCGGGTGAGCGCGTGCTCGATCGAGTCGAGCGGCTTGCGCAGCGGCTCGCAGGGCACGCCGGCCGCGCGCGCCGCGCGCCGGGCCGCGCGGTCCTTCCAGAACTTTTCCTCCTTGGTGGCGCGCTCCGCGCGCGAGTCCTGCCAGAACACCGGGTCGCACCGCCGCTCGTTGTGCGAGGCGACGGTGGCGAGGATGCCGCCGAGGATGGAGAGCGAGTAGGGGAAGTGCGGCGCCTGGGCGAGCGTGCGGATCGTGATGGGCGTGCGGTGGATGGTCTGCCTGCCGGGGAGGACGGGGACGTGCACGACGGCGTGCAGCTCTCCGCGCGGCGGGTAGAGGCCGACCGGCGTCCGTTCGGCGGCCGCGGCCGCGGCCGTGGCTTCCCCTGCCGGCTCCTCGCGCGCTTGGACTGCACCAGCCTGCTCCAACGGCGCGCCAGCGTCGAGCGAGGGAGCCTCGCCCTGCGTGCCGACCCGGAACCCGGCCTGCCTAGCGAGCCTCGCGAGCTGCGCATCGTCTGCCTTCTCCCATGGGTCAACCTCCTCCTCCTGCTCCCCAACCACGTCTCTTTCCTCCCCGCGCCCCGCCGCCCGCCGCCTCGTCCCCTCCTGGGCGGGCAGCTTCCCAGCCTGCTGCTCCCTCCTCGCTGCCCGCCCAGGCGCAGGCAGCCTAGGTTCGAGCCGCCGCTCGTTGCGCGCCTTCGCCTCGATGCGGTCTGCCCTGCTCTGGCGCACATAGAGCTGGGCAGCGGTGCGCGGTGCAGCGCGTAGCACTGACGGGCGCGGTGGTGGTGGTGGTGGTGGTGGTGGTGCGCGGAAGACGGCCGCTGTGTTTCCCAGTGTTCCGATGGAGGGTCGCATGAGGCGCGGTGGTGGGTGTGTGCAGGTGCCGCCCCGTCGAGCGCTTCCCGCGCGCGCATGGCCCGAAATTTGCGGGGCGTGGCTGTGCAATCGGGTGACGCTGATGTCACGCTCCCCAACGGCCGGGACGGGGTGAACCCAGCTCAGCGTGCCTCTTGACCGCCCCCCTCGCCTGCCCCTCGGCCCACCCAACGGACAACGAAACGAGAGAGGGATGCGGATACCCACCCGGCAGCTCGCCCCCACACACCCCGCCCGGCGCGCACTCAGCACATCCCCCGCCCGCCGCATACGGCCACCACCCCCAGCGCCGATTGCGGAGGATGAGCTCGAGAGAGCACGGCGGGCCACGTCCATCCCCATCCTCACCTCGCTCGCCGAGATGCGCCAGTTCCGCGACCACGCACGCACACACCGACACCGCCTCGGCCTCGTCCCCACCATGGGCGCACTCCACGCAGGTCACGCCGCTCTCGGTGCGTTGCCCCCCCAACACACACCACACACCACACCAGCACTGACCCCCGCCCACCCGTCACAGTGACGCAATGCCTCGCCGACAACGACGCCACCGTCGTGTCCATCTTTGTCAACCCGGCCCAGTTCGCCCCGCACGAGGACCTCGCAACCTACCCGCGCACCCTCCCCGCCGACGCAACCCTCCTCCACACCCTCGCCGCCGCCCACCGCACAGTCGACGCCATCTTCCTCCCCTCCGTCCAGGACATGTACCCCTCCGGGCTGGCCCAGCACCCGGCCGACCAGCGCGGCACCTTCGTCGAGGTCGCCGGCTACTCGCACCTGCTCGAGGGCCGCACCCGCCCCACCTTCCTCCGCGGCGTCGCGACCGTCGTCACAAAGCTGTTCAACGCCGTCCAGCCCGACCGCGCCTACTTTGGCCAGAAGGACATCCAGCAGGCCCTCCTCATGCGCCGCCTGGCCACCGACCTCCTCTGCCCCCACCCGCTCCCCCACAACGTCCGCATCGTCCCCACCGTCCGCGCCCCGGACGGCCTCGCCCTCTCCTCCCGCAACGCCTACCTCTCCCCGGCCGAGCGCGCCTTCGCCCCGGCCCTGTACACCGCGCTGCACGCCGCCCAAACCCGCTGGCGCGCCCACGCAGGCCGCACCGCCACCCTCGCCACCGCCACCCACCTCGTCTCCTCCGCGGCGCAGCGCGCGCTCGAGCACGGCGTCACGCTCAAGCTGGACTACGTCGAGCTCTCCGACCCGGAGACGCTCGAGCCTGTTCCGGAGCACTCCGGCCCGCCCAGGGAGACCACGCTGTCCGCCCCGGGCTCGGCCAGGGGCACCGCGGCCGTCCTCAGCGGCGCGATGTGGGTCGGCAGCACCAGGCTCATCGACAACCTCGTGCTGGGCGACGAGCGGGCCATTGTATACTGACGGGCGGGCAATGCAATCGAATTCCGAATCCAATGACTCCACCGCTCGGCCCGCTCGGCCCGGCGCCAGGCGTCATCGTCAGTGCATGCACCCCGGGCTGCTGGTCAGGCTCCAGCGGCCCAGCAGCCCACTGGGTCATCTGAAAGCGCAGGCACCCTCCGCACTTCAACCGACCGTCAAACGCACTCCCTCTCACACGACTGTATGTCCAAAAGAAAGACTAACGGCCGGAGGCGGGCCCAGCGCAGCGCAGCGCGAGGACTGCGGCCTGCCGGTCCCGGTCCACAGCACAGCACAGGACATCCTGCGTCGACCGCACCCGCACCCGCCAACGCCAAGCCGAGCCGAGCCGAGCCTAACCGTTTCTCCCGCAGGCCAGGGCGGACAGCAGCTGGCCGGGCACCGGGCAGCGTCAGCCGGACCTCAGGCACTGCACTGGCTGTCGCCGCTGGCATCGGAATTGGAATTGGAATTGCAGGAGCGGGCCCCTGGCGCAGCTGCACTCTGCACTCGGCGCTCGGCACTCGGCACTCGGCCTCGGGGGGATCGGCCCTCTTGGACCGGACTGGACTGGACTGGACTGGACGGGTGCACAAGCCGATCCAGTACCCCGCCCGGCTGTCCCATGTCCCAGTAGAATGTAGACTGTAGACGGCTACTGGCTACTGTACAGTATGCCATGTCGATGTCGATGTCGATAGGCAGGTCCAACCGGCGCTCGACTCCGCCCGCTCTCCTCTTCCGTGCAGTGCAGTTCCAAGCAGTCAGTGGCCTCCTCTTCCCGGAAGCGACCCGGTCCCGGCGGGGCGTGTATGCGCTCGGCTTTCCCCAGCCGGAGTCGGACTCGGCGGGTCGAGTCGCTCGCTGTCCTGAGCTGATGACACTGTCCATCCTGTCCATCCTGTCCATCCTGTCCATCGCGTCGCTGGGGCAAATCGGGTCCCGCTAGGAGTGGGCAGCCTCGGATTCCCGACGCTCAACATACAGTACAGTACGTACCGCAGCTCTGTCCGTCTGGCTGCTGGGGCTGGGGCTGGGGCTGGGGCTGGGGCTGTTGGTCCCCGCCAGGAGGACAGCGGCGGGCAGCCGAGTTGGCCAGCCCTACTGTATGAGGTAAACGCTAGGATGCCCGCGTTTTCACGCGTTAATGCTAGAATGCCCGTTTCACTCGGAAAAGCTAGAATGCCCGTAATCCGCGCCGCATGCACGAGATCATGTGTCCCTCCCTTTTCCGACGTTCGACAACTTGAACGCCTTAATCACAACAGTAAGAAACACAGAGATCAAATAAAACATTGGTACCAGAACAGAGAGCTTCTGTCCACTAGCATGCCTGCTTTTCTGGGCGGGATTACCTTCAGCATTTGGGAAGAACAGCCTGTGAGGAACATGGAAGCGCTGAATTTGACTAGATGGTGGGTGATCTCGTCTCTTCAGCTCACACAAAGCAACCAAAAGCAAGTAACCCCGGACCCAGACAGTGGACCCAAGTCTGTAAGCCAATTTTGTTAAGAATATGGGACTGCTCTTTGCTTCTATATGTGTGTGACTATCGAGTAATCCGACTTCGAAGCCGCAAGTGAAAGTGTCGACACAACGGACAGGACGGGCATTCTAGCTTTAAATTTCAAAACGGGCATTCTAGCATTAAAGCGTGAGAATGCGGGCATCCTAACGATCACCTCCCTACTGTACTGTAGAAGTGCTCGAGTCATTCTTGCTTCCCAAATGCAGCGCGCTCGCTACAGTACATACGGTTTCATACATCCCTCGCAGGGCCTCTTGTCCGCGTGGGAGGACCGAGGTGGCACCTAATGGATATGTATCGGATGACTTTGTTCCTCTGATGGAGGAGTTGGAAGACCTCGACTGCACATGCGGCATCTTTCCCGGGGCGATCTTTTCGCGATCCCTCTTCGCTTACAAGACCTCTTGTTTGGGCGCAGCAACCAGGCGAGGAGTGCCATCCACCCATATATTGTTCCTGCGCTCGGCACACGACGCTGTTCGCCGAGTGTCATGGCATTGCATATGCTTGCTAGGTCTCTAGTTCCACGGAAGAATAGGGCTACGGCAGGAATCTAGCAGACGGGAGAAGCATCCGACGGAAGTGAGGTTACGTCCGTCTAGTGGCACATATCCCTCTCCTCCCAGTGGGCCGCTGTCCGCTGTCGTCCTGAAACTAGGCTGGTCGGCATGGGTCGGCGTCGGCCCCTCCGGTAAACAGCGTTCCACGGATTCATACTGTACCAAGGTACCAAGAGTTGCCCTCGGGGCCCTTCAGTTTCTCCCACAATTGATACGGTAACACAGTCGTGTGCCACTCGCTGGGAAGTGTAGGAGCCCAGTGCTGTCTGCACCTTCACTGGCTGCAACAAAGGCCGCATGATACAGCTTGATTTGGGATGCCGAACCTCCCAACGGCCGTTATTGTCGTCTTCTGGTTCCGATTCTTCATATTCGGGGGGGGGGAGGGGCCGTTGGAGCAGCGTTCCATCTGCCGTCGTCTTTCGGTCGCCTGAACCACTTCGTTCGTTCGTATCTCTGGATTCGAAGGCCTGGCAGGGTGGTATCGCGTAGCACTTCGGTCTGGAGGCGGCATGTTGTCCATATTGAAGGTAGGGCCCGAGTTCACACACATGGCGTTGTTGTCAAAATCGTATGTATACATCCATTCTGTCTCGTGCTCCGGCTTGCCCCGCTGAATGAAGTAGTCCTCATTTCCATATTGGTACCCGACCGGTTTGCTGTCATCTGGGGCAATCTAATGAGCGAACCGCTTGGACGCACAATTTTGAGTATACCTACCGAGTTCCAACATTGTCATCCGCTCCTCGAGAAACTCAATGTACCACTTTCTCCATGCTTCGAACTCGACTGGTCGCGAGGTATTTCGTGAAAAACACCGCGCATACCGCTTGGATACCTGAAACAGTCCGTTAGTCATTGTTCTGATCTGGCGACTGTCCGCGGTTCACCCATCATAATGCGTGTACGTCACGAAGTACCACCCGCGGTAACATTCCACCGTCCAAGCGCTCGTGCCCATGGCGAGTGACAGGTCTTGAACCGAGGCAAATAGATGATGAGGGGTACAGCTTGAAGGGCCGTCACGAGGGACACTTTATAGATGAGTAGTGGGGTTCCGTGACTCCTTCGTGACTCTTCGTCCCAAGAGTTTTACGTCGTGTCGTTGGGGACCGTAAAGTCCTTGGAATTTCGAAGACAACACGGGGCGATGTTACGGAATGCATTACAAATCTGAACCATGTCAGCGTATCTATCAGCTCCGAGATACGAAAGCATTCAACGGGTCTCCCACTTTTCGCCTTGCGGAGCGGCGACTTCCCACGAGAGCAGAACCTCGGTACCCTTGCCGGGCGCGAGGGTGACGACCCATTCCAACTGTCCATGAGGAACGTCACTCTGGCTACTCTTGTGCACAACCTTGCTCAGCGTGCCATTGACGGTGCCTTTGTCGCCCGCGTCCCAGTCCTTCCTGGCCCAGTAGCAGACAATTTCCTGGGACAGCTTGACCTCCTCGCCGGCCTTCGCCACTCCGAGATCCTTCGGCTCCAACACAGTGACCTTGAACTTCTGGTCCTCGCTGACAGGGACCTGGTCGCGCACGAGCAGCTTGACCGAGCTTTGGCGAGTATTCTTGATGCTGATGCGTTGCGTAAAGACGGTCGAGTCGAGTTTGGAGGAGTTGAAGATCGTGCCGGTAGCCTGGGTGCGCGCCTTCTTGCTCACAGGCGGATAGGTAATGCGGATGGCGGGATCGACGCCGACTGAGCAGGGGAACGTATCCTGCGGCGAGGCGTAGGGTATCTGAGATTTTGCGACGAACGAGCCGTCGAGGAAGACGTTTGAAGGTCCGGCAAGGAGGACATAGGTCGAGGAGTTGGTGATCTGGCACTGCAGGAAAGCCGATGTGTTCAGTTTCGGTACAGCGATCCACTCTAGCTTCGCCGTCAGATCGAGCACGGCGATGGCGACCTTATGCGTCGCCCCGTCGGACGGGATGCTGGACAGTCCCTCGATGAAAAAGCTCGCGGATATCGCGCCCTCCCGCGCTTGCGCCGTGGGCACCACCATGAACGCCTTCGGGGCCGGCTCCTCGTACCCTGAGTCCATAGCTGTCACTGGCGCTATCACCGCCATCGGTGCGGGTAGAGGCGGTGGCACCGTGACCATAGACCTGGACATCCTCATCTTTGCCTTTTCCCCGCCAAAGCTCCTCACACGGTTGTACGGCGCGCCAATCCGCTGGGCGCGGAGCTCCGGAATCTGCGCGCCTGCCAAGGGAGAGGTCGTAGAGAGGGAGAGGGCGACGTCCTTCCAGTCCTCGCCCGTTTTCTGCGTGATAGACGCGCGGTAGTTGAGCGAGATGGACGTGGCGTTCTTCCCGCTCGAGTCGACCGTCGCGCGGAGATCGTACAGCGGGCTCCAGTCCGCGTTGGAAACGACTACAATGTCGGTTAGTCGCAATAACCTTCATTGAACCACACCGCGCACCATATGTAACGGTCAACTCGGCATTCCCCGCCTGCTCTGCGAGGACAATGACGGTGACTTTCGTTGCTAGCTTCCTTGCTTCGTCGGTAGGCGCCTGCCCCTTCCTTTCCACAGCCAACGCGACCTCCGTATCCCTGATCTTCTTCTGTGTCTCTTCCACCTTCTCATTTAATGAGCCGCCTTTATCGCTCAACAGACCAAGAAACTCGACCAGCTGCGACGGGGTGACATCCTTCGCTGTCAGTGTGTGGGAGAAGTCATCCAAGACGGTGGTTTGCGACTGGAGGACCTTAAGCTCGCGCTTGAGCGCTGCGAGCTGAGTCTCGAGTCCTTGCACCTTCTCGCTGCTCGCTTTTGGGATATTGCGCTCGGGCGTGAGACGCTCATAAATGACGTCGAAGATGACTGCGTTGCCGAGCCCATCGACGCGCAGTGACGACTCGTCGATGCATGTGGGGAGCTTGGTGATTTGGACCTCCGACTGGCCGACCTGATGGAAAGGGTCAATGAGTCATCTCTAGGCTGGAGGCTAGCTCAGCTTACCTCGAGGTCGATGGCGAAGTTGCGCACTACCTCGGCTCGGTGTTGGTATACCGTGACGGAGGAGACGGGGTGCTCGCTAGCGTTGATCTCGACGGTGTGGGACATGACTGGTGTTTGAAGTTGATTTTGGATGTGGGTGATGTGTCAAAGTAAGGCGTACGCGACCACCGAAAGCGGACAGAGCGTTCCCTTTATAGGCAGTGTTGGCGCAGAAGCGCAGCGGGTGCGGTGAGTCGTGCTGAGCCAAGGGCACCATTGCATTTCCGGCGCTACGGAGGTCACTGGGCCGTCGTTAAGGGAAGAGGTCTGTCAGGGTCCACTTCCTTGGCGACACGTGATGGAGGGACATCCTCAATTCGCTGCGCGTTCAGTCATCCTGCGTCTTTGGCTTCGCCGTAGCAATACTCATTCGCAGTCCCTCCTGCGCACTCTTATTCTTGCTGCAGGTTGAAACAGATAGACAATTATCAATTTAGCCACCGTGGCAGTTTCGAATTGCCCATCACTCTCATTTGATACAGTGATTGTCAGCAATGAACATACACAATACGTGTTACAGTCCATTGAGTCGTCGTTCCGCGCTAGCGGGGCTATCTGTTAACCGGTCCCATTATACGCTTATTCAACGCGTTTCCCATTTCTCACCCTGGGGAGCAGCGATCTCCCAAGATAGAACGAGCTCCGTGCCTTTCCCGGGCGCAAGGGTGACAACCCATTCCACCTGGCCATCCGGAACATCGCTCTGGCTGCTCTTATGAGCAACCTTGGTCAAAGTCCCGTTGACCGTGCCCCTGTCGGCCACATCCCAGTCCTTCCTTGCCCAATAACAGATCGCCTCCTTGGACAAGTTGACCTCCTCGCCAGCCTTGGCCAGCCCCAGGTCCTTTGGCTCCAGCACAGTAACCTTGAACTTCTGGTCTTCGCTGACAGGCACTTGGTCGCGTACGAATAGCTTCACCGAGCTCTGTCGCGTGTTCTTGATGCCGATGCGCTGTGTGAAGACCGTCGAATCCAGCTTGGAAGAATTGAAGATGGTGCCGGTAGCTTGTGTGCGTGCCCTCTTGCTTACAGGAGGATATGTGATGCGGATCGCGGGGTCGACGCCGACCGAACAGGGGAATGTGTCCTGCGGTGAAGCATAGGGTATACGCGACTTGGCGACGAAAGAACCGTCAAGGAAGATGTTGGACGGTCCGGCAAGGAGAACGTAGGTTGACGAATTGGTGATCTGGCACTGCAGGAAAGCCGAGGTGTTCAATTTCGGTACGGCAATCCATTCGAGCTTCGCAGTCAGGTCCAGCACCGCGATGGCGACCTTGTGCGTCGTTCCGTCCGAAGGGATGCTGGACAGTCCCTCGATGAAGAAGTTCGCGGAGATGGCACCTTCTCGCGCTTGAGCAACCGGAATGGCCATGAAAGGGTTCGGGGGAGGGACCACGAGAGCCGACTCTGCCACCGGCTGCTGCTGGGCCTGCGCGAACAGCCCTTGCTGCATCCGAGCCACCTGCTGCATCTGTTGCTGATGCTGCTGGGTGGGCATGCCAAACGCCGTTGATGGGGCCCCGCCAGCCATCCCAGGCACGGGTCCACCAGGGCTGAAGAACAGGCTCCCTGGTCCGGGGTGCACCATGCTCCCTTGGGGCCAAGGATTCATTGGTGCGGGAACGAACGGTGCACCAATGCGTTGAGGCGTTAACTGTGGGATATGGGCCCCGACCAAGGGGGATGTCGTTGAGAGGGATAGGGCAACGTCCTTCCAGTCCTCGCCGGTCGTTTGGGTGATAGACGCGCGGTAGTTGAGCGAGACAAATGTCGCGTTCTTCCCGGTGGAATCGACAGTCGCGCGTAGGTCGTATGACGGACTCCAGTCCGCGTTCGAGACAACTGCGGCTTGTATGAGGGATAATCGTTTAGGTCAGAAGAAGAGGCGCACCATATGTGACGGTCAACTCTGCCTTCCCAGATTGCTCAGCGAGGACAACCACAGTGACCTTAGTGGCCAGTTTCGTCACCTCCTCGCCAGGGGACTGCCCTCTCCTTACCGTGGCCAGCGCGATCTCGAGCACTCTAATCCGGCTCTGCGTCTCTTCTACCTTCTCGTTCAGCGCACCCCCTCTCTCACTGAGAATATCAAGGAAATAGACCAGCTCAGCAGGGTTAACGTCCTTGGCGGTCAGCGTATGAGAGAAGTCGTCGAGGACCTTGGTCTGTGACTGGAGTACTTTCAGCTCGCGCTTGAACGAAGCGAGCTGAGTCTCGAGTTCTTGTACTTTCTCGCTGCTTGCCTTGGGCACGTTGCGCTCAGGAGTGAGGCGCTCATAAATGACGTCGAATATAACCGCGTTGCCAAGCCCGTCGACGCGGAGAGAGGACTCGTCGATGCATGTGGGGAGCTTGATGATCTGGACCTCTGACTGACCAGCCTGAAGGAGAAATTCAATGACTCATATACAAGGTATGGCGCAGTTTCAACGTACCTCGAGCTCAACGACAAAGTTGCGCACCACCTCAGCACGGCGTTGATATACAGTGACAGACGAGATCGTGTGCTCGCTGGCGTTGATCTCGACAGTGTGCGACATGATTCGTTCTTCCGCTGGTTGTTAAAGGTCGGTGATGGTGTGGTAAAGCAAACCGTCGAAGTCGGACGGGGCTAGCCATCGCTCGCGCCGAAGCGCTGAAAGCTGCGCAACTTCGATGAGTCGTATTCTGACGAGCGGCTCATTGCATTTCCTGAGCCAAGTTAAGGTTCTTTTGGAACGAGTCCCATCACGCTGCCTTTCTTACGGACCTGTATTACTCCTGTACGCTAGAACGGATGCATTAACATACACGAGGTTATCGCGGCTTGCTAAAACTACATCTAGCATGGTATATAAGAACAACGATGTAACGGGTCACATATACAGAGGTCGTAGCCCCGCTTTCGAGGAGCGCCCCTTAAGCGATCACAGCATACAAGCACCTCACCGCGTCTCCCATTTCTCGCCCTGTGGCGCGGCGACCTCCCACGAAAGCAAAAGTTCGGTGCTTTTGCCAGGAGCCAGGGTGACAATCCACTCCACCTGGCCATCGGGAACATTGCCTTGGCTGCTCTTGTGCATGATCTTGCTCAAGGTACTGTTGACGGTACCCCTTTCGCTCACGTCCCAGTCCTTCCTCGCCCAATAGCAGATGGTGTCCTGGGACAACTTGACTTCCTCGCCGGTCTTGGCGGTTCCGAGATCCTTCGGTTCGAGAACGGAGACCTTGAACTTTTGGTCCTCGCTGACAGGCACTTGGTCACGGACGAGCAGCTTGACCGAGCTTTGACGAGTGTTTTTGATCCGGACGCGCTGCATGAAAGCGGTCGAATCGAGCTTCGAGGAGTTGAAGATCGTTCCAGTGGCTTGCGTGCGCGCCTTCTTGCTCACTGGTGGGTAGGCGATGCGGATTGCAGGATCGACACCGACCGAGCAAGGGAATGTGTCCTGGGGTGAGGCATAGGGTATTTGGGATTTGGCCACGAATGAGCCATCGAGGAAGACGTTGGATGGGCCAGCCAGAAGAACGTAGCTTGAAGAGTTCGTAATTTGGCACTGCAAGAATGCCGACCTACTCATCTTCGGCACCGCGATCCACTGGAGCTTCGCGGTGAGATCTAACACGGCAATGGCGACTTTGTGCGTCGTTCCATCTGAAGGAATGCTCGACAGTCCTTCGATGAAGAAGTTCGCCGAGATTGCACCTTCCCGTGCTAGGGCAACCGGAACGGCCATGAAAGGGTCCGGCGGAGGGACGGAGAAAGCCTGGTCGAATCCCTGCGGCTGATGCGACTGCTCCATCAGCATTTGGGACTGCATCTGTGGCATCAGTGCTTGTTGCTGCTGAGTTTGCCCGAAGTACTGAGTGTACCCGTGCTCGTATGCCATCGATGCGGGTGCAGCCATTGTATGGCTCATGCCATCAGTCACACCCTGATAGCCGGAGTAGAGGCCCCCGCCGGCTCTCGTAGGCGCCGGGATTCGGATGCGCTGGGCCGTTAGCGAGGGGATCTGCGCTCCCGTCACAGGGGAAGTCGTAGAGAGGGAGAGGGCGATGTCCTTCCAGTCCTCGCCAGTCGTCTGGGTAATAGACGCGCGGTAGTTGAGCGAAATAGATGTGGCGTTCTTGCCGCTGGAATCGACGGTTGCACGGAGGTCGTACAGCGGACTCCAGTCCGCGTTCGAGACGACTACGGCCTGTGTTAGTAATGATTGTTGAGCTCAGAGGGAGGGGCGTACCGTAAGTTACAGTCAGCTCTGCTTTCCCCGCATGCTCTGCTAGCACAATTACAGTGACTTTGGTCGCCAGCTTGGTCACCTGCTCGATAGGCCCCTCGCTTCTTCTCTCCGCAGCTAGCGCGAGCTCAGATTCCTTGATCCTTCTCTGCGTCGCTTCCACCTTCTCATTCAGCGCACGGCCCTTGTCACTGAGAAGACTGAGGAACTCAATGAGCTGAGCAGGGCTGACGTCCTTCGCAGTAAGCGTGTGGGAGAACTCGTCCAGCACCGTGGTCTGCGACTGGAGTACTTTCAGCTCGCGCTTGAGCGCAGCGAGCTGAGTCTCGAGGTCTTGCACTTTCTCGCTGCTCGCCTTGGGAATGTTGCGCTCAGGAGTAAGGCGCTCGTAAATTACGTCGAATATGACGGCGTTTCCCAGACCATCCACGCGCAGTGACGACTCGTCCATGCATGTGGGGAGCTTGGTGATTTGGACCTCGGACTGACCAGCCTGATGAAGAAAGTCAATGACTCATTACCAATCTGTGTACACACCCAACATACCTCGAGCTCGACGGCAAAGGTGCGCACTACTTCTGCACGGCGCTGGTATACCGTGACAGACGAAACAGAGTGCTCGCCGGCGTTGATCTCGACGGTGTGGGACATGACTCGTTATTCGGTGATGTCTTGGAGACTGTTGGAGGGTAGGGGTCGATGTAAAGCATCCCATTGAGGCGAGACAGTGCTATGCTTTATAGGCAGAGATCGCGCAGCCGGGAAAGCCATGAATCCTCGATGAGTCGTCTCTGACAGGATCCCCATGGTATGCATTTCCGGGCAATATGGAAGGGCGTACGAGTATGGAAGCCTTCCGCGGACAGCTTACTTGCTTGGCGTTTTGGGCGTTTCAGCTGTCCGCAGGTGCTTTCTGCCCTCTGCCTTTGGCGGGCAGCCGGCCCGTGAAGAAATACCTCCCCGCACGGGGAAGATCTGCCTCCCTGGTGAGCTGCAGGACCCCAGCTGGAAGCCCACCAGCAGCGCGAGCGGAAGGCCGAGGCTGTTTTTGCATCCGCGGAATCAGAAATTTCCGGCGCGCTCTGCGGAGAATTCCAGAGGGCCTGTCGGTGACGGAAGCAAATACTGGAGCTTCTATAGCTCCGTTCAAACACTTCCGGCACAGCCACACTGATAATGACATGTACCCGCGCGCGCGAAGCCCGCCCCGAAAAAATTGGGGTGAGCGGAGGCAAACGTCGGCTCCTTCCGCCCCTCACACTCCTTGGGTCACCTAATGCTGGGGTCTCACGCCCCGAAGTACTCCCGCGGAGGCAGACAGTCTGTTCCCGGCTCTTAACGCCGCGCCGATGGACCCCTAAACAGCTGTCCGCAGGAGGCTTCCATAGACGAGCGTTATACACGCGCCGACCCCATTAGGGTCCATTAGCAATGCCCACGTGACAAAGGAATCGCGCGCGCGCCTTCCACGTTGCAGAAGTCGCTGTAAACAATACCTCTCCGCTCTAAGACCTCATTTCCGCTAAGAAAAGACATATTTCTTCGTGAGTGAACGTGTTCATATAGATCTAAAGACTAGCGCGCCAATATCCGGGACAGCCAGAGCTATCGTATCTCACAAACAGTACCGGGAAAGCAATGCATCGCGCGATTTGCATACCCGACATTGTCGAGCTTATTTTGTCATGGCTGGAACGTAGCGATGCGGTCAGACTCGGGAGGACTTGTCGAATTCTCTTCGGGATCACGATGGATACTGTCTGGAAGACGTTAAATGATCTCGAGTTTATTGGACCGCTGTTGAATCCTCCACCTCTATGGCTTGAGAAACACAGATATACTCTAATCGACAAGGTGGGGCTTTCTTCGCTTCCCTCCTGTATGTCTCTGAGCACGTTCTAACAGCCGAAGCTGATACCTCGAGCACGTGCATATCTGGCCCATGTACGCATATTGGACATACAAGGACCTAGCTTCGAGTTCTTGACGGACCACTTCTCCCCTTCCGACCTCTTCCCCAACATTACATCTCTCACTCTGAGCAGTAGAACGGTCGCACAAAATGATCGATACCACGGATACCTTCTACCTGGTATCACAAATCTTTCCATCAAAGAAGTGATTCAGCGCTGCGGTAGCGGTGGAGTCAAGTGGGAGCCGTTTGTCAACTTTCTTGGCCTCTTCAAGCAGCATCCTAAACGACTGGAGACGTTTGAACTCGAGCTTATATGGCCGAAGTACGATGCGACAAGCTTGTATGAAGTCTCAGCCGCAACTCGCAGGATGCTACTATGGCATCCTGAGCTTATCCGCGTCAACATTGTCGGTTATCCGGACCCACTGTTGGCAAGTTTGGGAACTCTGCCGCAGCTGCAAGAGCTCGAGCTCCTGTTTGCCGTGTCCATGCGCCTTGCCGATAGCGAAGTCCCTGTGGTTGGAAGCTTCAAGAGTCTCAAGAAGATCAAATGTACGTCATCCTCCTCCGAAACCCTCGGCTGCGTGCTTGCCTCGATTTCCTCTCCCCATTTGGAGGACATAGAGATCAAGGATGATGTGAACCCCAGGGGATTGAACGAGGATGGTTCACCCCTCGCCTTTCCCGTCCTTCCGGCCATCGTCAAGCATACAGCATCACTCCGCCGCCTAAATATATCTCATTTTGTCAACGGCGTGAATACCACATGGTCCGAACTTCGCCCTCTGTTGGAGTGTCATCGGATAGAAGATTTCGAGTTCCTTTGCGAGAGCATGCGGTTCACCGACGATGACGTTGACGACATCGTCAAGGCGTGGCCATTGATCAAGCGTCTCTACATCAAGCCGAGGATTCAAGAAGTACGATTGTTCCAGCCCATGCCCGAAGATGAACGGACAGTACGGGTCAGCTGTCGTGGTCTACAGACATTGTCAGCTTGTTCGCATCTGCTGTCCTTGTGTGTACCTCTATGTCTCACAAACCCTCCGGATGCGACCAACACCGATCAAGCAACGCCACGGCTCTGCCCACTTCACATCTTGGACATCCGCCGAGCGTTGTTTGATGTCGACAAGCCACAAGAGCTCGAACACTTCCTCCGAACCAGTTTTCCTCGGCTAAGATACCTGCGGTTCGAGAGACAGCCGTTCAGTTTCTTCAATCATCCTGCGACGGTACGGGCCAGCAATAGGAAATACAACCTTTTGTCGATCTTGAGGCAGAATCTCTTGCATCCCGTCTCTCGGCATATTGGGTATACATTTTCACTAGAAGACTCGGTAGTAGCGGAACAAGACACATAGACTAACTCCAAAGATCGATCGTCGTACTTTGAGGGACGAATGTATGCATGTTTCGCGGCATTATCGCCAGTTGAACGAATCCCGTTCGCTCATGTTGCCTCTGGTCGTTCTCAGCTGGCACTCAGGCTCCCACCGGTCCTTCATCCCTTCCCAGCGCCCTGATACTCTGACCTCGAATGACAGCTCCCCAAACGCTGTAGGCTGCGATGCGTTAGACGCCTTGTCAATGCAACAACGTCACTTATCTGGGGTGGAAAGTGTAGGTCTTCTCGCAACGGACCGGTCAGCGTATCTCCTTGTGATGAATTCATGCATGTCCGCGGCCAACGGCTGTTCGCGAGGCGGCAAAGAAATTCGCCTACAGCTGGTACCGTTAAGCGGTGTATAATTTTCTTGCCCGTTCATTACACGGACACGGGCTTGATGTGCCTCTTGTAATCCGCTTGGTTGACGACGAGCCCTTCGATACCGCCGAATAGATCGAAGCCGTGCATCGGGGAGCGTCGCGGAACCGGTCCGGAAGAAGCTGCCTACGATCGCAGCATGCGGTTCGAAAAACTGGGGGCGGTTAGCCAATCAGCAAGCTAAATAATGCCAAAGCCGTCCTCCACATCCGCCTTCTGCCCGGTCGGTCGCAGTGGCACTCGAAGATTAAAAGTACGGCAGAATCCGCCTCAGGGCGACCGATTCCAATTCACCCGCGGATCAGGTCTGGGCTTCCACGCGCGATTCCATGTTGATGAGAACCCTCCGACACACTCAGTTACGCCCGCGCATTCCACTTCGACCCTAACCCGCCCTAGCGAAAGTAGGGTTACCCCCTGTCCCTCGTCCCTTGTCAAATATGGTACATTGAAATGGATACGGCGAGGGCGTAAGGTTCATTGTCAGCGCTCGGCTAAGACTTGGCAAGGGCCCGACAGGATTTCTCCGCCGTGAGGGGAGCCACAGAAGTTTTGCCTTCTCGGCGTGTTGCTTCCGGGCCATAATGGCGCATTTCCGGACTCAATCCCGGCCAGCCCGATACTGTATGTAGTTTGATGGAAGATCATCAACACAGCCGGCAAAGGCGGCATGCTCCATCTCACGCCGAAGGCCTTCTTTTCGTAAGAGGTCGATCTGGCCCAAATCAGGTTGGTCCCGTGTTGAATTGCGATCTGCTCGTACAGATGCCGTGCGGTCTGGGGCGGACCGCTTGGGACGGAAGAACGTACGAAATGAATTTCACCACACATGCAATAGTGATACAAACACAAGGGAGTGTATGGAAACGAGCGCGTGGAGGGTCATAGAGTGGTCGAGGGAATCGGCATGAGGCAGGGAGATCGTGAGAGAGTTGGGGGGAACATCGGAAAATGAAACGGCCACGAGGGGCCAAAGCGGCGAGAAGATTGTCAGCGACTTGGCAACACACCACCGTCCCCTCCCGTCCGGACCGCAGGTCGTACATAACTCGGGCGGATGACGGTGAGGCGTTGCGATACGATATGGATTTGAACCTGCTGAAAAGAAATCCAAACGGAAGGTCAAGAAGGAGGCGAGTCGCCTGAGGAGTGACAATGGGATTTTGGGTAAGGGTTCTTCTGTCCACGATCTAAAACGGGAAGATAAGTCCAGATCCATCCATCGGGTCATGAGCTCCACTCACCCAGGATAAGCTTGCGATGACAGAGATGGCGACAGGGCCGAACATGCCAGCCGCCGGCAAGGGCAGCCGGATTGTTGCCCCGGGAATGGCCATCAGAGGAGAATGCCGCGCATCTGCCCATCACGGATCGTCATTGGTACCAGCCCGCAGAACCCACGCGGAATGCTCTCACATTCTGGGTGACGATCATGCTGCACGGTGCAAGGCACGAGGCAGGCACGGAGCGGAAGCACGGAGGCGCGCGGGAGGTAACGGCAGGGCAAGGGAATTGTCGTGTTGTATGAGATAAGAATAGCAGAACGGACTCGTGAGACCATTACGTTATACGCGACAAGACAGGCACAAGTGAAGAGAGAGAAGTAGGCCGCAGAAGACGGTGCGGCCGAAGAATGTTGAAGGTAGCAAGGTTTTGTTGTAAGCGTGAAAGCCGGGGAATCAACGTGGGCCTGACATAGGCGGGCCGAAAGCCAAAAGAACGAAGGTGTTGATGAGTTGGTTGGGGTGATGATACAGGCGGGGTCGAGCGGATACACAAGCAGGAGCGCGGGCATCTTGTTCAGATGAGCGCAGCCTTGGTAAGGTTCGTCCGTAGAACCGTGCTTGAAGCGACCATGAGCTCGGGTCCGGAATGTGCGTGCGAGGGAAATGCAAAAGCGGAGGACGCCGAAAGCAAAGCACGCGAAAGACGAGACGAAGTGCAAAGAGAAACCTAGAAGAAAGGAATTGGAGGAAAGGACGTACTCTGCGACGAGCGTTAGCATGCGCTGGTGAGCTGTGCAGACAGCAGGACGTACCTTCTACAGCAGCCATGACAACCCGCAGTAGCTCCGTATCCGTCGCGTTCGTGAAGCTTGTCGACGCAAGTGAGCACCTCGGTGACGCAGGCTGAAGGTTCTGCCACGCACTGTGTGTATATCTCCCGCTCCTTTACCCGGTTGCTCTTCACCGACAGCTTCACGAAACGCTTCTTGAAGTACTCTTTACCAGCCTCTGCGTCGCCATCGGCACCCTCGTAGTCCGCGAAGAACGTCTTGATGGGCGATGTCTTGATCTTCTCCTCGAAGAGATCGACCTTGTTGAGGAATAGAATCTGCACGAAGCATTAGGCCGCATGCACCGCCTGCGGAAATGCGGCGCACCAGTGATGTCTGCTTGAACCATTGCGAGTGGCAGATCGAGTCCCAGATGGCCATCGCGTCGAGCATTTGGTTCTGTCCGGGATTAGCCCCATCGTCTAGCTGATGAAGCATAGCTGCAGCTCACGGCATCCTTGTCCTCCACCAGGCACTGGTCGTACCCACTCAAGCTGACTAAGAACAGGATGGTCGTCACATCCTGGAAGCAGTGTATCCATTTCCTGCGCTCGCTCTTTTGCCCGCCGACGTCGATCATGTGCAGCGTGTGGCCCTTGAGCTTGAACTGCGTCTGTTGGATGCCGATCGTCCGCGCACGGCAACGGATGATGTCCTGCTCTGTGGGCTTGAAGTCGGCGGCGAAGACACGGGGGAGGGAGGAGTAGAAGTATTGTAGACTGGCATCGCGGTCAGCAAATGTATGCGTGAATCGATTCGGGAAATGCGCACTTTTCCGGCAGCGCAACCTCGTTCCCGCGCTCCCACGTCTTCTGCACGTTCGTGTCGTTCCAGAGATTCTGCAGCGGCTCGAGATACTCTGGCGGGAACGCCTGGTCGTCTCGCAGGTCAGAAGCGTGCTCGATCATCGCGATGTTGTCCTAAGCAAGCCGGCGTCAATACCAGCGAGATAGCGTCACACGAGCAGCAGCACGCACCTGCTGTTCAGGACCGATCTTGATGTCGAGCAGCTCTGCCGCCTCGAGCAGGAGGCGCATGCCCTCGAGGAGATTTTGGAACACGAGCTGGCGGTAGCTCTCGATCTCGTTGGGTGTGAACGGTACCCGGTGGATAAGGCGCATTTGCTACGCACACGTTATCAGCATTGTCATGCTCGCGCAAGCAGAGGACAAGGACGGACCTTGAGGATGGTCGACTTTCCCGAGTCACCCGAACCGAGGAGGAGGACCTTGACCTCCCTTGCGAGCTCCTGCTGCTTCTCCTTGAGGTCGCGCTCGATCTGCTTGTTGACGCGCTGGGCCTCCTCCTCCTCGGGCGAGACGGGCCCGGCGGACGACATGCATGCGCCCATTCTGGCGGTACGGCGGGGGGTGGATGGCTCTCACAGGGCGATGGGCGGGGGAGGGGACGAGGGGGGATGAGGATGGCGGGAGGTGGGCGGAGTGTGGTGACAAAGAGGGACGGGACGGGGAGCAGGGGACGGTGCGGTGGCAGCGATGGCAGGGATCAGAAGGAAGCGAGGACGGAGCGGGAGTGAAAAAGCAGGACGGGAGAGGGGCAAGACCGCGCCTGCCACGGAACAGCGCAAGAGGGGAGGGAAGGCTGTGAGGGAGGGAAGGCGGCCTGCCGGGGCGAGAAGAAGCCGGAAGGGAAGCGGGCGGGCGGGCGTGGGTCTGTGTTCAAAAAGCTGATGCGACAGCGCGGTCCACCGGTCGTCAGCACCGCTCGGATGATGCGATCAGACGGCGAGGGGCGGTCAGCTCACTTGGTGTGTGTGACAACGGCCGGACGACGACGTCGAAGGGATCCGACACCGGTACGGGGGCGGCTAGCTGCTGTCAAGGGTAGGTCGCGAGGAGGAACACTGGGAGCTGTCAGGAAGGGAGGGGTGAATGAGACAGACAGGGTATGCGAGCTGGAGCTGTTGCGCAGGGGGAAAGGGCTAGAAGGTGGAGAAGAGAAGCCGCTCTCGGGCTGACAATGTGATTGATGGATGATGAGCCGCAGTGGGCTAGCCTACTTTGGTCCCTGTGCTTGCCTTTGAGCCGTCTGGGGCCGTCAGCGACCGCCGCCTCGTGCCGGCCGAGCAGCGCGCAACTCTGTTCCCTCGGGGGCCGCAGCGACCAGCGGCACCGTCCGCCGGTGTCCAGTTTAACAATCCGGCACGAAAACCAAAGCCATACAATGCCCACACCCGGTTTTTTCTCACTGTTCTGCTTCTTCGCGCAAAGAAAAAACGCGATAGGAAGCTTGTAACCTGGGACCGCGGGAGGCTGGCCACGAATTCGGGGTTCACCCGCCCCGTCCCGCCCGCCGTTCATATTGATCACCACCGCAATACAGAATCATGGCAGCACGCGCCCGAGGTGCCTTCCCAAAGTTTGCCCGGGCGTCGGCGGTTCTCGTCCAACTACAGTCTCAGGAACCGCTCGCCCTCGGCCAGCGAGCGGCTGCGCTTCCTCCCCTCGTGCTCTGGCTGGCTGGCTGGTGCTGGGTGCTTCGTTGGCTGGCTGGCCAGTCCCTACATAGTCAGCGAGCGGCGCTCCCGGACACATAGTTGCGCCTGACGACGGCCATACGTCGCGCTTGGAAGCGCGCAACGACGGGAGGCGGGAGGAGGAGGCTTACGGAAGAGCGCGCGATCGGGATCGGGGGTGAAATGAAACACTCTTGAGCGTTTGCGAGACAGGACATTAGCCACGCTGTGCGCTCTTCACGCTGCGTTCAATGCATGTTGATATTGATGGTGATGGTGTCCTCCCTCCTGATAGGCGGCTATTCCAGCGGTGCCACAAATACAACTTGAAACCACTCGCTCCTCCGCACACATGCTGCATTTGCTTGGGCGCACCATTGCAGGACGTCGTGCCATAGGGTATGGAAGAAGGCAGGCTTCAGCAAATTATACGGCTACGGCGTGGTAACATCCCCCACAACTAAGGAACCAGGACGGAGGAAGGAAGCTCTGGCTCTAAACCTAATCACCCGTTATCGGTCTCGGTATCAACGCGCGGTCCCTCGACTTCGGGCGTTCCAGAAACCGCGTCGCCAGCGACGCCCTTCTCGCACTATATACTCGTAAACAAGTTCCACACCCCCTTCGCGTACCCTACAATCTCGTCCGCACCGAGCTTGCTCTCCCCAAAAATCCGGTCCACAAACGTGATCGGCACCTCGCCAACGGTGTACCCCAGAGCGCGCGCGCGCACCATCATCTCCATCTGGAAGACGTACCCCTTGGACTGGGTGAGTGCGATGATCTGCGTGAGAACATGGCGGCGGTAGAGCCTGCATTCTGCTTCAGCACGTATATCTATGTGCAGAGTGAGAGGAAAACAGACCGGAAGGACCCGGTGAGGTCGCTCACGCCAGGCTGGAGCACCACGTCGGCGAGGAAGTTGGCTCCCCGGCTCACGAGCTTGCGCTTCAGGTCCCACCCGTACACCCCGCCGGCGGGCATACCTGGCGCCGCGGGCGTGGGTCCACTTCGGTACCGCGTGCCGGTGACGATGTCGAGGTTGTAAGTCTGTTGGAGGCGAATGAAGTCGGGGATGAATTTGGGCTGTGGGGTGTTAGCGCCCCCTGAGATGAAGGATATGGTTGGCGCGTACGTGATGTGAGAAATCGGCATCCATGATGATCACAAAGTCGCCGGAGCAGAACGACAGACCATGAACGTATGCAGTCCTGTTCGAACACGTCAAACCCATCTCTCCGCAGCTTCCGATCATTGCTCACCCCAAGCCAAGCTTGCCCGCTCGCGGTTTTAATAGCTACACCATGTTCAGCGGGCAATAACCAGTACGAATGAAGGAACGCACTACTCGATCCTCCCCGTACACCCTCTGCAGCTGCCTTGCGACCTCCTGCGTGCCATCGGGGCTCGCATCATCCACAATGATAATCTCATAATCGAGCCCACTGCACACAGCATCAGCACCTCCCCCACCGCCATTCCAGTCACAGCCAGGCACTCACTTCTCGGTGAACGTCCTCGCCAGCAGCCAGGTGATGATCGGGAGGTTCTTCCGCTCGTTGTACGTCGGAAGGATCACGCTGTACTTGTGCCCGCCCACACCGGCACCTGCGCCTGCGGAGGCGGCGGCAAAGGGGCTGGATCCGGACGTGGAGGGCTGCGGGGCCATGTCGAGGACGACGGACATGAACGGGGTTGCGGGTGCTGTCTGCGGGCGTTGGGGGAGAGTAGGCGGGCAGGAAGCGATAGAGTGGGGCGGAGAATGCGGTTGGAGGAACGCGGTTGGCACGCAGGTCAGTGGACGCTGTGCGAGGGAACACGTCGCGCTCTGACGTGACGGGATCTGTGGACCCTTACGCCGAATTTGTGCATTCTTCCTCTAGAGCTTGGAGAGCCAGAATGGAAGAAGCAGGGCAGCAATGAGATTAATGACAAGGGATGGTACAATTGTGCGGTCAATGATGTTTTATTGTGGGCTCGTTAACGGACGATTGGTCCGATATCGGCGTTAACGCATCCACGGGCATGGAGCTATCCTCCCATCGCGACCGCAGTGATCTACGGAAATCCCGGATTGTGTTGTCCGGGCCAACAGCCCGTTGGCGAATCCCTTGGGAGATTTCGCTGCGAATGAACCGCAGTGAGCGTCATGGTTTCGGGCGGGGTCGATGAGATCGGCGTAAAGATCGGCGAATAACTGGTTGACGATATAGGTGGGTCGACCTAGGCGATACGATGCGCGCAGCCGCATTGATCACGTATTGATCATATAAAGCGTCCACCTTGCCGTGCTGGGGCGGAGAGATATGGTGGCCTAAGTAAAATGTGAATGCCTGAAGGATGAATGCAAACGAGTTGACGCACCTTCCCTCAACTGTATAGATTATCATCGGCGTTACCCAGCATGCATTCGCAGGTCTTGACAATCTCCCAGGGCAGCATGATCATCCCCACATATCGGTCCATCCACCGTCCTTCCTCAAAGCGATACTCGTCTGCGTTGATGAGCACCATGTTCTTCTCCTTATCGATGCACGCGAACGTGCCCATGAAGACGCGTCCGTCGTTGATGCTGACGCGGTAGTTTGCGGAGAGCGTGCTCCTGAGCTCGTCGACTGCTGATGCGGTGGATGTTGTCCCTGAGAGGGAAAAGGGGGAGCCACTTGATTGGCTCATTGTTGTGGTAGACTAGCCAAGGTAGGAACGGTTGCTGAAGACCTCACAGGCAGGGCACACGTCAAGTAACATGCCCTATCGGCGATAATTTATGTAAGGGTTCGGCGATAACACGTTACAGAGAGTACGAAGGGTATGGACGGTGGTTCCAAGAGCATTCTTCCAAATTATGCTTCAGAACTTCCATCTTCTCACATTCTATCGCATAGGACCTCTCCCTTGCAGCCTCATTCAATCCCACCATCCGCATTCGAGGTCGAGGGACCCGGGCATAGTTGAAGTGGCGCAAGTTCGGAAACGTCGACCTGAGGAAATTCTCCGTTTCGTGCGCAAATGCGACCGCCGTCTGTTCGATGTCCAAACGTCGTAATGGACTCGTCCAATCGTTTTGTGTTGCCACCGCGAGCTTGTTTGGCGGCAAGGTGACCAAATCGACGGGTAGAGAGAGCCAGGTCAACTGTCGAAGCTGTGCAAATTTCTCCAGCCCACGGTGTGAAATGCTGTATTCCGTCTCCTGCTGATAGGACTCGGGCCGGCACTCAGTGAGTCTGAATGTCTCCAAGGCAGGCCACGCTTCAATAACGTCGTCAATCTTTTCATCCGAAAAGTCCCCCGGTGTACGATAGACTTGAAAATGGACCAGGGAACGGCACTTCATCAGCGGAGTGAACAGCTCCCACGCGATTCGAGCCTCGCCGAGATGACCAACGTAGCGGAATCGCAGAATGAAGACGCGCAGAGTTGAGTAGTGACGGGCGATGGATCTGATAAGGTTGGAGAGTATTGGTGGGTGTAAAAGTGATGCCCGAGGCACGGTGATGTCCATCTCAACATGCTCGAGCTCTCCAGGTACAAGCAAGTCGCAAAGTTCGACAAGGCCCTTATGACTACGAGTTGCGCAGCGGAGGACTCGCATGGCTGGGAATGCTGTCGGATTGATTACAGAGAAGAGCGGTCTCGGAAAGCTCTGGACATTTAAACTCACGTTGCCCAGTTTTCCCATTCCAGAAATATGAGCCAGGACGGCATGGTCCAGATCGAACATCGGGTGGGTCATCACCAATTCCTGAAGATGCGGCACCGACGAGAGAAAGGTGAGGAGATCTGATTCGAAGCCTTTGCGCAGCGATTGCTCAGCAAACTGCCAGAAGAACCGAAGTGATAGTTCCTCCAAGCTATTGGTAACAGCAGGGATCCCGCGAAGCAGCTTTCGCAGGGCTGTGAGAAAATCGGCGGACGCCAAATATCCATCGGTACGAGGATCCACACGCAGGTCCAGCCTCCGCAGGCCAGGGAATATGAACGGTACAGCAGACTCGATGCTCGAGCTGCTGACGAGAAGCAATATCAGCTTCTGTATGTTGAAAGATGTGCCTTGAAATGACGATGGGTCGAGTATATTATAGCACACTTCGTCAAGCTCCAGGATCCTCACGCGCCGTAGATAGTCAGCCCCTCGACTCCCAATTTCGATTCTTGTCTAGACATGGCGTGAGCTTTGATACATTGACAGCGTATGAAGAGGGATACAGGAAGCAGGGGCGGTGCAGTGTCACCTTCATTTTTTGCGTACAGGAGCTCTCTGAGTGCATCGCTGCTCGGCTCCTTCCAAACGATGTCCATAGCCGGTTCAAAGAGGACGCGACATGTTCTCCCTAGTCGCGAGGCTTCAGGTCTGGCGCAGTAAGTCAAGATCTCGTCCACGATCTCGGGAATTGCAAGAGCGGCGTGCATATCGACGGACAGGCAAAGGTGTCAAAACTGCTCAGATCGAAGAGGGCGCGAATGAAGATAGTCTGTCGTCCGCGGGAGCAAGCGCCTCGAAGCCTACGCCCCCGGATTTCCATGGCAGCAGACCCTGAACATCAATCATCCTTGTGCCAAGGCAGACGCTAGAACACCCCGCCCCACCGGCCTAAATGGCCAAAACCCCATTGTTCTTCGGACCTGGCTTGGAGTGTGTCCTTAGGACAAGCCAGCTCGATCGCCCCGCTTCGTGACACTGTAGCCATGTCACATACCATCGAGATTGATGCGAGCGAACACCCCGTCGCGTCGGTGACCGTGTACCAACAACGTGCAGAGGTTGTCCGTGATTTCACGGTCGAACTTGAGGTAAGCAATGTCTACCCAGTCGATCTGAAGGCGACTGACAGCGCGTAGGCAGGACAGTCAGAAGTCCAAATAATCAAGCTTCCAACATGCATGGACGAGTCGTCACTGCGCGTCGATGGGCTTGGGAACGCCGTCATCTTCGACGTGATATACGAGGAAGTCTCGCCAGATCTTAACATCCCAAAGGCCTCAAGCGACAAAGTCGCGGCTCTCGAGACACAAGAATCTTCCCTTACTCGTGAGCTGAAAGTGCTCAGCTCGCAGACGACTGTCTTGGACGACTTCTCCCGAACACTCTCGGCCAAAGATGTCAAGCCAGCTCAGCTCGTCGAGTTTATGGGGATCCTCCAGGAGAAGGGGATGGATCTGGAGGAAAAGGTGGAGAAGGTCTCGAAGCAGTTGAAGGAAGTGCGGGACGAGATCGCGAGGGAGCGTAACGGACAGGTGCCGAGTGAGGAGGCGCGGAAGCTCGCGACCAAGGTCACCGTCGTTGTGTTGGCCGAGCAAGCGGGACAGGCAGAGTTAATCGTCAAATACGGTGCGTATTGCTATAGCTCCTATGCCATGCCTTGTTGACATGCAAGTCAAGTCGTCTCAAACGCGGATTGGCAACCCCTGTACGATCTCCGCGCTACAGTCGACTCCTCATCGAAGTCGGCCAACACCACGTCCATTTCACTGAACTACCGTGCCTCCATTACACAAACCACTGGCGAGGACTGGAAAGATGTCAACCTGGTTCTTTCCACCTCCTCTCCCCTGACGGGTGCGGAGATCCCAACTCTCTGGCCGCAGCGCATAGGGCGGGCCTACGCCTTCCGCTCCGTCGGGGGAACTAGGCGCCGGAGGTCCAGGATGGCCAAGGAGGCGTACTCCATCCCAGCCATGCCAATGGGTCGCCTCGCGATGCCAGAGGGCGGTGGCGGCATCTATGATGCGCTCGAGGAGTCCACAGATGATTTCGTGTATGGGGCCGCGCCGCCGCCCCCACTCATGTCTGCGAGGATGACCGAAGCTGTGGACGGCGCGATCAGCGCCAACTTCCATATCGAGGGCAAGAGCAGCATCCCAAGCGACGATGCGGCGCACAAAGTCGCGATTGCGGTGCTGGACCTGACTGCGAAGCTCGAATGGATTGCGGTACCCCGGCTGAACACGAGCGCTTTCTTGCAGGTATGCTGCTTACTTCTGTTTTGCTGTACAACTGCTGATCGCCTGGCTGCATAGTGTCAAATCACCAACTCGTCGGCATATGTCCTTCTGCGGGGACCCTCCAACGTGTTTCTGGACGGCTCCTTTGTCGCCAAGTCCTCCATCCCATATGCTACGCCACAGGACATATTCTCGTGTTCTGTTGGGGTGGACCCATCTATTCGGATAACCTATCCGCCAGTGTCGAAGAAGACCCGCATTCAACCGGCCGGCGGCTTCCTCAGCTCGTCCAAGCTGGACGCGACGCTCTTCACGCAGCGTATCAGTCTCAAGAACGCCCGACAAAGCGATGTCAAGCTGCTCGTGCGGGACCTTGTGCCCGTCTCTGAGGAGCAGAAGTTCAAGGTGGTCGTCATCGAGCCAAGTAATCTGGACTCGGCCAAGGCCGGCGAAGAGGTCAAGGTCTCGCCGGAGGTGTTCTGTTACTGGGCAAGGAAGGACTGGCACGTTACGGATAAGGGCACTGTCAGCGCGGGCAGCTTGAGCAAGAAGCTGTACAAGAGCAGCCAGAGCGACGTTCCGGACGGACAAGTTGAATGGGTTGTCAGCCTTGGACCAGGGAAGGATATCGAGTTCACCCTCAGCTGGGAGGTTACGGCACCGCAGGGTGAACAGTGGATTGTACGTTGACGATTGTGCTTTGGTACGTTATTGGGAGGACTACAATACCGGACGTTCTTAATGTGGATCGTCGTACTAAGGATAGCTCAGGGTCCTCTGGACTCGTATAGGTGGAGAGCATCTCCGGCCGTATTCCCGATGGTATTCCCGGCCAATAGAGTGGCTTACGTTAACAACGTGCAAAATCACAGAAATAAACAAGGCACACATATTTGGACGATGTGCGCAGTCCTCTGACCATCTGCTCAAGATGCTTCGTAAAAGTGGAATGAATTGTGGCCATATTAGCATCACATTCATCGGCTTCTTCTCTTGTCTATTTTGGTATCTCGCAATCCCCACGGATGACATGACGTCACGTGGTCGGTCCTGTACTTTGCCCAGGCTCGCTGCGTGCCCGGTCCCCGCCACCTTCACCTCGGCGCCCTCAAGCATCCAAGCCAGCCAAGGACTGAAAGTCACCAACCCACACGGCTTCAGCGGCCTTGGCCCTGCCTGCGACCTCATAAACACTGTCTTCGCTGCCCACGATGCCCCCGACAATGTACCTTCCAGCCTTGGTCCAGTTCGCGCACGCGGGGATTCAACTGGCTTCAAAACACCGCAATGGCTCGGTTTTCCACGACCCATCCGATCACGAGGAGTATGGCACGCCAGAATTTTGGGCGAAGCTCCTATTGTCATTGGGGTTAGTGCTAGCGGGTGGCGTGTTTGCTGGGTACGCACATCCCGCCCCGAACAATCCAGGCCAAACTGACGGGATGACAGGCTCACACTTGGGTTGATGGGCTTGGATGAGCTGCACCTCCGGGTTCTTGCCACAAGCTCGGAGGACCCAACCGAGAAGCTTAATGCGCAGAAAGTGCAGAAGTTGCTTCACAATAAGAAGCATTGGGTGCTGGTTGTGCTACTCTTGGGCAACGTGCTCGTGAACGAGTCCCTTCCAATCTTCTTGGACGATGTGGTATGTCCTGTTGTAAACAAAGCTTTTGTATCGAGGCTGACGTTTTAACTAGATTGGAGGTGGATTCTGGGCAATCGTAATCTCTACGACGATGATTGTCATCTTCGGAGAGATTATCCCGCAAGCCGTCTGCGCGCGCTACGGTCTGGCAATAGGCGCAAGATGTGTGACATTCGTGCGGTTGCTCATGTGGGTATTCGGTGAGCTCTTTCCTCCGCATATATTCCAACATCAACGTTGACACATGTGCAGCACCGATCGCATGGCCTACCGCCAAGCTCCTGGACTACGTCCTTGGTGCAGACGAGGAGCACACATACAAGAAGGCGGAATTGAAGAGCTTCCTCCAGCTCCATAAGAGCGGAGCGGAGCCATTGAGGGATGATGAGATTAACATCCTGAACGGCGTGCTGAGCCTGAATGAGAAGGTCGTTTCGGACATCATGACGCCGATCGATGTACGTCCTGTCTCCAACGTGTATGCCGCATTCAGGCTGACTTCGCCTACAGGATGTGGTATGCATCTCATACGACAAGATCCTCGACAACGCGGCCGTGGACGAGCTGATTGCATCTGGGTATTCACGCTTCCCGGTAACCGAGCCAGGCAAGGATTACAGCTTTGTCGGTCTCCTGCTCATTAAGAGGCTGCTCGCGTACGACCCGGACGACGCCCTGCCTGTATCATCCTTCCCGCTGTCGATCCTGCCCGAGGCAAAGCCAAGCATCAACTGCTTCCAGGCACTGGATTACTTCCAGACGGGGCGTGCACATTTGCTCCTCATAACGGAGCACCCAGGCAAGCCGTACGGAGCATTAGGTGTCATCACTCGTGCGTATTCCCTACTCTGTTCGCTCGAGCACTGCTGATCGCCTGACAGTGGAAGACATCATCGAGGAGATGATCAACGAAGAGATCGTCGACGAGACAGACTTGTATACCGACAACCACACGCGACAAGTGGTCAAGCGGCGTGGCAACGCAGCGGTGATGCGCGGCATCATCGAGCGCGAGCGGCGCATCAAGACGTCGCGCAATCCTTCGCCCGACAGCAGGCGCGGGCAGAGCCTCACAAGAGGAGGAGGGACGATGTCGCCTACTGTTGCGGCTGCGGGGGAGAACACGCGGCTACTAACGATCCAGGAGAGTCCGAAGCTGTATGGGACGAATGGGAAGGAGAACGGGAAGGATGGGAAGGACGGCAAGGATGACGGGGGGGACATCTCGCCCATCCCGTAGTGCAGGGGGAGTTCGTGTGTTGCGCTTGGGATGACTGTCAACTATGGGTTCTGGTGGTGAGATGTTCCGGTCTAATCAAAATGTAATACATCATCGTAAGGCCAGGTGTGACAGGTCGCAGCTGTATGCACGCAGCCGCCCCTCCTGAAAATCTATTGTGTATCCTTACTGACCTCCTCATGCCCATTCATCGTCGGCTGACTCGTCCCGGGCACGTCCTTCCCCTCCCCCTCAGCCGCCTCAAGTGCTTGCACACGCGCCTCAAGATTCGCCAGGTGCACATCATGGCTCCCCGGGGCGAGCTCGCGGATCGCCTTCGCCAGTCCGTACAGGTAGTCCTGCGCCGCGTCAGCATCCGCTCCCCTCTCACCGTCCACGGAGGAAAGCGAATACGCACCCTGTTCCTCCCCGACGGACCGGTGCAGCTCCAGATCCGATGTGAAAGGTAATCCAGCGGCTCTGGGCCGACGAACGAGGGGTTGGACGCTAAGCCGACGTACAGCTGCCTTCTGTCAATTCCGGAAACGAGTACAAGGAGGACCGAAAGGGGGACGCACGATACACTGGGGGATGATGAGCTGCTCCTTGCCGTCGACGAGGTTGTAGATATCTTCCGTGTGCACGGAATAGCCGTTCTTCTCCCTGTAGTCTACCGCCGGCGTTAGCTCGACTGTCTGATGAAGACGCAGGCAGGGGTGGGCTCACCGAGGTACGCCCGCACCTCATCCTCGAACGCTGGGTCGATCGTGTACGCCACGCCCCAGACGATGTCCTCCTCGTCTGCCGCTTCTTCGTGTTTTCGTTCCTGCAGAGCGAAAAAGGGTGAGTCGGACTGTGGCGGGGTGTTGTGGTGAGGAGAGGGGACTCACCTGCGCGAGGGCGTGCCATTCCGCCCAGGGGATGATCGTCACTACTCTGCCGGGTCGCTACACGCCGAATGAGTACGCAAATGGAGTAACAGCCAGGTCAGCGCACCTCCGGCGTGCCGCGATGGTCCCACGAGCTCTGGGCAAACCGGCGGACGTAGCCCTTGACGTATCCCGGTTCTGCACCGCGTCAGTCTCACGTATAGCCCGGTAGAGGGTGAACGACTCACGCCTCCTGACGGTGTGCGGCGGCGGCTTGAATATGAGCGAGCCGTACCCGAACACGGTGTATGTCATGACTGCATCTATGCGCTTGCAGTCTCAATCCGAGTCAAGCGAGGTAAGTTGTGCCTTGCGCGGTGATTGAGGCCGGGCCAGCCTCCTATGTAAGGGACGGCTTCCTCTACGTCCGCATTGCGCTATTGCCGGTCAGCGTGCATTCCAGCAGGATGCTGAGACAGTCGCGAGGGCGTATTATTACGTTTCCGTCCCCGCTCAGGGTAGCGCGCCGCTGCCGGCCGGTCTGGAGCTTCCATCTTTTCGTAGCTTTCCAGGCAGGAACATAGAGCCTCCTGGAGAATATTGCCATTGGCTGCCGGGGAGGCGCGTGGGGATGAGCAAGGCGGGTGCGTGGGGGTCACGAGAGGGGACTTTTGACGTGTCACAGTGCCATCTTAGTTCATTCTTGACAGCTGCTGAAACGTCCATGACAGGAGTCGATCGGCCAGGCGCCTTGATGCATGTACAGCACACTGGTGTACCCCGCCAATTGTCATTGTTTACCATCATATCGGCCTATGAAAACAGACTAGTGTGATCGTAATGTACAAAGGACCATCAGGGGCATCACGGAAGCCACGTGCAAATTGGCAGGTAAAGCGGGAGAAGGGAATTATTCTGTCGCACCTTCCAAGCAAGGGTCGCCTTCCGTCAGGTTCATCCTGCATTACTGCCTCCTGCCTCGAGGCTCTCGACCCCCCTGCATCCCCTCACCACCGGGCACCGCTCCTCCTCGCCTCGTCGCAACATACCTGACTCGGTGCCCCGCCCCGCCCGTCTGCTCCGTCCGCATACCAGCTGAGCCAGCCCCGGTTCGGGTACGCAGCAGGCAGCGCACGGCCAAGCACCACCTCTGATACCAGCATCGATACCCCGATACCACCACCCCGCCTAGCAAGTCAGTCCGCATGGCGAGGCGGGGCCACAACCCCGGCTTCGGCGCACCGACGATGTTCGAGGGCGCCCCGCTGTTTGGCAACGCGCTCAACGCCGCGCTCGCGGGGAACCACCACCCGCACCCGCAGCTCTCGAGAGGCACCCCGCCGCCGCGCATCCCGGGCAACTACCCAGCGCCCCACTTTGTCCCGCAGCCGTTCAACCCGCACCAGCAGGGGCACGTCTCACGCCCCAGCATGGCCGGCTTCATCCCAGGGTCAATGCCGCCCGGCGCAGGATTCGCCCCTATGCCAGGGGCGATCGCGGGCCACCCTTCGCTCGCGCAGCTCAATGTCGGCCTGCAGATGGGCGGCGGCCCGCAGTCAGTCATGGGCATGCAGATGCCTATGCCGATGACGATGCCCGGCCCTGGGTACCCGCCTGCCAACTCTCTCCCCTCCCCAGCACAGTCACACGGGCACGGCCGCTCCCCCTCGCAGCTGCAGATCCCGCAGCTCACCCCGCACCGCCAGCACGCGACTTCACCCTCGCAGATGCAGATGCCAAGCCTCTCTCCGGGGTTCCACCCCAATCCGCACGCGCAGTTGCATGGGCATGCGAGGTCGCCATCGCAGCTTGCGGGGCTGGGGCCGAGCCCGACCAACTTTCAGCAGAGGAGCAGGAGGCAGCCGAGCATTGGTGGACCGCCAAAGGCCGCGCTGGGAGGTCCGCAGGCGAGGAAGGCCGCCCCTGCTGTGGTGGCTAGCGCCGCCCCCGTCGCTAGCCCCGCTGGAGCTGCGCCTACGCCGACCACGTACGAGAAGCCGAAGCGCTACGTGGTGCTTCTTCCGATAGAAGGAGGGGTCGGAGGCCTGGACGAGATCAAAGAGGAGGAGGAGGAAGAGGCGGGAAAAGGGCCGGATGTGAAGGATGCTGGTAAGAAGCGGAGTCTCTGGATCAGACAGCCAGTGCTGTTCCTTGGGGAAGATGCTCTGCCAGAGCCCGATCTTCTGTTGGAACTGCTTTCGCATCCCACATTCGACGAGTTCGAGCCCGACGTCGGACCGCCGTACACGACTGTCATGCCTGCCCCCGTACGTCAATCCGTATCTACCAAATACGTAAAGCTGACTAGGATGCAGGGTGCTTGGGACCGCTACAAGCAAGAGGTGGTGGACTTGAAGCTTGCCTCGCTGGGGTAC
The DNA here is from genome assembly GCA_001632435.1 of Calocera cornea HHB12733. Classification (NCBI taxonomy): domain Eukaryota; kingdom Fungi; phylum Basidiomycota; class Dacrymycetes; order Dacrymycetales; family Dacrymycetaceae; genus Calocera; species Calocera cornea. The sequence continues at coordinate 246,361 of KV423920.1, read as the reverse complement.
AGCCAGCCGTCCACCGCAGCACCGCAGATGCAGATGCCCGTGCCCATCCCCGCTATTATGGCCCCTGCGCATGCCCATTCCAGGTCACTCTCTGTATGCGCCTGTTTCGTTCCTTCTTAGAGCGCATATATTGACCTTGTGCCAGATGACATCATCCTTCTCCCCTGGGATGCTGCAGTACAAGCTCGCCAAGCTGTCCCCTACCTCTCCCAATGAGAGCCCGTCAAGTGGGGAAGCCCCACGCCGCCTCGGTCACCAGACCAGCCTGAGCCTCAGCGCCGCTGCGCCCGAATTCCAACCTCGGTTCACCTTCCCACCCCGAAACATCGGAGGGATCGCCGAAGAGCAAGAGCCTGAGGAGGAGGACACGCCTGTCGTCGAAGTGTCTGTTGAGGAAACTGTCGCTCCTGCAGTAGAGTTGCCTAAGCCGATGAGTGTGGCTGACTTTGCGAGAGGGTTCGGCTTAGAGGATCCCTCGGAGGATGAGACCGGCCTTGCGGTCGACGCTGAGCCGGAGGGCGACGCCTCCGGCCTGTCAGTGTACCAGGATGTGGGCGAGACAAACATCTCTCTCGACGGGTCGACCTTTGGCACCGCGCCCGAGCCGGACCTCTCCCTCCAGGCGTCGGAGATCGACTTTGAGAGCGCGATCAATGATGAGGAGGATGACCATGAGCGGGAGGACCTCTCTGATGGTCGCTCGGAGCCTGACATGGACGATCAGGATGACGACGACATGCTCACCTTGCCTTCGCACTCCAGGCGGCCGACTGCCACCGAGTTCCCTGGTGATGTGGCGGACATGCCGTTTGCCGGGGAAGGGGTTGACTTGGCCGGTGTGAGCATGCAGCTGGCTCATGTCACCGAGGAGCCGGAGGGTGAAAATGATGAGGATCCTGTTGCCGAGTGGACGGCGAGTGAGGATGTGCACACTGGTGAAGAGGAGCTGGAGGACGTGGATGACGACGATATGGTATGCCAACACAATATGGTACTGATTGCTGTCTGACCGCGGCCTAGTCTGACTCAATGTGGTCCAACCCTTCGGATGAAGAACATGCTCGCCAGGAGCGGTTGCACAAGCGCATGCTCAAGGCTCAAGGACTCCAAGAGCATAGTGCCAACAAGACGCATACTCACTCTCAACCCGTCTCCGATCCTCAAACTACCGTCCAGTCACCGGACTACGACAGTCCTCGCCGGCTGCCGAACTTCCCCAACCCGCCAACAGCTCTGTTGGAGCCGGAAGTCGCTTACCTGCCCACACAACGAAGCGAGCGCTCCTATAGCATGAACGAGCACAGCCAAGAGGATACCAGTGAGCTCCTGTCAAACCCAAGCGAAGAAGCCGGTGCCGTAGAGAACTTTGGCGCGCCGGCCCAACCACTTCAGTCACACGCAAGCGTGTACTATTCCCAACCACAACCGTCCGCATACCCAGTACCATTCGCACCGATACCCTACCCCGCAATCGACCATTCCCCGCATGCATCGATAACCATGTCACATTCCAGATCTGCGTCTAATACGGTTTTCTCCCCCGAGGGAGGCTTAGGCGGGTCAGTCTTGAACCCACACGCCAAACCTTTTGTCTTTGGAGGAGCACATACCCGGCCAGGTTCATACACTGGACCGAACCCATTCCTCTCGGGCTCTCCGCCCAATATGGCCGTACTGCACCAGAACCCATACCCCACACCTCCTTCCATGACCATGCACGGAAGGCAAGGATCAATCCCCCACCTCAATGTAAACGCTCCGGAGTTTAGACCAACGTTTGCATTGCCTGCAAGCGTTTCGGAGCACGGTTTCAACTTCCAGCCTCCCCCGCAAGCACCCTCACTTAGCTTCGAGCTGCAGGCCGAATCCACCAGGATGATGATGGACGGCTCCGACGCGGAGGACGAGGAGGGCCGTTTGATGCAAGGCCGCGAAAAGCGACGACGAAGGACAAACGAGTCTGACGAGGAGGAGGCTTCTCAGTTGTCTGAAGATGACGACAAGGAAAACATGTCGGAAGGCGAGAGCGATGAGGGTCAGAAGCGTCAACGGCTTGCCGGTTTCCAATTCCCACCGCCGCAGCTCCCACCGCCAGCCGTCCTTCAGTCTAGCCCATTCACTAGACGTATGACATTGGAGCCGATCACCACCGATCTCATTTTCGAATCACCCAACTGGAGTGCGCGAGCGTCTGCGCCAGCTCTCATGCCGGTACCAGTGGCAATGGATCCAGAGCCTCAACCCAGGATCCCGCACAGCGCCTCCATCCCATTGGAATACAATCATCCCATGTCCACCACCAAAGTACCCGCGTCCTTGTTCAAGGCCTTGAACGCCTATGGCTCTGATGGCGATAGCCGAGGTGGGAAGAGGTCGCACCACCATTCTAGGGATTTCCACTCAGAGGAGGAGTTCGATGGTGTCCTATCTGACGTGGACGCGGCGTTGGCCGTTTCTGAGTTGGTCAACTCTACGTTCGCCGAGGGAAGCTCTCGACAAGAGATGTCCATCGGACAGTCTCGCACTCTCGAAATGGCGATTCAACAAGGGCCGGCATCAATTGCGGCGGGACTTGTGGCGCCTTCTCATGCTGTTCATCGGGCATCATCGATGCCTCAAATGCGAACTCCCTCTCCTGCCTACAATGGAGGGCCAACGTCTTCCGGTTCCTTGCCCGGCGCCACACTCGATCAGATGGAGGACTTTGAGGAGCGGTTCGGCGCCCTCCTGCATGAAAAGATGGCGGTTCTCACAGACGTATTGACGAATATCCTTGCTGAGCATGCTTCAGCGAGCGCATCCAGGGAGCCCGTATCATTCGACACCGAAGAATTGATTCAAAAAGTGGCCGAGGCCGTCGAGTCACGTATACAAGACAACCTGCCTCTGGCATTACACACCAGATCCTCGGCATCTCAAGACCTAGGCCACCCGCCCATCGAACTGCTCAGGGCTGCAATCGCCAACCAGCATGACGAGCTCCGACAGCAATTGATGCAACAAATACGGGAGGCATTCCCCCCCAGCTATTCGCAGGCCCCACAAGACCTCGATAGTACCGCCTTATTGGAGGCAGTGGGAGCGCGGACCAAGGAGACTATCTCGTCTGCCATGTCTGGGTTCGAGGACCTTCTCAGCAGCCTCAGTAACCTGAGCCATGCACGGTCTGATGATGACCGGGAGCTCCTCTTGTCAGAGCTTTCTCAAATGGTCCTGCCTCAGATAGCTTCTCTTCGCGTCGAACCCTTGGATGTCGACATGCTCACTGCACAGCTGTCGGAAGCTGTCAAACCACATATCTCTCAGCTGATCGATCTTGCCTCGGACAAGAAGGAAACTGCAGGCCTGATTGTCCAACGCCTTGGACCACTCTTGTCTTCTATGGCGCCGGCACCCTTGGATGTGCCAGCTCTTAGTGAGCAAATGGCAGCCTATGTCGAGAGGCTCATGCCACCTCCGATCAATGTCAAGCAACTCAAGCAGGATATCCTTGAGGGTCTGACTGATGTTGTGGTGACCCAGCTTGCGGAGACCGCGCCGACCTTGAATACTGAAGATGTTGCATCACAACTGAAGGAATACCTCGCGCCTTTGTTGACTCTGAAAGACTTGGTTCCCGCGGCAGGCACATTCGACAATCTTATCGTGCGCCAAGAGGTTATTCACGCGCATTTCGAGACTTCGGTGGAGAGCAACAAGAAACTTTATGCTAGCCTCACTTCTGTGCCGAAGGAGCTTTCCACTGCTGTCGAGTCGTTGAACGAAGTTCGCGAGCAACTATTGGAAGGAGGCCGTGCACTGTCGGGGATACAAGAACTGCAGACTCTTTCCCTTGAAAACGCGGATCTGCGGCGGCAGCTCGCGGAGGCGTCAACTACCACCGTTCTCTTGGAGACCGACAAGGCAGCACTCGAGAGTGCTGTAACGGTGGCGCAGTCTGAACGCGACCAAGTGTCGGCTGAGCAGCGAGATCTTCGCAGGGAGCTCGAGAGCTGGAAGGCTCGTGCGTTGGACAGCAAGGCGCTGCGCGATGACCTGGAGAAACAAGTCGCTGAGAAGGACGTCGAGATCACCACTGCCAAGTCTGCGGCAACACAGAGCCGTGAAAAGCTGGCTCAGGTGGAGGTGGAAAAGACAGATGTTCTGGAAAATAACCTTCGTCTCAAGGCTCAGGTGAGCATGTTCGTAGCTGTGCGGTCTCAGTCTATTCATAACGAACAGGTGTCGAAGCTGGAAAGGGAAGCCTGGAATGCAACCAGAGATGCCGAAATTCTCCGCGAGAAGCTCTCCAATCTGGAGAAGAGCAGGGAGGAGGCGAACAGCCACCAGACCCACTGGGACGACATCCGCCGTACAGCGCAACAAGTGGAAACTCTCACGAAACTGATCAGCAGTGCGGATGACGACGAGCTGCAAGAGCTCCGGAAGCAGCGCGACCGTGCCAAGGTCATGGAAGGCGAGTTTGCTGCGATGAAGAAGCGGTTTGACGAGCAGGAGACCAAGCTTGCGAACCTCCAGCGCAACGCGATCGCTTCGAAGAATAGCATTGCACAAGTGCAACAGCGCTCGACCGAGTGGGAGAAGAAGTGCCGTCAGGCTGAAACGGAGCTGGCGGGGCTCAAGTCCGAACGGGAGACGTCAGAGTCGCTCCGGCGCCAGCTGGAGTCCGATATGCAGATGATGCAGCACAGATTGGAGGACTCGGACGGCCGAGCGGCCGAGTACCAGGTGGGTCACCTTTCCCGTGCCCCATATTGAGTCATTGTTGCTTACCTGTTCGTTACAGGCCAGACAGGGCAGCCTCGAGGCCGAGGTCACCCAGCTGCGGCAGCAGCTCGAGTACTACACCGCGGCAGAGCAGAGCCGTTCTCTCTCGCAGTCGACCTCCCGCTCCTCCGTCAACGGGAGCAGCGCCACGTACGCTCCCGCCGCACCCTTCCCCCTCCGACCCGCGACGAGCATGTCGTCAGACGACACGGCCTTCTCGTACCTCGACATGCCCGACCGGGAGAGCGCGTCCACCCCGCGCGTGTCGACCCCGCCAGGCCTGTGGGCGTCCATGCACGCCCCGAAGGAGCCGGAGCGGAGCACGACGCCCAAGCCCATCGCTGTTGCCGCTGCTGGCGAGCGGCCATCTTACGTGCGCGCATTCTCAGCCAACTTCAAGGGCAGCCAGCGGTCCGCCTCCCCCGCGCTGAGCAGCGTGAGCGTCGCGCCGACCGAGGGGGACGACGGGTGGTGGTCGTAGTCCATGCCGTCCTCCTCATCCGTCTTCATTTCCTATTTTGTACTGCCATTGTTCCTTATATGGAAGCACTCTTGGTCGTTCGTTTTTTCTCGCCGTTCTACTACTTATTCTCACACACACTCGCTATACCCTGCTCCCCTGCATATGCACCCCGCTTTCCCGCAGTCAATGTGTTCAATACCCAGCTTGATTTCCCGTCCGCATAGATAGTGTTTTGTAGTGGATCCAACCTTCGTTTTGTGAATGAACCAACCAGGCCCAACATAGAAAGGATGCGCCAAGGAGCCGAGCCCTGACGAGGGGTGGCGGGTGGGTGACGTACACGGGTGCTCACGCCCTTCGGGGCCGCCACCTGCCGTGCGTGTGGCTGCGGGCCTCCAGGCCGCCTTCCGACAAAACAACAGGCGCCGCGCCGTAGCGGAGCAACGGGACGAGAACACCCCTCACCGTCCACGGGTACCTCCAGCACAACGACAACGACGAGCACCCACACCCTGCCCCCTCTGCTCTCATCCCTACCTGTCACTCTCACATCAAACCCTGCCGCGAGCGCACACCCTGTCTGATCCCTGCCGCTGTCCACACTAGTGCATACTAGCCTGAACGCCTCACCCCATCGTCCACCTGCCAGCTCGTCCCCTTGCCCGCCCCCTATCCCCCATCACGCAGCATGAACATCCTCAAGGGCATCCAGTCGCGCCTGCCCAACGGCAGCTCAACGCCCCCCAACGGCGCCTCGGAGGACAAGGCGCCCGAGGGGTCGGACCCGGACGACACGTCCGTGCTCGATGAGAAGGAGGGCTCCATCGTCATGTCGCTCATCTCCCAGCTGCGCATCGGCATGGATCTCAGCAAGATCGCCTTCCCGACCTTTGTCCTCGAGCCACGGAGCATGCTCGAGCGCGTCACGGATTTCATGACGCATACGGAGATCCTGTTTGGGCTCGAGAACGAGCAGGATAAGGCTGTTAGGTTCGAGAAGGTGCTGCAGTATTATATGCTCGGATGGCATGTACGGCCGAAGGGTGTCAAGAAGCCGTACAACCCTACCATGGGTGAGATCTTCCGGTGCAGCTACAAGTACAGCAACGGGACGGAAGGGTTCTATGTCGCGGAGCAAGGTACGCATCGCACGTTGTATGCTGGGCAAACCTAACCCGAGGAGCGCAGTATCGCACCACCCGCCCGTGTCGGCGTACTTCTTCCTCTCCCCCGCGAACAAGATTCTCATCGCCGGCGAGCTGCGGCCCAAATCCCGCTTCCTGGGCAACAGCGTGCAGACGATCATGGACGGCGAGAACCGGATCACGCTGCTGGGCACGGACGACGGCGAGTACGTGATTTCGCTGCCGAACATGTTTGCGCGCGGGATCTTGTTTGGCAAGCTGGTGTTCGAGCTGGGGGACACGATTGAGGCCAAGTGCGAGAAGACAGGCATGAGCGGGACCGTCGAGTTCAAGACGAAGGTGCGCTGCTCGCTGCGGTTCAAAGGTGGAGGTATTGATGCTGGTGCAGGGCTTCTTCTCGGGGACGTATAATGTCGTCAAGGGCGAGATCAAGCAGGGGAACAGCTCGATCGGCGAGATTTCCGGCAAGTGGAGCCACCATCTCGAGTACAAGGACGTCAAGGTGCGCCTTTTCCCTCCCTTCTTCGGTCTAGCTAACCCCTGGTAGACGGGCAAAGTCCGCGTCTGGTTCGACGACGCGACCACCCCCTCCGAGTCGCTCGCGCGCCCCCTCTGCCCTCCAGAAGAAGAGCAGGACCCGTACGAGTCCCGCCGACTCTGGTCAGGCGTCACGAAGGGCATCAAGGCGGGCGACCAGGCCGTCGCGCAGGAGGCAAAGACGATTGTGGAGGACAACGGGCGGAAGTATGCCAAGCAGATGGAGGAGGGCGGGAAGAAGCATAATCCGCGGTTCTTCGAGTTCAAGGGCGGGCGATGGGTCGCCAAGTTCCAGTGAGTGCCCTCCCACTTCCCCACTGGGCCACTGCATGGGGGTAGCAGGGCTGACAGGAGAACCAGGGTCCCGCCGAACCTGGATGACGCAGCGCAGAAGGTGCAGGAGTGGATGTGGGCCAAGGTCCCGCCCCCACCCGCCGCCGCCCTCTCCACATAGACGCGCCTGCAGCCTCCGTTTTCAGCGATCCCGTACACGCCCCCGGCTAGCCCGCACGACCTCCGTTTCCCTTCCGCACCTGCCCAGTGTCCGGCCAGGTTGCGCGTCGCATGTGCTTACTGTCCACTGTCGTCCCACGTCTGTCTGCCCAATGAACAAGGATTGTTAACGCCGAGTCGTGCCCGCGCTACGATACGCATATAAAGCTCATATAGCAGTGTAATATCCCGATAGGACATGCCGTAACCTGAATATTTCGACACATTGGGCATGGAGAGGTTCCTGTGTAGACATGATTGGCCAGATGATGCCTGTCTGCCCATGCCCCAGCAGGCCTGCTCGTCTGCGTGACCCACCTTCCTCCCCTTCCTGGAAAGTACACTCTGGCCGAAGCGCTTGTTGCATCTGATATTCAGTTAATTGATAATGATAGTGCTCTGAGCCAACCGGCCTTTCGGCCTCATCTAACCAGAGCCGGCCATGCGCCCTGTGGTTACTACCTAAGTACAGGGAGCATGGGCGGCTCCTCCGTCTCCTCCGCCTCCTCATGCTTCACCGCTGCTTGCACTTTGTCACTCTGCTTCAGGTGTTTCGACGGTCTCCCACTGGCCAGTGGTGTTGCTGCGGGTTCCTTGAGTATTTGGCCGTCTGTACGCATCTGCTTTGGGCTACTCGCTTGTCAGGAGAGGCCCCGCGAGGACTGCCCTGCCCCGGCAGTGCCCCAAGCACAAGCACAAGCACAAGGCACAAGTGTGTGACCCGCGAGACCTCTCCTGACTCGGAGACTCCCCATCCGTTTTCGCACACAGCGCCGCGCGGTGAGGACGGGTACAGTACCGTTCACCCTCCACCCTACCCTCTCGTTCGTCAGTGACAGGACGCCGGTGCTGGGTTTCTCGCGCCAAGTCCGTGGGTGAGTTCGTTGCATGTACTGTGCCTCTTCCCAGTCCGCGTTACAGTCTGATGTTAGGTGTCATAGAAGATACTCAGATCCGTTTCCGCATGGCATGTCACCCCCGTCAAGGGATGTGCTGCGGTTGTGCACGGCATGTCCGCAACATGCATTTGCAGGCGGTACGGCCGGCAACTCAACTGTTCTGGCAGTGTGCGGCACAATACGGTAACTTATAACTAGTGATAGATCCAGAGTCCCGCGTACTGTAGTCTATCGTCCGGCCGCTGGCCATCCCCAAGCCACACGCTACGTAAATGGTAAGGTGCGCCTACAGCTACTTCCCTTCCCTTCACACATCCACATCCACATCCACATCCACCTTTATCCCCCCCC
>KV423920.1:159923-237607 GCA_001632435.1 Calocera cornea HHB12733 | reverse complement strand
CAGCCCTCCTGTTTCAACTTGGTTTCTTCCCACTTCCGCGGCTACCTCCCCGCGCCGAGCATCCTGCCCGGGCGCTCGACCCACGCCCTCCACGCCTCGACAAACGCGGCAATCTCCGCCCCCTCGACGACACGATGGTCGCCGGCCCAGCTGACGTCCATCTTGAGCCTGCGCCTGACCGCGCCGTGCTCCCCGCCCGCGGGGTCCACCTCGTCCACCCACTTCGCACGGCCGAGGACGACGATGGCCAGGCCGATGCCGGGGACGAGCAGCGGGTGCGCGGTCGTGCCCGCGCCGATCGCGCCGACGTTCGACACGGCGAGCGTGCCGCCGCGGCCGTGGTTGAACTCCGCCGGCGAGAGCGCGGAGGGGACCTGCCTGCCCAGCCGGGAGAGGCGCGCGATGCGCCCCGCGAGCGCGTAGGGGGAGAGCAGGTCCACCGCGGGGATCGTGGGCGTGTACAGGCCTGTCGGGGTCGACAGCGCGAGGGAGATGTCCGCGTGCGGGCGGACGATCAGCTGCGGTCGGCCGCTCCCCGCTGCTGCTGCTGCTGCGTCGGCCCCGGCGCCGGGAGAGGCAGGCGGAAGCGACATGGTGCTCCTGAACAAGGGCCACTCCATCATTGCGCCCGCGAGGCCCTTCATGAGCAGGGGGAGGTACGTGAGCTTCTGGTACTCCTCGAGCGGGTCGCCCGGTACCTCTGCTGGGACGGTCTTGTAGATCGACCCGGGGCAGACGGCGGGCGGCTGCGTCGGTGCGGGGGTCGGGCGGTACGGGGCCGGGATGTGCGCGTTCAGCTGCGGGAGGAGCGCGTGCAGGGCCGTCAGGTCGAGCTGCGCTGAGTACCTGGGGAGGGGTTAACTGGGTGCCGGGTGCGGCGCGGGGGAGGGGGAAGGGGCTACGCACCCGAAATGCGGGATCTGGAGCGACTGCGTCATAGACCTGAACATGGCGTATCTTGTCCTACCCAGCTCGAGCACCGTGTCCCCCTCCTCCTCCTCCTTGGCAGGCCGAGCGCTTCCCTCTCCCACTGCAGGCCCAGCGGCCCCAGCAGGGCCAGACAGAGCCAGGGAGGCGAGATACCGCTCCACGTCCGCGCGCTCCACCCGGCCGGACTTGCCGCTCCCCGGGGCGAGCGGGGAGAGGTCGTCGATGCCGTGCGAGCGCGCGAAGTGCCGCACTGAGGGGAGGGCGAGGGACTCCCCGCTGGGTTGGGAGCCGGCGGGGGAGGGCGCGGGCGCGGGCGCGGGGTGCGAAGGGTCTAGTGGGTGCGGGCGGCGGGGTGCTGCTGCTGCTGGGGTGGGCGCGGGCGCGGGCGGAGGGGCTGCGGGTTCCGCGGCTGGGGCTGGGGCTGGGGGGAACGGCTCTGGTGCTTTGACCTGCACATGCTCTGCCCCCTCCGCCTGGGCGGTCCTCGCCCCCGCCTCGCCCTCGACCTCGATGACGCACAGCCTGCCGCCGACCTTGACGACTGCACCCTCCGGGACACACAGCTCGGTGACGGAGCCGTCCCACGGGCTGGTGATCTCTACGCTGGCCTTGTCGCTCTGTACCTCGCAGAGGGGGTCGAAGGTGAGGACGTGCTGGGAGGGGACGACGTGCCAGCGCAGGATCTCGCACTCTGTGATTCCCTCGCCGATGTCGGCGAGGAGGAAGGGCCGCGCGGCGAGGAGGGGGGCCGTGTGGTGCAGCTGCCGGGTGCGGGTGCGGGTGCGGGGCCGGAGAGCGCGCAGGGGGAGGGGCGGTATTCGGAGCATGAATATTGGTGTGCGCGTTGGGGATTGGGGAGGCGCGGGTGGGGCAGCGAGGCGAGGGCAACCCAGCGGGGGGGCAGTGAGACACCTCGCAGGCAGAAGGGCAGAGCAGAGCAGAGCAGAGCAGAGAGAGGGCAACAAAGCGCAGGCGGTTTGTGGCCAACTCTGACCGGGTCGAGGGCGCGCTGCTGCTCGAGGGTCGGCTCGGCCGGAGCTCGCTTCGCTTCCCCACACCCCTCCCGGCCGTCACCCGTCACGGTACCGCCGCCCCTGGCGGAGGCAATCAGAAGCTTGCCGGGGCCGGCCAGGCCAAAATTGTGACTCTCTGCGGCTCGGACCCTGGGATATTTTCACACTTGCTCCGACATACTAGTACTAGTACTAGCACTTATCGGACTCACCAGCCAGCAGGGGCGGTACCGAACGCTCTTGCTCTTGCTCTTGCTCTTGCTCTTGCTCTTGATTTCATTGCTCCACCACACACCGGCAGAGATAGAACACCCCCACCCCCGATAGAACGGATAGAAGCAATGGTCAAGCCCGACGCACCCCCGCCCCAGAAGAGGATCAAGAACAAGGACAAGTACCTGCCTAAGGGGAACAAGGAGCGCAAGCGCAAGGAGGCGCTCGAGCAGCGCCTCCGGGACAACGAGAGCGTGGCCCTGATGCCTGCTGATGCTGAGGGCGAGGCTGTGGGTGGGGAGACGGACATCCAGGGCGGGGCGGCGGGCGAGCGGGGGGAGGAAAGACGCAGGGCGAAGAGGGAGGCGAAGCGGCTTGCCAAGGAGGCGCGCAAGGCGGCGCACGCTGCTGCCGCTGCCTCTGACTCTTCAGACGGCACCGACCCCACCAACGCACCTCCCGCCGCCGCCCCTATAGCTGTAGAAGAGCCTATAGCCGAACCCGTGCCCGAGCGCGAGCACTCGGAGAAAGCGGACAAGAAGAAGAAGAAGAAGCGGTCGAAGGACGCTGCGGAGCTGGAGGTGGACGCAAACGCGTCTGCTGTTCCCGCTGCCGGCGCTGACGCACCGAGCGAGGAGGAGCGCCCGAAGAAGAAACGCAAGCAGGTGCTCTCCTCCTCCGCGGCCCCAGCGGGAGGCTCGGGCTCGACTACCCTTGCGTCTACGCCCGTCCCGGCGGGAGACACCTCCGCGTCGGACCTGGCCTACCTCGCGCAAAACCACATCACGCTCTCGCACCCGCTCCCGCCGCTGCTCTCCCTCCCCCTCCTCCCCGTCGCCCCGCCGCTCCTGAAGGCCCTGGCGCAGTTCGACAAGCCGACGCCTATCCAGGCGTGTGCGTGGCCCGCGCTGCTCGCGGGCAGGGACGTCGTCGGCATTGCCGAGACGGGCAGTGGGAAGACGCTGGCGTTCGGCGTGCCCGCGCTGCAGCGGCTTGTCGCTGGCGGGGAGGCGGGGAAGAAGCCGAGGGCCGCTGGAGGGAAGGGCAAGGGCAAAGTGCAAGTGCTCGTCGTCGCGCCGACGCGCGAGCTCGCTCTCCAGACGCACGACACGCTCCTCGCGCTCGCGGCGCCGTTCGGCCTGAGCTCCGTCTGCCTGTACGGCGGCGTGCCCAAGGCCGCGCAGCTCGCCGCGCTCGCCCACGCCGGCGCGCGCATCGTCGTCGGCACACCGGGCCGCGTGCTCGACCTGGCGCGGGAGGGCGCGCTGGACCTGGGCGAGGTCGCCTACCTCGTGCTGGACGAGGCGGACCGCATGCTCGACAGGGGGTTCGAGCCCGATATCCGGGCTATTGTGGGGATGACCCGGCAGGAGGGGCGCCAGACGGCCATGTGTGCGTGTGTCCCTTCGCTCTGCGCGGCTCGACCATGAGCGAGATGAACACTGTGTGTACTGATGCTGTGGTTGTTGGGCTCGCGCAGTCTCCGCCACCTGGCCAGAGAGCGTCCGCCGGCTCGCCGCGACCTTCCAGCGGGACCCTTTCCGGATCACGGTGGGCACCGAGGACCTGAGCGCGAACAAGCGGGTGCAGCAGTCGGTCGAGGTGCTGCAGAGCAGCTACGACAAGGACGCGCGGCTGCGCGCGCTCCTGCAGGGCCTGCACCACTCGACCAAGGGCAGCAACGCGGCCGAGGAGCGCACGCTCGTGTTCGTGCTGTACAAGAAGGAGGCGACGCGCGTTGAGCAGGCGCTCGCGAGGAGCGGGTACAGGACCGGCGCGATACACGGGGACATGGGCCAGCAGGCGCGCATCGCCGCGCTGGACGAGTTCAAGAGCGGCAGGACGAAGCTGCTCGTCGCGACGGATGTGGCCGCGCGCGGCCTGGACATCCCCAATGTCGGCACGGTCATCAACTACAGCTTCCCGCTCACCATCGGTGCGTGTTTGTTCTCTCCCGTCTGCGTGCGCCTCGGGAGCTGACACGGAGCGTGGGCAGAGGACTACATCCACCGGATCGGCCGCACGGGCCGCGGGGGCCTCTCGGGCAAGTCCGTGACGTTCTTCACGGGCGAGGCGCACGAGCGCGCCCTCGCGGGCGAGCTCATGCGCGTCCTGCGCGACGCGGGCGGCACCGTGCCCCCCGAGATGGCCAGGTTCCCAAACACCATCAAGAAGAAGGAGCATGCGGTGTACGGCGCGTTTTATAGGGACGATATACCGATGGATGCGAAGCCGAAGAAGATCACTTTTGATTAGGGGGGGGGTTACGATACGAAGCGACTCTGTAGATGGGCGCGCAACGCCCGGCCGTATACGTATTATGCACTCGCACTCGTGCTGAAAACCCGCTGCGGACCGGCAGGCGCAAATCCGATGCATGGAAATGGAAGACGATCCGCGGCCGTCCGCGAGCCAGCAGCGTTCTTCGTGAGCGTTACGCTCGCCCAGAGCAGCTGAGCCGCGGGCGGCAGGGCTGCGGGACGTCGGACGCCAATGTCGAAATCACGCTTTACGCCCCGGGTGCGAGCTGGTGCACGCGTTGCTCAGAGGAGCGGGGCGTTGCGGAGACTCGTCAGCATCAGCATCAGCATCTGCATCTGCTCAGGTGGTGAGCAGCTGCTGAGCGGTGTCCGTCGTCCAGTCAGTGCGCACACGGTCAAGCATCAGGCCGAGTCACCACCCACCCACGCGCCGAGACAGGCAGGCGTGTCTTGTGCAGGGCGGCTGCCCCACAGCCCCACCCTTGAAGAGCGGAAGGCAGGCAGGCTATTAATGACGACTCTGGTTTGTGTCAATCTGGGCTGTGCTGTCCACTCTTCCATTCCATTGTATACAATGATGGAGGAGCACTGGCCTCGCTTGGGTATATACCTTTGCAGGAGGATTACGACAACGCATGGTGCTGTTGATGTTGATGCTGATGAATTGCAGCGAGCTGGCCCGTGCGGTGCGGGATCCGCCTCCCGCTCCTTCGTGTGCCTTGCCACGTCATCCGCCGTCTTGCGCCACTTGCCATCATCAGCCTTTGTCAGCCGAGAAGCGTGCCGTGAACCCTGGCGGGCGAATGGTGCAGAGTGCAAGTTGTGTGGGTGAAGCCAGCGGTGAGCGGTGCGGGGTGGGGTTGGGAGCCGTTTCCCCTGCGCTCTTATCGCCCTATTTCTGCACATCCCGATGGGCCGCGGTACCTACTAGTAGTGGGCCGTGTTCAGCAAGGGAAGGGAAGGGCATCACCGATCGAGCTGGATACGCAGCACCTCGCCGGCCCGCTCCATCGCGCACAACTCCCCACAACCGGCAACCCCCACAGCCCACAGCCCACAGCCCACAGCCCAGCCCACCCTATTCTTGGCCCACCACCCGCCAGGCCTGCTTAAGCTCAGTGCCGGCAGCCTCACTCGCTCCCATGCAACACCGACGCTAGCACACCTTCTAGCCCCAACACTCCCCGACGACTGCATCACCCCCACCAACCCCCCTTCGGACATGCTGTCCCTGGAGACGCGTCTGAACGGTGCGCTCCCCGACGGCTCCCCTGCCTATTGCTGACACACCAAGAAGTCGTGACCCTCGATGACTACCCGGGCAAGGCGTTCTCCGCCCTGTCCACGGCCAGCCCCGCGCTCGCGCAGGCCGAGCAGCACCTGGCCGAGGTCGACCACCTCGGCGACACCGGCGGGATGCAGGCAGCGACGGCGGTGCTCGCCCCCCTGCGCGAGCAGTTCCGCCTCTCCCTCCTGCCCCCCGTCGAGATCCTCTGGAGCCTCGTCCTCTGCCTCAAGTACGAGCTGCACGGCTGGGAGAGCGACGCCTCGGACGGCCTGCGCTCGCTCGACCGCATCGCCGCGAACCGCGGGGCGAGCTCGGACACGCGCATACACGCCGCGTACGTGCGCGGCCGGCTGCTCGAGGCGCAGTACGATGCGAGCGGGGCGAGCGAGGCGCTCAAGGCCGCGCAGGGGTGCTACCAGGACGCCGGGCGCATGGCCAAGCAGCACCCGCACGTCCAGGGCCGCATGATGGACGAGCTGCTCGCGCACGCCACGCGCATCAAGGCGCACTACTTTACCTACTTTGGCTACTCCAACGGGGCCTTCCCCGAGGTGGACATGCTCGAGGCGGCGGCGGCCCGCCTGGCCCCGGCAGACCCGCTCAAGGCATACGCCATGTACGCCCTGTCCGGCGCGTACCGCGCGCGCTGGTACCTGCACGGCCACCCGGCGGACAAGATGGACCTGAACCGGGGGATCGACTGCGGGCGGGAGGCGCTGCGGCTCTGCCCGGCGCACCGGCACCGCAGGCGCATGCTGCACGAGCTGGGCGCGCTCATCCGCGAGGGCCGCAGCTCGCCAAACTTCCACGAGTCGATGGGCCTCATCACCCAGGCGATCGCGCTCATCCCCGGCGAGCGCCAGACGACGTGGTGCGACCTGCAGATCATCCGCGCGCTCGGAACGCAGTACCTTGGCATGTTCGTCGCCGAGGGCCGCATACAGGACGTCGACAACGCGATCGAGTGCCAGCGCCGCGCGCTCGCGGGCGTCAGCGACAGCGCCAAGCCACACCTGCTCATCTCCCTCGCCATGTGCCTCAAGCACCGGTTCCGCGCCACAGGGCATGCGGCGGACATCGACGCGGCGATCGAGGCGAGCACGCAGGCGCTCGCGAGCGCCGACGCGGACGGCCCGCTGAGCGTCTTCGCGCACGCGCACCTCGGGCTCGCCCACGCCTACCGCTTCATATACTTCGGAGAGCCGGAGGACTTCACCATCGCCCAGCGCGAGCTGCAGAATGCGATCGCCGCCGGGCGCGCGAAGAGCTTCATGGGCGCGCAGCTGGCGCGGTGTCTGAGGACGCTGGCGCATATATACCGCGTGGGTGTCGAGCGCGGCAAGACAGAGCTGATACCGGCGATGCACGCGTACCTCGAGGAGGCTGCGGCGCTCGCCAAGAGCACGGGCCTGCTCGAGATGCCCTCCATCTTCTCCGAGCTCGCCCTGGCGAAGGGGATCAAGTTTACGGCGGAGGGGAAGCAGGCGGACCTGGACGACTGCGTCCGCGCGCACGAAGCGATCCTCTCGGTCACGCCCGACAAGTATGCGGAGCGGCACCTCATGCTGTGGCAGTACGCGCTGGCGCTCAAGACAAAGTTCGACCAGACCGGCGATCCGCGGACGATGCAGGCGTGCCTGGACGCGTTCACGGCCGCGCTTGCCCACCTCGGGCCCTCGGCCGATCCGAGAAGGACGTTCTACCTCATCGACCTCGCGGCGGTGCTGGGCGAGAAGCACCGCGTGTTCGGGGACGAGGCGGACCTGACGGGGGCGATCCAACACTACGGCCAGGCGGCACAAGTCATGGACGGGCCGGTCAAGGTGCGCTTCCGCGCTGCGGTCGTGGGCGCACGGCTGGCATTCGACAACGGGCGCAAGGTCGCCTCCCTCGAGCTGTTCAAGGCCGCCGTCGGCCTCCTCTCGCGCATGGCATGGCTCGGCCTCAACACCACGAAACGGCATCGGAACCTCATGTCGCAGGCGTTCCAGCTTGCGGCCGATGCGGCTGCTGTCGCCATCGCCGTTGGCCAGCCGGAGACGGCGGTCGAGCTGTTGGAAGAAGGGCGGTCGGTGCTCTGGCGCTCCGTGCTGGAGGTGCGCGTCGACCTGGACGGCCTGGAGGCGGTCTCCCCGGAACTGACCAGGGAGCTCACGCAGCTGGCGAAGACGCTGGACCTGGAAGACTTCGATGTTTCGGGCTTCTCCGAGTGGTACCTGGAGCAGAGCGACCAGCAGCGGCGAAGGCAGGCCGAGCGCTGGGAGCTGCTCGTCGCCGCCGTGCGGCAGGTGCCGGGCTTCGAGCTCTTCCTGAAGCCCTTGGACTTTGACCACTTGAGGGAGGCGGCGAAAGACGGGCCGATCGTCATTCTCAACACGAGCGAGTATCGGAGTGACGCACTGGTCATCACCCACACCGGTGCCGTGCGCGTCGTCCCGCTCACTGGTCTCCCCCTTCCGGTTGTTCGTCAACTCATGCATATGTTGCATTCGGCTCTACAAATCGCGAAGGACAAATATGGACTGAGCTTCCTCGAACGGACACTGCAGTCCGTCGCCAAGTCCTTGTGGCAAGGCGGGCTGGACGAGGTCGTCAAGCTGCTGGTGGCGATCCCGAATTACGAGCAGAGCACGCGTCGAGTATGGTGGACACCTGCTGGGCTGTTCAGCCTGCTGCCGATCCACTGTGCGGGCCCGTACCAGCCTGGCCAGCAGGGCATCCCCGACCTCTTCGTTTCGTCGTACACGACCAATCTGTCCACCTTGATCAAAGCCCGCAAGCTCCCGCCATCAGACCCTATGGACGCGCAGTCCTCTCGCATTCTTGCCATTGCGCAGCCCGAAGCGCCTGGAATGCCGAGGCTGCGATACGCCAGGAGCGAGATCGATGTGCTTCGGACCTCTTCCTTCAAGGACTCCGTCACATTCCTCGTCGGACGCGAAGCCGTCATGTCTCGTGCGGAAGCTGTGTCGACCCATCCCTGGCTCCACTGTGTCGTCCATGGCTATTGGAACCCAGAAAGCCCGCTCGACAGTGCGATCTACCTGGCAGACGGGCCGATGACCTTGCGGCAAGTGGTGAAGCTGAACCTCTCCCGCACCGCAAAGTTCGCGTTTCTCTCAGCCTGCCACACGGCTCGCGCGACCGTGCACCTCCCCGACGAGGCGCTGCATATGGCCGCGGGGTTGCAGGTGGCCGGCTTCCGCGGAGTCCTAGGCACGACATGGGGTATGGCGGACATGGACGGGCCAGAGCTGGCACGGGGCTTCTACGAGAGTCTGCAGGGCGAATTGAAAGCAGAAAACGCCGCAGAGGCGCTCAACGTCTCGCTCGGGCGGCTGCGGCAGCGAGGCGTGCCGATGCATCGCTGGGGCGCGTTTGTGCATTACGGAGTGTGACTCGAGCTCACTCGAGAATGGGATGGTCGGGCCGTGGATGGAAGTGTTTATGGGTGTGGTCTTTATCTTGCATCGGGTATACTATGGGCTCCGCACGCGGTATTTCCTACATTATCGTACTCTTTATTCCGCATCGCATGTAATCGCACCCCAATATGTAATCTATGCCTCGTATTGTGAATATGTATGTCTCGCATTAAAGCAGCGCATCCTGGAAGCGTCTATGAGCGCCCAATCGCCGCAAGGGGACCACCGTGCATCGCACATCGCACCACCGTCCCGTGATCACCAAACATCCCTCAGGGGCGAGACTATGTACTGCATGCAGCATGCACAGCCCGGTATTCGCAGAATACATTCATAACCCAGAGTAGAGTACAAGGCACAATAAAGAAAAGGCAACAGATATGCATGAGTGTTATGCGTCTCGTCTGACATCTCGTATCCCCTGCTCCCCTGCTTCACCTCTTCCCACTTCCATCCCTTCCCTTCCTTGTCAAGCTCCACGGAGTCTAGCCCCTCCTCCTCCTCAACCGCATCGCGCACTCCCGAACAAGCACATAACCCTTCCCTTCCGAAGCGCACTACCGCCCCTGCCCCTGCCCCCCACCCCTCCGCTTCCCCACAACCCTCGCCGGCCCCCTAAGCAGCACCCGGTCCCCAACCCCATCACGCCCCGGGGCAGGGCTAGCGCTGCTCCTGTACGTCGGTGCGGGGGTCGGAACAGGGGAGTACGCGCGGTCAGAGTCGAGCACTGCTGATGCTCCCCCAGCGACACTCGCTGCTCCTGCGCCCGAGCCGGGGCCGGGCTGCGCTTCGCCCATCGAGTAGCCGGGATAGTGCGAGGGGAATGCGCCGCCCGGGCTAGGCAAGGAGCCGGAGGCGGAGAGGTGGGACAGGTAGCCCGACTGGGTGCTCCCCCGCTGGTTTTGGGTGCGTGTGCCCCCCGGCGAGTGCGGCATCCCCGGCAGCCCCACGGGGACATTGGTAGGCCACGTCGCCGGGTCGTTCGGGTCGTAGAGGACGAACCCGGACGAGGCTGGGTTGGTCCCGCTGCCCGAGAAGGTGCCGCCGGTGCCCGTCCCCTGCGAGGCGGCGGTATTAACGCTGCTGGGGGGGAAGGCGGGCGAGAGCGGCGAGTTGGGCGAGTAGGGCGGCGAGTGCGTGCCCCCGTTCCCGGTGCCGGTGCCGTGTCCGTGGGCGCTGTGCGTGGAGAGGAAGCCGGCCTTCTCAGCCCCCGGGCTGCTGGGGTAGCCCGAGTACCCCGACCCCGGACCGACGACGATGACGCTGCCGTCCCTCTCTCCGCCGGTGGGCGGCGAGCTGTTCGCCCCCCTGCTCGAGAGGGAGCTGTAGCTCGTCGGGAGCGGGATGGGCGCGGTGCGCGCGGCGTTGCGCCTGTTTTTACGCATGCGGAGAAGGAAGAGTGCGAGGAGGAGGAGCAGCAGCAGCAGCACCCCGCCGACCACGCCGCCCGCTATTGCCCCGACGTTCGTGTGGGAGCTGGACGCAGGAGAGGTCGTTGTCGGGGAGGATGAGAAGGAGGTGCTGGTTGTGATCCCGGGGGAGGTGGAGCTGGGGAACGTATCCGGCAGGCCTGCTCGACGTCAGGCGCTGTTCAACACTGTGCCCGTGCCGGGGCAGAGGAACGCAGACGTACCCGAAGCCGCGACCGTCCGCGCCTCAACGGCGTTCCAGCTGCCCTCCAAGCTCGTGTCCACCTCCGCCCACGCGGGCACGCTCGTCCCGCCCGGCACAGGGCCGGGGAAGCTGCCGCGCGTCATGACCTGGACGGAGCAGTTGGCCGTCCAGTCGGCCCAGGCGACCCACTCCCCGCCCTGGCAGGCCGCGCACGCGGAGACGAGGTTGTACACTACTGTGTTGCAGATGCAGAGGGTGCCTAGGGCGGGTGTGAGCGGCCCCACGTAGTGCGTCCCGGAGGGGAGCGAGGGGATGAACCATTTGTCGTCGTTGCACTAGGAGGGGCGTCAGGACTCGGTCCGTCCAATTTGGGGGCCGGGACGTACGACACCCTGCAGATCTGCTGCGACGAGGCAGGGCGACTGCCCCTCGGCGTTGCTCATCCAGTCGTAGCTCGACGCGCACGTCGCATTCGTCTAGAGTAGGCGGATCAGTACTGTACATCCCACATCCCATCCCGCATGCCTCGGAGTGGCGAAAAGGACGCACACTGGTCTGCGCGAGTGCACCGCCCAGCAGCAGTGCGCCGGCGAGGAGGGTGCGGAGCATGCTGCCTAGCGTTCCGAGGGGGAGAAGGATCGAGTTGAGGAGAGGGAAGGGTGGAACGAGCGCCGACCCGGGGACCGCTGTACAGTCGTGCAGAGGTGATCGTGGTGGTCGAGAGCCACGGCGAGTGTACTCCTGTGCCGTGTCCGGAGTGGGCTGCTGCGGTGCCAAGGCGTGTTGTGCCGCGCCGGTGCGGGTGCCGGGTGTGAGCAGGAAGCAAGCAAGGGGATGGAGGGCGCTTGACAGTGTCGGCCCACTCTGCCACCGGCCACCTGCGGGTTCGGGACACCGCCTTGCCTCTTTGGGACTCAATGCGCCCGTGCACGGCGCTCTCCATTCAACCCGGCGCCGGGCGGCCCTCTTTCCCGGCGCCTGATTGGCGGACAGGCGCCGCGCCTGAGACCGTCCCTTGGCGCCCGCTTCTTTCTCACGACCGCACTGCCACGGGAAGATCATCGCAGGGATGCCCAGTCGGTCTGGCTCGTTCCTGGACATTCTGCTCGCTGTTTCCCGCCAACACTCCCGCTCCTTCTCAACCGTTCTGACTCACTGCGACTTCCCCCAGAACGCCCCAGGTGCAACATCCGAGCATCTCACACCAGCCAACGCTACAGTACCCGCCCCCCCCCCCCACACACACGCAAACTCGGCCAGCACACGTGCATCCCCGATCGCGCTTTGTGAGCCCACCCGCCCCGTGGGCCGAGAGTCACCTTTGTGAGTCAGCGCGCGCATGGAACGCGCAACGCGAGGGCCACGCCTCTCCAGCCTCACACGGGGGCGTACATACTCAGTGCCATAGCGGCTGCAGAGGCTGCAGATACATACGGCAGGCGCTGGGAGCGCGGCTCCCACCCATCGGCAGTACGGTAGGGCATTGGGTTTGACCCCGCTCAAGCAGGGGCGCACAGCGGGCCGATCCGACTCACGACCCTACGACCCTACGAGCCGAGCCGCGGCACCCGTACCCATAACCTAACCTATGTTGCTATGTGAGGCAAGCGCACGGCCGCCCTGGAGCTACATACAGTAGTAATCTGTACAGTACATGATGTGGCAAGCGCGTGTTTAATAGCCGGAAATACGTTACAGTGCAGTGCTGCACGTGTTGCGGCCTGCTGTACTGCAGCTGCTGCGTCCCAGTGGTCCGGTGGCGAGTATCCTGAGATTTGTACTGGTAAGTTAGGGTTTGCATCACCTGTGTACTGTGTGTACCACCATCTCCCATCCTATCCTGTCCAGGCCGGTTGTAGAGCGCCCGACTCGCTCCCCGTGGTCTCCTCCGTTGCAGGTACCGCTGGATGGAAGGGGAACGCCCCTTCAGCAAATACGGTTTGCATGCCTGCCGTAACTTATCGGTTGTAGCAAAGCAACGCCGTTCTCATAGCGTGCAGACTCTAGGTCGGGACGGGTGGGACGGGTGCGCATGGATACTGTGGTAAGATCCCGTACGTGGTGGGTGGGGGGACGGCCGGTATCAAGAACTGCTGCTACATACGACATACAACGACTGTCCATGTTTGGAGACGTATGTGGCGAGCACCAGACTCCGACCTGGCGATCCGGACGGGTCTGGAGCGCCTGAGGAGCCCCGCTCCCGCTGATGAGCACCGCGCCATTTGTCGGAAATGCGGGGAACGGCTCCTGGGCGAGAAAATAAAATGCAATGACTCGGGAGTCGGAAATGCGGATCATACAGCTGTTGTACAACACATAACGCCTGTGGGCGTGATCGCCGCGGTCTGCAATGGCACTACGCATACTGCTCCCCTGTCAGCCTTCAAATTCAATCTCTCAACGCGCTCGCACTCACCCTGGTAAACGTGCCCATAGTCAAGAACGTGCCCTTGTCCTCCTTCGCCCCCTTGTCCCTATACAGGCTCTTAACCGCAGCGCTCATCCCGACCTTGGCGCGCTTCTTCTCCTCCTCCCTCAACAAGGCTGACACAGCACTCGTGGCCATGCTCGGCCCCAGCGTCGGCTTCTTCTTCTCCGGCTCTTCGGCGGGCAGCGCGGAGGCGGCATGTTTCCGCTTCTTGGACTTGGGTGGCTCGGACGCGCGCCGGGAGAGGAGGGCGGCCAGGCGCTCTTCTGCGACCGCTGTGGGCGGGTTCAGGGGAACCACCTGCGCTTCGAGGTACGGCTTGCCGCACTGCGGGCACTGTCTCGCCTTCTCCTCTCCCTTCCCCCGAATGTTCTCCTTATCGCTCCCCTCGCCCTGCGCCTCCTCGCTCTTCCGCTCCGCCTCCTCGACGGGCGTCGCGATGGCCCGCAGCCCCGAGGCGCTGAAGACGCACCCGCAGGACCAGAGGAAGACGAACGGGATCGAGCCGAGCATCTCTTTCATTGTTAGGGGGCAGACGAAGGGGGGGAAGGGGAGGTCGGACCCCGCAGGCAGGGTTTGGGAGGGGTTGGGCGTGAGCGTGAGCGTCTTGACGTCCTACAGCGGTGCGTTAGCACAGTCCGTAGCCAATGAAGAGAAGGAAGATGTACCTTTAAGGAGCGGATATGCCCGCAGATCTTCTCCCCGTCGCCGTATATGCTCTTGTCGAGCAGATACTCCACAATCGCATCCTTATTGTACATCTTCCCAAGCTCGCAGGCTACAACCGGTTTCTGCAGCGGTCTCTACCCAACACATGTCAGCACAGCTGCGGGATCTCGGGATGAGTCAACTGCGTACCTTGGAGAGAGCGCAGAAGAACCACTGTGCGCGCGTCTGGTTCTGCTTGTCGGCCTGCTCGGCCTTGGGCTTGGTGCGCACGAGGTCGCGCCGATCGGGGATGGAGCCACCGTCATTACCCATCTCTGCGATAAAAGCGAGCTGATGGCGGTAAGGAGGAGGGGAGTGGATGTTGTAGCTAAGCGCCAGTGAGCGGCAAGACGAGGAAAGCAGGGACGGGTGGCGCGGCTGTAAGCGACGGAGATGTGGCTCGGCTCCGGGCTGGCAGGTCACGGTATGTTGGACCCTGAGGCGCATCGGACGCGTCGTGCATGAGGCGTCGGCCCCTGTCCCTGTTGCCCTGCTGCCCTCCTACTGTACACAGATCGGGCGATTGTCACCTCTTGCTGTATAAGTGCTCTCTGTAGTTCCCCCTTCCCCAGAACCCAAACATCAAAGAGCGAGGATTCATCCAAGATGTCCGTCGCCGCCTGCCTCCCCCCCGAGATAATGGACCGCATCGCTTTGGAGACGACGACAAAGCGGGACCTCATCTCGCTCACGATGCTGAACCGCACCTGGCGCTCAACCCTCTGGCCCGACCAGTTGCAGTACGAGCGTCTGGTTATCCAGTGTGGGGATATCGCCAAGTGGGACGAGCTGTCCTCTGTTCCCCGGCGGGCCCTGTTGGTGCGCCGCCTGGAGGTCCTGGAGAACCCCGTGCCGGTGGGGCAGAAGCCCGACCGGTCCTGGACGCCCGGGCAGATCCAGGCGGCCTTCAAGGTCGCCCCGCACTTCACCTCGCTCAAGAGCGTCGTCATCGCTTGCTTTAATATCACGGGCCTGGCGGGATTCTTTGAGCAGCTCAGGTTCTCCTGTCCCGAGATCTCGCAGATGAGCATCGTGGGCGTGCAGTTGCAGGACATCCATAATACGGAGCCGGAGCGCAGAGTGCGGCACCTAGCTCTCCGGAGTTGTATCCATGCTGAACAATAAGTCCACAGGTCACGCAGTATCTTGGGGGATATATGAGCTTCACCTGGACCTGCTCATCAATGGTCAGCGACGGCGGTGAGCTCGCTCGCATCCCCCATTCCCAGACCGCTCACACCCACCCCAGGCCGGCTCCTCCTCTCCCTCGCCAAAGTCCTCGACCGCTCCCCGCGCCTCTCCCGGCTCCACATCTCGCAATACGACGCTCCCACAACCCTGCCCGTGACGCTCAGCCCATTCTGGAGCACGCGCATGCCGCTGCTGCAGAACCTCACGCTCGACCGCGTAGCATCACACGAGCTCACCCCGGACTTCCTGTACGCGCACTCGAAGCTCGAGCACGTCAACCTGTGGGACGAGTCCCCGCTGAGCGTCATCCCGCGCGCATTCCTCCCCGACGTGCTGCCGAACATCAAGTCCCTGCGCATGCGATGCTCGAGAGTCGAGGCGTACCTCGAGCTCGTGTGCCCGCTCTCGGACGGCAGGCGCAGGCCCCTGCGGGACTTGAGGCTATGGATCGACCCTTTCCTCGGGTCGATGCACCAGGAGCCGACAGTGCTGACCTTCTGCCGTGCAGTCAGGGGGTTAACGACACTGCACCGGCTGGAGGTCGCCGCGCGCAGCATGAGTGCCAAGTGCGCCACGGCCGTCGCGCTCCTGGGACGGGCCATGCCGCAGGTGACGGAGGTGGCCGTGCACCCGCTGCACGAAAGCGAAGAGGCTATTGTGCGCGCTCCCCTTTCCCTTCCCCCTCTTCTTCCAATGAAGCTGACCTACCATCCGCAGGAAAACTGGATCTACGCTATCTCCTCCTTCCCCTCCCTCGAGCGGCTGTACGGGTTCAGCTCCCACCTGCCAAAAGATCAGACAGACCTCGTCCTCGCCGAGCTAAGGATTGTGTGCGCGGGCCTCAGGAGCGTGGACGGCAAGAGGTTCGATGACGATGATGATGGACTGGTTTGAGATTGCGCCATTGAAGCTTCTGGCAGGCGACAGAAGAGAAGGTAGGGAGAGGGGAGGAAGTGCTTCAGGGGAAGGGGCGTGAAGGGGCGTTTTGTACGTTCGGAAAGTCTTGGGAGACTTGGTAACCCTGCATGCGATACCTTATTACAGTTCTGGTCCAACATAGCATATACCACTATACGCCGAAGACATCGTTCATCATGTAGGTTTTCGTCCTGCCTAGATTCTCCCTCGACAGAAGGGAAAGAAGCGCCCGCACCGCCACCGCCCAAGGTGGATTTTCGACCCTGAACCGCCGTCCAATATTTTGCACACCATTGGCAGATGCACACCGCGCGGCTGGCGCTGCGTGCACTCTCCACCCACCGGCGCTCTCTCCTCCCGACGATGTCCAAGCGTGCGCTCAGCTCCTCGCCGACGCCGCAGGTCGGCGCTCTCTCCCCAAAGCGGGCGAAAGTGTCCCTGCCCTCCGAGCCCGAGCCAGCGTCCTCCGCTCCCGCCCCGACGCCCGCACCAGAACCCGGGCCCTCAACGCGCGCGCACCACCCCAAGCAGCATCCGAAGAAGCGCAAGCTTCCCCCTCCGCCCGAGTTTGGCTCGCACGACGATGTGCTGCGCTCGGAGGTCGAGAGGATCATGGCTGCTGAGGGGGTGAAGATGGGGTGGAGCGAGGGGTGGGACGCGCCGGAGGGGTTGGAGGGGAGGGAGATGGAGTTGACTGTGAGGGAGCTGTCGTCTACCGGTGCGTGTATGTTCGTATGATAAGATGAGTATGGGACTGATGATGATGTAGCCGACTCGCTGTCATTGCTGCCCAAGCCGTACCCGCCGTGGGTGATCGTCACCCCTTTCGCATTGCCTCAAGAGCGTATCCTTGTACGAATAGGGCGCTCGGGACACGGTCACTCGAATGCAACACTACTCAGTGTAGGCTCTACTCTCTCACTTCGGCTGATGTTGCTCTAATGCACTACAGGTCATTGAGCCGAACACCGAGCTGAGGGACATGTCGAGAGTGAAGTGCCAGTACTTCGGCAAGTGCGCAGGCTGCCAGTACCAGATGCTGTCGTACGACACCCAGTTGGACTTGAAGCGTCGTGTAGTCATAAGAGCGTATCAAGACTTCTCTAGTGAGAACACAGCATCACGATTTCCTGGTCCCACTGCTGACGCACGTCGTAGAGCTGCCCGCGTCCGTGATCCCCATCGTTCTCCCAACGATCGGCTCTCCACTACAATACGCCTACCGCACGAAGATCACGCCTCACTTCGACGCCCCGCCTGACCAGCGGGTACGGCGTGGTGGGAGGAAGCCGAAGCCTCGTCACACGGAGCAGACGAACGGGAATAGCGGGATGGGCTTCAAGGGGGACTGGGAGCTGAGAATCGGGTTTGACCAGAAGGGTGGCGGGAGGAACGTCATAGATATTGAGGTGCGCACTGAACTTCCTTGGGGGATCAATGTTTCTAACAGCGGAGTAGGAGTGTCCCATTGCCACCAATGTCATCAACGAGGGTCTGAAGATAGCGAGGAAGAATGTGCAAGAGTATGTTTCCATGCTAAACTAGTCCTACGCGTGGACTGACCCTTCTGCAGTACCATACAAAACTACACTCGTGGAGCGACCTTACTTCTGCGGGACTCCGTGGTCATTGGTGCACCGCCCATTGTCGCGGATACCCAACCGTCTCAGCCGCAGCATCTTACTCCACAAGAGGTAGAAGCAGCTGCTCTTTCAGACATCGGCGTAGATGACGGTCGCGGAGGCACTGTCGATGGCACAGCGGCTCGTTTATCGCCCGTCGACATACAGACAGAACCGAACTCTGGCTCAGTAGCTGTTGCCGTGCCCCCAGTAGAAACCAAGTTTACTGCCGAGATCGCAAACCTGGACGAGAATGCTCCGACAGTGGACGACACGGATACTGCGACAATGGAGGACGTGGCACCGGAGTTCCCTGCGCCCGATGCCAGCGCAGAGGTGCCCGGGTCACTCGACGCGACCCCGGCTGCTGCCATACAGGATGCCGCCTTAACCATCCAAGAAGAGAAAGTCGAGCCGGGCAAGGAAGAACATGTCTGCGTCACGTCACCCAATACGACGATGTATGAGCGTGTTGGGTCGTTCCTTTTCTCCTTCCCTGCCAGCGCGTTCTTCCAGAACAATAATTCGGTTCTCGTGCCACTCACGGACTACGTGAAGGAGGCCATCGAGAAGGCTACTGTCGGCCAGGGGCAGCAGCACCCCACTCACCTGGTAGATGCTTACTGGTGAGTTCCTTCCTGACGGTTTGGGTGATCATTGTCCTGATGTGATACAGTGGGAGTGGCCTATTCTCGCTCATGCTGTCATCATCTTTCGAGAAGATTTCGGGAATTGACATTTCCCTCCATTCTATTGCCTCTGCGGTTCACAACCTGGGGCTGAACGATTTGCCAAAGGACAAATTTGCCTTCCAGACGGGGACCGCGTCCAACATCTTCTCGTCTGTCTCGCATTTCCCATCCTCACACACAGCCGCCGTGATCGATCCTCCCCGCAAGGGATGCGACGAGCCGTTCCTTCGGCAGCTGCTGGACTTCCGACCCAAAGTCATCGTGTACGTCAGCTGCAACGTGCACACCCAAGCAAGGGATGTAGGTTGGCTCTTGAAGACGCAAGAGGAAGAAGGGAGAACAGAGGATAATGGGGCATATAAACTCGTCAGCATTCGAGGCTTCGACTTGTTCCCTCAGACTAGCCATGTAGAGAGCGTCGCGGTGCTTGTACGATCGTAGTGGTGATAATGCAGTGGACTGTCCAAGGGCGGACATTCGCCTGTTTACTGCAGCCTCGGAAGCCGTACAGTATCGATTTTCTGTCGACGAATGCGATCCGTAAGTCGGTTGCTCTGTGTGCGAAGCTCCTCGAATCATGAGCGTAACGCATACATGCCGAGACTATCATTGTAGGAACAGCACGGGCTCCCCCCCGCGTGTACACTCTGACGTTGCTGGTCACAGTACTTGAATCAAAACTTAATCGTCGCTGCTTAGCGTCAACGTCCTGAGGCGGCTTCCATGAGCAGCCGTTGAACGTGACAGATTGCCGCTACGAACCAACTGCGCTGGATTTGAAAGAACTCTGATGAGGAACGGGTCACCGTTCCGAAGCTCACTTATTTCTGCGTCTCTGACATGTTGAGAAGCTATCTTGAAACATCGCCCCCTACGGGGCAGCACCCATTCGGCGCGTGTCTCGACGCCGTCAATTACTGAATGCTCCACGTATGTATAACACACCGCAAATGGACTTGTCAGCGCCCTCAAAGCTAGGTTTCGACGCTGTATCACGCTCCACGAATAGTAGCTTCATCGGTATTCAAGGTCATGCTCGGCGGTGCTTGTGAACAAAATTCGTATTATATCTCCCCGCCTCACTGTACAATCCTTGAAAGCACGCTAGCCGTGGTCGAAGGTCAATGCCCGAGTCATATCATATTGCTTATAGATCAAGTGCAGTCCGATGGCGAACAACTTCCGGAAACATACGAAAAAAGTGAACACTGCGATGTAGCCGATGCTGCAAGCCCTGCAGCGCATGTTGCTGTGCGGGGTGCCATGGACTTCTGCCGCCAAAGTCAGAACGCCACGCCCGATGTGTGCAATTTATTGTCCTCTGCAACATTGCAAGCTCTCATAACATGTCACGCTCGTTGCCCCAACGTTTTGTCTTTTGTCTGAACGAGGAAGAGGTAAGAGACTGGAGCTGGAGGAGTCTTCTTCGAAGCTTCCGCCAAGTGCATCCGAGCTAGCGTCACGAATTCCGCATTTGGTATTGTTGAGGTGCGAAAGAATGCATCGTGCCGCGCTAGAGGTGCGGAGGAAAGTCTCATGATTGAGAAGCATTTAGAGCTTGACAGGTCAGATAAGCGCCGTTGTTCGCCAATCTGATCCGAACAACACCGCCGGGCATGGCAGATGCGGGAGCGGAATAAGGGGGAAGCAGAGTGCTGCACATGACGCGCGGAAGGAACAGGGTTGGCTCCGTTTCCTGCCTGTCACATTACGTTGGCTGGAACCACAATCCATCTCAACTTGTTGCATTGCAATCTTAACACACACTACTACCTCATCGGCGGCTGTTGCACAATGTCAACTTCGCAGACTTCGCAGACCTCGCCTCATCCTGATCATCCGCTGCTGACACTGAATCAGGTTGGCGAGGCTAACCGGGTGAGCGGGCGGATCCGTCTGCCGATATGGGCGGTCCAGAGCCGAATCTGACTCTTCCGACTCTAAAGGGCGCCCAGCGCGATGGCGTTTTTGCCGGAATGGTTTCGGGACTGGTCGCAAGTGAGTTAGTCTGCTTAATGGGGTCATTGGGTCACTGAAGCGGCCCGCCGGGCCTTGGGATGTGGTTCGCGACCCGTTCCGAGGCGTTGGCGGGCTGTTCAACCCTTGCAACCCTTGACAGAGAGATCGCGCATTGACATGCATGTTCCGGCCGTGCCTAGCCATCATATCTGCCCAGATGTTCCGTTTGAATCGCAAGTTGACTCTTTTCTCGGGATTGCGTGAGTGTTTTCCCAATCCAGCTGCATCGGACCTTCTGCGGGTACGCTTGTGCTGCGCAGCATGTCCGATCAGCAGGCGAATATGAGCTGACAAAGTCTCCCGGTTATCTTCCTGAAATCGAACGGTCCTTTTCCAAATCACACGATCGCGTTGTCTATCCATGCTGGCGGTCTTGCATTCCTACACGGCATCTCCATGGCCTCAGTAACCGGCACAGTTTCGGGTTACTTTTGGACACAAGCGTTCCTGGAAAGCAGATTGGCTTTGCTGACCAACGATGCACGGAACGCAGCTTTGAAGCGAGAGATTGGACAAGACTTCGAGGGTGGATCTGGTGGTCAAGAGGACCTGCGCGATCAATATGCGACAACACGAGGCGATCACTAGGTGGTCCGGCCGGAGATACATCAAATGCGAGACAACTTCTGCGAAGATTCGAAGCGCTCGAGCGAAAGGAGGAACAACAGGTGTGGCAGGGGCGCGGTGGACGTATGGTGTCCCCGCAAGTCATATGCATCGGACTAGCAACTACTAAGCATCATGTACTATATTACTATCGCACTACTTATTCCTGTCTGCCCCTGAAGATTGAATGGGTTGCGCCTCGAATCCCAAGATCACTCCACCCTGAATTTGTATTGATTACACATCCATCGCTGAGATCTTTCTGGATCTTCACCGTTTTCTTCACTACTACTATTGACAGCGGCAACAGTATGAGGTAAGGGGTCATGCCGCCGCACGGAGGAAAAGCCGCAGCGGAGTAACTGCCGGCTTCGGAACCAGGGTAGGTGGAAGTGGCCGTGTGCCCGTAGAAGGCGACGGCGGCTGCCAATGCCCGTTTTGCACCATTAGGACCCGCGACATGGGACCGGGACTCAAGCGTGCCTTTTTGTGTGCCCCTTCCACAATCGGTAATGAATGGAATGTGAAAGGCTAATTTCCCCATCTTCCCGCTTGCTTTTCTGCGCCCAAGTCGGCCCCCGTAACCGGAAGCTAGTCAAGCCTTCCACAGCTGCTCCGCTCCGCTTCACGAAGCGCGTGTGCGTCAGTGAGACAAGGCCAGATCAAAACGTAAGAGACCTTGGAAACGTCACTACGATATTGTGCAATGTAAATATTCTAAGGGACTCCGCCTGTCTCGCTCGGAAAACCATCTGATCTGAGGAGCCGAGAAACATCGCCATCTCACGAGTGGCCCCCGATTAAACATCAGAATGTGACTGAGTTTGTCCGATGAGACCAAAGCTGTAACGCCGCGCGGTGGGTGTGTCGACGTGGCAGGGCATTCCACTTAAAGGAGGCGTGGGGCGGCGCCATTAGACTCGTCACCGCTACAGCAGATAGATAGATCCTTGACACAAAGAGGACTCCATATACCCGGGACCACTCCACTCTGATCAATCAATGTCATCTCCGATGCTCGGCAAAGGGAAACAATTCAGGGGTAAGATGCCATGAGGATCGGTCATTGCTTTGTTGATTGTCTCGTATTGGATTAACTATACCGTTCGGTGTGATTAGCCCGATTGCTATGCCTACTTCGAGAAAAGGAGCTACAGTGAGAGAAGTCATGATAGTGACACATGCAATCTAGAATACGTAGAAAGGGAAGCGCGGCCGGAACGTGATTGCTTATTGTACTAATGGATGCAGTTGCGGAAGAGTGAATGGAAACATGATGCGATCAGAGAATGCGTGAAGGGGAAGGATCAGGGCTTGGATGCAGAAGTTTGAATCATCAGGATGGACCGGCGTAATCTGCTACCCTATCGGGTGCTGGAGGAAAGTGCTAGAAACCATTTGCATGAAGCGTAAGGCAGAGCAATGTGCGTGGAGTAATAGGAACGGGATAGGCAGGCAAGGGACCGATGACAATTGGAGAGCCGAGCGCGTCAGACGACGCGCGTGCGAGAACGGCGATAGAAGAATAGCGGAAGCGCCAATTGCACAAGGGCTTCCCGTCATGGCAACTTGATTATCTTGTTCGGCCATCAGTTTGTAGAAGGCGGCCGCGAAGGTGGCGTCGGCTCTTGCTGCCATGGCCTTTTCGCGCCCGTCCAATAGACACCGGGAGAACCAGCATTGGCGAACGGAGCGATCTGTGCATTGGCACGCGAATAGACGACCGATCGCGCACGAGTCTGGTCTGGCAAGGGCGGCGGCAGAACCAGCATCCCGTTTGGCTGTTGGTGGGCCGGCGCGAAGAAAACCGGCTGGACAGAAGAGACTGGCGCGCCTTCGTAGGCTGGGTGGTGGTACCGTAGGACGGCTTTCCGGGGCTTTTGATTCTCTGGGACGTCAAGAGGAGAGGCAGCGAGAGAGTAATAGTAAAGGTCCTGGAATGACAATCAGATACAATTCGATCGAATCATGGGAAGAGAACATACGTGAGGTCGATTGAA
Source organism: Calocera cornea HHB12733 (assembly GCA_001632435.1). Taxonomy (NCBI): domain Eukaryota; kingdom Fungi; phylum Basidiomycota; class Dacrymycetes; order Dacrymycetales; family Dacrymycetaceae; genus Calocera; species Calocera cornea. The sequence continues at coordinate 214,676 of KV423920.1, read as the reverse complement.
GTTGGGCAGACGGTTGTGAAGTTGGTACGGAGCAGCCAAAGTGTCGACGGACGGGGCGCGAGGAATATAAGCCCATGATCCTGTTGCCTGCGGCGGTTGCACGTGTTGTGCAGCAGGCACGGAGGGCACGACAGGAGGCACGACCGGGGGTATCGATGGAACGGGCATAGAGTACGTGAATGGAACATGGGGTATAGCGTGGTGCGCCGTCGGCGCGGGTATGGTATTGCGGTGGGTAGAGGGATGCCTGTGGTAGACCGGCTGGGGCTCAGGCTGGACAGTGGACGGGATCGGCTGCCGTGTCTGTTCACCGGGGATGACCAGAGGCGGGAGCTGGAAGGGAGGCTCGAATCGATGCCCGTTAGGCATGGCAGACCAGGCGGTGCCCCGTTTTGCGGGAGGAGCCATATGCGCCGACTCCGGTGAGAAGGCATCGTTCACCGTACGCTTGGCTCCAATGCTGGGCATAGCTGGCGTCACCGGCTCGTTCTTGACCAACGGGCTAGCGTTGAGTATGGGCGATGCTGGCGACGAGTAGAAGGCGTCCGTCTCTCCAGTAGGGACGTAGCCATATGACGTTGGAGGCGGATTCGGATGAGGGATGCGCGGCTTGAGAGGGGAAGAGGATCGTGCCCTAACGAGCCTGCCGGGCTGCGCACCACGAGGGCGCAGTACGGACCGCCTCGACAGGTACTTATTGTGCTCCTGGTCCCTCGCAGTCGCGAGGCTCTTCAGCGTCTTCAGCCAGGCATCGTATGTCGGCCTGTTGACACAGAGGTTGTGGTTTATCCCATTCAGAAACTCTTGTTCTGCCTTGTTGATGTCATTCAGCGGTAAGTGGGAGACATCGGACCAGGTCCGGTTCGTGTACGTGTTGTCATCCACATACCTACGGGATGTTAGCACACTGGAAGAGTAGGAGGGAAGATATATGCGCACTTGTTCGACAACATCAAGGCAGCGACGGCCAACCTAGTCTCACTCCCTCGCGAAGCGGGCACTGCCGCACTCTGCCTTAACTTGTACACGTAGTACAGCGCGAGGACGACCACGCTCCTGCTCAGCTGGGTGGTGGACAGTAGCCCCTGCATAAATGTGATGAAGTCCTTGGAGGGGTTGAACTGGGTGCGGGCTCGGAACTCCTCCTCCACCGGTAGCGCGTCTGGCTGCGGCGGGACGTCCGTGAACGGGAAGCCGATCGCGTCAGAGTACCAAATGTAGCACATCATCGAGCATGTGTTCCTGGCGAGGGAGGTGTTGTCCTTGGTAGCCTTGTCAGGGAAGGGCGTGTCCCAGAATGTAGGCTTTGTCGAAGCTGGCAGTGAGACAACTTGGCGGTCGATGGAGGAGGTAGAGAGGCGGCGGGAGTCGATAGGAACAGAGGTAGGGTGAGAAACGGACATCGCCTGCAAGGCGTTGGAAATCGCGTGCACGCGGTGCTGCTGGGGAGGCGGCAGTTCGTCTACAGGTGCAGGCTCGTAGTCAACGGGGCTTGGTCCAGGGTTGTTGGAGTACGGCCGGCCGTTGAGCATCTCGCTGGAGGGCGAAATGGGGGAATTGTAGAGAGACATCTGAGCAGAGCTCGCCCCATTGCGGTACGCCATTAAAGGGTTGGATGGACCTGCCACTGCAAATGTGGTGAGCACCACGAACAGGAGTCACACACGCGCATATATCTCGCTTACCTGGCTGAGAGACGGGCCTTTGAGTCGCCACAGGCACCTGGAGGTGTGTGGCAGGCTGTCTGTGGCCCGTGGACGGTCGACCATTCTGCATCTTTCTTGGGTATCTCCTCTCTGCGCCGACCGCTGCAGCGGCTGGCGCGCCTCTGTGCGCAATGTGGCGAGGATCAACCTCTGCCGAGTCACGCTTCGTCAGTCGTCGTGGGGGCTCGGGGGGTGTGAGGAGGACGATGGGAAGGGCGGCGTAGGCGTTGGGGGAGACGAAGCCGGCCATGTGTGAGCGGGAGTGGGGGCGGGTGCAAGGGGCGGCGTGGGCGGGCTCTGGGTGAGGTGTTAACAGCAGAGCCATGGGAGGAGGACTGTCAGCTGGGAGGTGGGGGGAGGGGGGGAGGGGGCGGCGGGCAGGACATGAGATGGTGGCAGGGGGAGAGCATGCTTAAGAGGGAGTGGTGAAAAGGATCCGGGTATGGTAAGGGGGAGGAGGGTGTGGGAAGCACGACGAGGGCGGTGGGAAGCGGGGATAGCGGAAGGAGAAGCGTGACCATGGGCAGCGCCTGGAGAGAAGAGGGACTAATCACCCACCGCCCAGGGGGGCGCGTGCGCGCATGAGACTGCGATTAGGCGAAAAATGGACAGGAGGACCGGATGCGGCAATCACTTGTAATTGCAACACAGATGAGATGGACTCAGCCCTTGTCGCGCCTTTGGCCCTTCTCCGCCCGACGCGCCGTTGCAGCCGCAGGAGCCGCAGCCAATCTCTGGGTGCAAAAAGAAGCTCAGGCCCGAGCAAGGCAAAAAAAATAAGATGGGCGGCCGCGCCGACCGTGGTTGCGTGCGTGTGCGCGCGTCTCTGCGACCTGTTTCTGTTTCAAGCCACGTCAGAGAATCCGGCAGACGGCAGGACGGATACGGCACAGGGCGCGGCGCTCGAGCCAGGGAAGACGCATGCGCGGGGCGGGGAGGCCGTCGTCGCGCCCGTGCGGATGAATGGGGGCCCTCAATGGGCATGTGTGAGAGTGGCCCTGGGCGATGATGGTGTCGATGTGTAACGGTGCGCGTGTGTATTATTGGGTGGGACACCGGGGATGGGATGACTGCGTCACATTCCAATCGCGAACCCGCCAGATGCTCCGTGCGGCTTCCCAACCCCACGACCTCAGAACTGCCCGGAGGAAAGGGAGCTTCACTGAAAAACGGGTCTACTATTATGATACGCGCGCGGAACGCAAGACGCCCCTCTCTTTTTTTTCTGTTTCCTTCTCCTTCCTGCGGTCACCGCTCGATTCGCTCGTCAACGGGTTCAACCATCGGAACTGCGGTGCATCCCGACGCGCCAGCCTGAGCCAGGGCGGCGCACGCACCACACACCACATGCAGGGTTCTGGTTTTGAATTTACATACATGATCGCGCCTCTGCCGGCGGGCACAATGTGTCTGTTCCAAGGGACCCAAGCGACGCGCATCTCCACTAGAGACAATCAGCCAAACTCTAATCGGACACTCGAATGACAAGCCTGTCTGATCTTGCGTCTATGTGTCTCCGTGGGACCCATTGAGCCGCATCCCGCTGAACCGGGTATCGGCCACCTTCCGGCGCATGATTTGACTCTCTGCTCCGTAAGAAGACGTAGAAGCGTGTTCATGATGATGCAACTGGCCGTTGCATTTTTTCTCTACGGTCTCGTCCGAAGAACTGTAGTATTTTACTGCTGCCATGCCGGCCCCAACACTTCGATCAAGCGGTCATCGAGGGTGGACCGGGCTAGCACAGCCGAAACCCAAGGTCCGGCGGGGGCGAGCGTGAGGCCGAGGGCGGCGAGGGGTGGGAAGGACAGGCCTTTTCCTTGGCCAGCCGCTGTCAACCGGATACGGCGGACGCATAAGCATGCATCTGCATCATGATGGCATGGGCCCGCGGGGAGGGTTGCATGGGCGGCCTGGCATGAAAATTCGAAACTAAATCTGGATGGCGGTCCCGTGGAAGGAAATCACGGAAGCAAACTCAGCCCGCGCCCTGCCCCGTCCATCTGAGATCCGCGCGATGACGGAAGAATGTGTGGGCCATTACACTTACCGGGAGCTGGCACTGGATGACTTTCCGTAGACCCAGATACACAGATGGGTACCAATCCCGGAGGCAAAGTCACAGATTGCCTCCGTGTACGCAAATCCGTAGGATGCGCATTCGGCCGCACGCAGACCATACTTTGGTCCCGTGCACCACGCAGATCACACCATTTGCATCCGCTCTTCCACAGGGGGGCTGCTGACAGCTGTCGCCCCCCGGTACGCCGTGAAATGCAATGTACAATGGGCTCTCCTGATTGGCGCACCCTGAGAGCGGCAACAGGCAGCATGAAACATCCGCTAGATGTTGTGTTTCCGTGAAGGTCTGCGACGGCTTCAAGATCTGCGTGAGGGGGGCCGACCCCTCACGCAGACCAGAAATCTGCGTGCTGCGAAGAGCAATCTGCGAGAGCTTCGGAGTTCCAACTTTTAGAGCGGGACGTTTTCAGACCCTGTGTGGCGCATCTGCGTGCCCGAAATCTGTGTATCTGGGTCTACGGAAAGTCATCCACTGCCAACGCAATACACAAGACCCATTTTACCCCGTATCGCCACCCGGCCTCTACTCCCCTCTCGTCTTCCTTCATCTGCGTTGCTTGCTCCCCTGTCGACAGCGCTCAGAAAAACCAGAACAACAGGAAGCATCGCATCAAATCCTTCCCGAAATTGGCGCAGAACATAGGCACTACGAGTAACATGATGAACAATGATGACAAACACGGCAGCATAGTTGCCTTTGCTACCATTGTCTTCTACTATTCACACCCCGTTTCTCTTTCTATTCGCAGCCAGTGCAGCACCGAGTAACCCGGCTGAAGATCCCGCGCCGCGCTGCGCCGCTCTTCTATCGTACAAGGTCTGTTCGGGTTGCCCTGTCATCGAGAAGGAAGCGAAGCCCCTGTCTGACTGTCGTGCAAGCCGCCTCTGGTTGGGGTGGTGTTACGCTCGTTCCGGTCGTCGTCGATGAGGCCACAGAATTGTGTTGGGTCGCGGACGCACAAGGCTCCCCTTTCGTTGTCTCTCCATCATGTTCTCAGACCTCCGTCATCTTCACGCGCACTCTGGCACCTTTGGGCATCAATAGAACAGGGGCCATTTGATGCCGTCTCCTGGGGGTCGGGTTTCCCGCCCATATGTGTTGGATACAAGGCGCGGCTAAATGGCTGACTAATCTGTGCAGAGCGACATTTGCTTCCGCAGCTACCTTATATGGTAACCGCATGCAATTACCGCATTGCATTTTTACGTTTCCGCGCTGGTTGGGCCCCTTGATTCAGAGAGGGGAGAAGAAGCAAGGTTCGCCTGTTCCTGGGTATCTGCCGGGAAGGTGCTCGGATGCGGGTCAAACAGCGGGACCTTGGTCGGAGGGTCTCCCGATCGGCTCACCCATTCGACCTGCCATCTATCCATCCCCTATGGTGGCTAATGTGTGGTCACTCGCCGCATCCGACCCTTCCACGGCACCTCCTCCGTTCGGTCCCTTTCAATTTGCGCCGCTTTGCTGGCTCGCTCCCATCATCGCCCGGCGCGTGCTTGGTCATATTATGTGGCATGCTAATAACGAACGAACGAGTGAGTCTAAACTCGATCACCGTCCCGCCGGGCGCTTTCCAGAACAAGCCAATTGTCATTGTGAAACCCCCGATGGGCCCAGCCGCCGCGCGGCTCAGGTTCCTTTTCCTGGTGCTGCGCTCCTTTGTCAACAACCCGCGCCCAGCGCCATACGATTGATGCGCCTGCGCCCGTTCGGCGCCGCGTCGCTTGTCGGATCGCCCCGCCCAGGACGGCGCGGCGCCACCGCATCTTGTCTCAAAGCCACGTCGACGCATATCTCACTCTCGAATTACATACAGTAGTGGCTCCCTGTGCCGCGCTGGAATGACGAAAAGGCAGCAGACACTGCCGCCGGCCGGCCAAAGACGTGACGTGCGTGACCTGACCCGAGTTAGCACCATCCGGTGCTTAGCGTCCGATGCCGGCGTCGCCATTCCCGGACGTTCCGAGCCTCTTGTCTCTGCCTGCCTATCATCTCATCCCATCTCGTCTCATATCGCTCCTGAAGCTACTGGGCCATATTACATTCTATTCAGGAATGGCATAGCATTACTTTGGAGCTGTCGTGGGGCCATACATGCGTGGCACGCACCACACCACTACCCCTTTCCTTGCATGACGGCAGTGCGATCAAGAAGGCTGGCAGAGTTTATGACAGGACCTGCCAACTCGACTTGCCTTGCTGGCGATCGAGAATTCAATCGGGCCACCTATCCGACTTTTGGCAGTCCGTTTAGGCTTTCTTTGGACTGGACTCGGCCGGACTGTCCATCATCTATGGCAAGAATCGCGTAGAAGCTTGGTCGTAATGGCAATGAAAATAACGGAGCGTTCCTCGATATTCCGCGGGAGTTCATCGCACTTCGCGGCTCTTCTACCCACGATCGCGCGGCCTGCGCCTACCCTTGCTGCGAGCAACACCATCGAATTTTCGCGAACAAGCGGAAGAGATCCGACGCTGCGCGCGTCACTGCCATCCGTCTGGACGGGGATTCCAGATGAACGGCCGTGCACGGCGAGATTCTAGGCGTTCGCGATTGTGCGTTGTTGTGCGCTGGCTACCCGTGACTTCTCGGTCCATTGTCCCGACCAACATCACCCGCTGATACCAGTACGCACGCTGTCGCATCGCGGCGCGAATGTCGCGCGTGTTCCGCTCTTGAGACGCCAACGTACGCTCTTCAGGCATCTGTTCGCCCTTGAGGGCGCCGTGCGTCGCGGCGTTCGGCCTGCCCGCCCAAAGGGGCATCAAAGCCAGCAGACGACGACGGGAAATCGAAAGCCCCTTTACTGACGCTCTTCCCCCGCTTACCGCCTCACCCCACTAGGCTATTCGCGCAAGAAGTTCGGCGAGGCCGTCCTTGGGACAATGCGCCCAAATCCATACATGCTATGTCGAAGAGATCGTTGCCCATGCACCAGATGCGGGTTGTGCCGTCCGCTCCGCGCTGTGCACCCGGGAACTCGAGGGATCAGAGCTCATGGTGGCTCCGCCTTGTGACGACCCGCTTATCGTCCTTCATTATACACAGCAGCATATTGCTCTCCATATCCCGGGGAGACCAAGGCCACTGTGAAAGGAAGGTATTTACGTGTCAGGAACGGATCAGGCCTTCCGAGGGGTGCCACCTGCGCAGCGCTCCACGTCACAGCCTCAGCCTCTTACTTCTTTTCCGGCTGACGTGAAGTGAGGGTTTGCGACCGTGCGCGTCTATGCAGGACGACTTCTACACTTGGAGCTGGAGGTTCCGCCGCATAGTCAATCTGACACATCTCAGCGCATCAAAATGTCGTTATTCCTCTCCGCATTTTGGATTGGGAAATCTTTGATGGGACCGGCGGAGATTGCGGACAAGAGATCATGTGCGGTCTCCGGAAGCGACGGCACGCTATCTCGCAAGCGGGTAGAACCGCTAGGATCGGAGCGCGAATATAGGAAATCCGTAGTAAGATCCTAGCTGCAACGTAGGACCTGGGCAACCGCTCGGCCGATAATCTATACGGGTGACAGAGTTGCCAACAGCGGTGCGGGCGTAAGCATGATATGCGATAGAAGTCCGAGAGTGTGGAACTAGGAAAACTTCTATAAGTACTACACATGTGGTAAGAGTCAGCAGCCTTCCTAGCGCGCGGTGCCGTCCTGAAGCGCAATCGATGAAGGGAGAACAGGACGGGAGAAGGATACAAAGTCAGTGGAGTAAAGAGTCCAATGCATCTCTCCTTCAGTACCGATCGGCATACCCTCCTTGTGGCGGATACTGTGATCCGTAGCCCTGGTAATACTGTTGTCCGCTCACTCCGCCTACCAAGCTCGCTGGAGCACCGCGGTAGTTGCTCTGAAGATCTTCCTCTGGGTAATCCAGCCCCATACCTCCACTTGGCGAGGATCCGGCCAGCAATGGGTCCTTGACTTCCCACACGGCCGCCTTGTTCCCAACGCTGAACTCGAGATCCTCCTTAGTGATGGAATCCCAATACTTGTAGACCATCATCACGCTCAGAAGCATGCAGAGCGTGAAGATGAAGACGCCGTCGATGTAGTGCTGGACCGCGTCGCAAATTTGGATGCTGAATGCGAACAGAACGACTTGAGCGACAGCGAAGAACGCGGTGCCGAATAGGATGTCGCCAACCGGCCAGCGGTCGTCCAGTGTTCGGATGACAAGGATGAGTTGTGCAACAATGTAGACAACCACGCATATGACCGGCCAGATCAGGTACACGACCCATAGTGCTACCGGGTTGGTATAACTGAAGCCGGCAAACTGCAGGAACGTCGCGATGGCAAGGAAGAACGACACGCCAAAAACGACAAGGCAGCTGAGACGCAGGAACTACGTAAGATGTTCAGATCAATTGTTTACCGCGGATCAGCTAGTGCACATACCCATAAGGACAATGGCGTTCCATCCTCTGCAAACTGAAACCCAACGAAACCGTTGACGAGAAGACACCAGTAGGTCGCTGAGATCAGACCAGTGTAGATGCCGGCAAACCACTGCATCAACTATTGTTAGCATCCGACCACATGTGAGTGTGACATGCACGTACTGGGTATACTGTGCTCGCTGTTGGTATGATGCCTGAGTCGAGGAACATAGCGAGGAACTCGATGATAATATACATGTAGAAAAAGGTGACGATCTCTTTCCGACCTGTTTCAGACCATCAGACACAATTCCTGAGACGTAGTTGGCGCGTCTGCTTACCGACTGCCGTGTATTTTACGCGGATGTGATAGATCATAATTGCGGTCATGAGGATTGCGACGATGTGGACGAAGCATGTTGCTGAAATTCGAAGTCAGTCATCGTCGCGTACAGACGCGTTGTTCATGCAGTGCGCACCAGGTTGGAATATGAGGTTCCCTGCAACCTCGACATTGCGACTATAGCATGTTGGTTCGATGCCCTGCGCTGTCCCGACGAGGGGACATATGACCAGCGCGGCTCCACCGCATATGTCGTCGAATGAGCCGAAAACAACCATAACAGATTAAGAGAGCTTAAAGAGAGCAGAGACGTGGGCCAGAGGGAGAGCAAGCGAATGATGTGGAAAGGACAGAGCAAATGGTGAGGGAGGGATGACGGGCGTGAGGGGCGTGGAGCTGGACGGGGTGGACGACGAGGACGCTCGTCAATGATGGTCTGAGAACAGCCTCCGGTTGACAGCACAGCACGTGCGCCATTCTGACTCCGCTTCGTCAAGGCCAGCGCTTTGCTTTGTACCCGGGCCAGCGCATCGATCCTACGGCTTTCACTGCAAACTTGCTCTATGGACGCGACGGCTGGGGGCAGATAGTACTTGGCCAACACTGAATGCTATTACTTCTAGCTCAGCGGGAGCGAGCCATTGCCAGCGACGAATCAGTTTGGTTCAAAGCGTGGAACGTGGGACGCGTCAAAATGGCGACGCGTCAAGAGCTAGAGCAGACAAGAGCAACGTGCTCGCATCACCCGAAAGACCCATTTTGAGTGATCGAAGAGTTGTGGACTTTCTGGTAAGCTGACAATTCATCTGATATTCAAGTGATGAACACCCGATCATCCTTGTTCTTTGAGCATCGGGTCTCTGTCCACGGACATTGAACGCCATTGCGACGACGACACGCCGATGGGTCAGGCCAAGAGCCTAATCTGATTCTTCCATGATGCCTCGTTGTATTCATGGCCTGAGATGCTGACTGATGTCTCTAGGTTCACCCTGCTGGTCCTTGCTGTACCAGACTTCAACGCTCAGGAATACAAGCCATCCTTGATTAAAGGATTGTGCAAGCCGTGTTACCGCCCGCACACTATTCACTTAGGAAGCGCCCAACCTGCTTCATTGGTGTCACGGGGTACGTGGGGCCGGTGCGATGTACTTTAGGCAGTGTAGGAAAACGGTTTTGCCATTTGAACAAGACGTCCCCGAGAATGCGGACGAAATTCAAAGGACGCTCAATCACGTGTCAGTCAATGTCTTGGCTCCGGAAGGGTCGTGGCGAGGACAGGATGGGGCGTCGTTCCATCGCTTCTTCCTCCATGTCATGATACTCCTCAAGTCGCGACTGCGGCTCGCAGTAGGCCTGGCGATTGGTATAGTCTGTTCTCTCCTGCTCCACTCAGCGACTCGGAGCGGCCCGTCCGGATCCGGCTTTCGATGGCCTCCTATCTTCCGACATGCTACCTTCCACGAACGCGTGGCTTCCGTCCGGACCTCGGATAGGTTTGCACATTCCAGGACGTTGGGTGTCTTCTCGCGCATATATGTCGTCAGCCTCTCCTCCCGGACAGACAGGAGGGAGCGAATGGAGGAACTTTCGGAGGCACTCGACATCGACGTGGAGTACTGGAATGCTACGGAGAAGAACGCGGACATAATCACGGGTCTGATGGAACGACGGCGGGAGCGCATACAACGCAACACTTCTGTGCTGCAAACACACGACCAAACTAGGAACTCTTCCAGGAAAGCGAATGCAATCTGGCCATTCGATGTCCTTGCCAATCAGGACAATCCGCTCGCTGCCCCGCTTGGCACGAAATTTGCAGACCTGTGGGAACTGTCCTCATCAGACCCGCATATGCCCGCCCTTACCGAACCTATTCCCGCACCTCCCGATCCCGATGATCGGCCCGCAATACCCATTGTGGGCCCGGAGGACGCATTGTATGCCCCTCAAACGCCTCAGGAGATCGCGAAGCTCCCTCCTTGGCGGATTCTTTCCCGCGGGATGGTCGCCTGCTGGCATTCACACCTCAGCTTGTTGCGGAACTTCGCCGAATCTCAGGACGATGCGATACTGGTTCTGGAGGATGACGTGGATGTGGAGTTTGATCTCGAGACCCGGCTCCACCGTGTATGGCCATTCTTGCCCAAGGACTGGGACGTCGTGTATCTAGGTGAGTAATACCGCAAAACGCCGAATTAGGCAGATATTCATCCTGTCTTCCCCGGATGCAAGGCCACTGCTGGTCCGCGGAACAAACGCACCCTTCTCTTCCTTTCGCTCCGGCAATCCACCCATCATACACGCCCAAGTGTACTCATGCATATGCTGTCTCACGCCGCGGCGCATACCGACTGGTGCGGCATCTTCGAGCGCCCGCTTTCGCATACAGCCGCCCCTTGGATCAGGCGTACGCGTATCTCATCCAACGCAAGAGGATCAAGGCATTCTCGTTCCATCCCAGTATTGTCATTCAAACGAAAGATATGGCGTCTGACATATTCCCGGGGAATGGCAGTTCGTGGCGAGAATCCCTCGCCGACAGCACGATGGAGCGCATATATCTGGTGAAAGCGATTGATGGTGGGCGCGTCATGCCGACTGCGTGAAATCTGTTTCCATCACCTGCCCAGATGATCAACAGCTCGCTACCCTTGGGGTTCGTCATCAACACCGCCCAAATCAGGATTCCCGTTTGGGATCAAGAGCCGGCCATAGGCCGCTGGCTTTGGAACAGCCACTTGGGTCCGCTTTCGAGTTGGAGACTTGGGAAACATTTCGGTCAGTCGCCTAGTGGCAATGTCGACAAGCTCGGATCATCTACGCTTTTGATGATCCGAGTCGGTGTCATCATGTTGGCGGTCAGGAAATCTCCATCTGTTCCGCCGTCAGTCACAACATCAGTGGGTCCACGCACTACTTACTCGGCATATCATTATTCGCAGCGCGCCAGATTGCCTCATCCATGTCTTTCGCAACGCCTGTCGCAACATGGCGCAAGACTATCCGTGTTGTTGCCGTCTTCGCGTCCGCATCAACAAACCATCGTTCATCCAACAATTCGCTCGACTTCTTCCACCCATCGGTAGCCAGGAATGTATATAGTCCCTCGAGGATGACGATTCTAGCGGTCGGAAGGATAATAATGCTGTCCGGAACAGGGTCTTTGATCGCGTGCCTGCAGGATGAGGGGTTAGCAGTGAACTGGAACGAGGGGATGGGGCAAGGGGCGTACTCGAAGGAGGGGGCCGTGATGATGGTGGGTCGAGGTCCAGCGTGTATCGGCTGGCGCAATTGCGATACTAGATTGTAATAGCCTACGTCGTCGAATGTGAATGCGGCACCTCGGCGATCATAAGCTTCCTTTACGTCAGGAAACGTATCAAGCATGGCTCGTGTGTGGTGGAAGCCGTCTTGCGGTATGCATATGGCGATGTCGCTCCCTTCACTTGTGTTCGTGTCAGCATCGTCAGACGTCGCTGATTGAACAGCGCCTGAACGCTGCTGCTGTTGCGCCCGGTAGAGTCGGTTGATGGTCTTCGTAAGGAGCAGAGCGAACGTGGTCTTGCCGCTAGCTGGCCTGCCGCAGCAGCCCACAAGCAGACGCTGATCATCAGGCAGCCTTGTGTTGCATCAGCTGCTCTTCTCAAACATGCGCAATTGAAAGCATATGAACCTGGTTAGCCTATCTAGAAGGTATGCTGCTCCATCCGCGACTGCTGCGTCCATTATCGAAGCATAAGCAGAGGGTATCAAGATAGAGGAGACGTCTGGTCGATGCTGACTGCCCGAACAAGATGATGGTCGCCAGCAGGCAGCACGCGACCCCCTCCTCCGTCCACGCCCCTCACGCCATGCGTCGTGCATCTCGTCCTCTCTCCCCTGTGCAGCGCCAGCACAAGCCTCATGTCCATCATGTATGCTACTGCATCCGACCATTCTCATTTAACCTGTCCAGCATCACGCTCTGCTTGAGCCGCCTTCTCGGCCATTCTCTCCTTCACCCGTACCAGCCGCTGATCCAGGGCTGCCCGCTCTTCCTCCAGCGCCATCGCTTCCTGCATCAGCCTTCGTACGGGCGCATACAGTGGTATCGACAGGGCGGTACACGGATGCGCGGAGCGGGAAAGGACAGGACATGAGAGGGGAGGCGCAAGATTAGGAGGGATAGATCTGGCGGTGCAGCATAGAGGGACCTACGCAGTTCGTCGCTTCGCTCTCTCCTTTGGGCTGTCGGATGGCGGCAGCGCGGCCGCCGGCCCCGTCTCAGGCTGCTTGAGAATATCCCTATCACCCCTCATCCAGGCGTCGATCCTCGTGCCAGCGTAGAAGCAGGCTGCGCAGACGGTGAATCGGATGGAAGATCTGCAGGCTTGGGGGCCGGTGCGAGGGGCTGGACTCACCAGGCACCAGCACAGCGGAGCCCACAAACAGGACCAGGAGGTTGCGAGGTGGCCCGCTGGGCTTCCTGTATCCCCTATCAGCTCGGCACGAATAGGCTGAGAACTGGTGAGGAATTACGCGTTCGGCGTCGACATGAGGTGGGCACGTCGGTCAGGGTACACGAGGCATGAGGTGATGGGCGCGAGCAAAGATGTGAAGATGTCGGAAACGAGCAAGGCACGACCGTTGAACAGATGTCATTCCAGCACATACGACTATTAGATATCCAGTATATACACTATCGCACACCAAATGCGTCCATTTTCTATGGGTCTCGCAGGCGAACCTGTGCGTCCGAAATGCCAAACCATCGCATAGTCAGCTTTTACTCCTCGCACGGCACGCTCCAGGCATTCGGCCTCCTCGCCTCCTGGATGGCCATGAGCTCCTCTCTCACGGCTTTCGCGATAGGGCCGAAGCCGTTCGCGCCGCCCTCGATCTTGATCTCCTTGCCCTCCTCGCCGTACCCGATCCTGTTGATCGGCACCAGCACGGCCGCAGTGCCGACGCCGAAGACCTCTGCGAGCTTGCCCGTCTCCGAGTACTTGATGAGCTCCGCAATCGGTATATCGCGCTCCACGACGTGGAGGACGAGGTCGGTCGGTAGGCCGGGGATCGGCGATTCGGCGGAGTGAGCGCGAGTGAGGTCGAGAACCGAGTGACGCGTGACGCCGGGCAGGATCGTCCCGTCCAGAGGAGGGGTTACGACCTCCAGCGATCCGTCGTCCTGCTTCAGCACGACGAAGGCGTTCATCTGCCCGACTTCGCCAAGATGGTCGTCCTCCCCAAACAGCCAGAGGATCTGGTCGTATCCCATCTTCGCGGCATCACGCGTGGGGCCAAGCGTCGGCGCGTAGTTCAGAGCGAGCTTGAAGCCACCGGTACCTCCGGGCCATGCGCGACGTACGCGCGACTCGGCGTAGAGGGAGATGGGGCGGACGACACCGGGGAAGTACGGGCCGCTGGGAGAGAGAATGACGAGCAGCGTCGCGTGCGTCGAGGGCGTTACACCAAAACCGGTACGCGTGCCGAACATCGTCGGCCTGATGTACAGACTACATCCCGGCGCAGTGGGGATCCATCGCTTCTCGATCAACACAAGCTTCTTGATGAGCTTCAGGAGGGCCTGCTCGTCGAATGGCTAAAAACGGGGTCAATATTTGTTATTGATCTGTGAGGAAAGATGGAACGCACTGGTAGAGCCAGCTTATCCGCACTCCTCTTCATGCGGGCCATGTTCAGATCCGGCCTGAACAGACGCGGCTTCCCGTCCGCACCCATGTACGCCTTCATGCCCTCGAAGATGTTGGTCGCGTACTGGATGCACGATGCCATGGGGTCGATGGACATAGGACCATACGGCTGGACTATGTAGCGGGTCAGCAACGTGTCTCGACCAGGACAGCAGGCGTGCTCACTGGAGGGTGCAGACCAGCCAGACTCCGGCGAGAACGTCAGGAGGAGCATGTGGTCTGTGTGGATCGTCCCGAAAGTAAGCTTTTCAGGAGCCGGGACCGCCGCAAGTTCGGGGTTCAGCTTGATGGTGAGCTTGGACGGCTAACGTGACGCGGTCAGTTCCTCTCTTTGAGACCGCGTACGTGGCGACTCACGTCGATGTTCGGCAGCTGCTGCGTCGCAGGGTCGAAGGCATGTGCCTTCTTGCTGATCGACACGGGCGTCGACGCGCCGTTGGTGTGGACCGGAGTCTCGAGAGCGACAGGGGCCATGATGTTGTTGGAATGAAGGTGGGATGGACTGTTGAGTTTGTCGCTGGTGCAAGGTCCTTTAAGCAAGATTGTTCGAGTTTCGGGACGATGTTAATGTGAGCAGGTTTGGGTGCAGATATCAGGGAATTAAGATGGAACAAGTGTACGGGATTAAGGAACCGGTACTAGTAGTTGAAACGAGAGTCGGGTCAGTAGCGGGACCGTTCGGAGCCTGCAAACGTGAGAGACTCAAATTTCTGTGGAGTCCGAAAAAGCTCCGGTCGCTTCCCCTGAACCGAAGCGAACCCTGGCCATGACTCGGTTGCGTTTATGGCAACCCTTGGCTCGTTGGCATCTGTTGCGGCCAGGAACAACATGTTGGCTACGGTACCGACCTCAATGCGAGCTGTACAACCACCTGCGAAAGAGAAAGGCGACTAGAAGCGTATGGCGTCATGAAGTTCTTCCTATAACATCAGGACCCTGGCCCTTGATGCTTACTTATTACTTATTCTAGCAAGGACTGCTTCTTACGTATATGGCTGTGTGTTGAGCGGAAGGCCTTCTTACTGTGAACGTGGAACGACGGAGTATTGAGGCGCGAATGCTTGACATACAGTCGCTGCGCACCCACTATGATGCTGGTATGGATTGTAAACCCGCACGCTTCTATGTCACTTTCCGCAACAACGACACATGACACTCGCGTGCGCCGAGTATCGCTTTTGTGATTCCCGCACTGCCACGCCTCGAGGCGCCCAGCTTTCTATTGTCTTGGCTACGACGCTTTCATCTCTCGTCTTAACGCACACCATCTCCCTAGCTTTGCAAGTGTAGCCCGGCTAGGGCTAGCTGCGTCAGTGATCCGCGCATCTACAGTTTCTAGAGCGCACTCTCATTGGGTTGAAGACAACATCCTAAATCACTGTGAGTACACCGCAGACTCAGCGTCCGATCTACGACTGACCTGGCCTCTCGATAACAGTATTATCAGCACCGGTATCGTCAGAAGGAAGCTAAAATGTCCTCCGCACCTGAGGCATCAGGCAATGGCTTCGCAGTCCAAGGACAGGTAGACCTCCCATCACTCGGTCCTTTGACATACAATGCTGCCAGTGCCATTCTGGAGCGCACCGTGAATGGCGGCATTGAGCCACATACCCTGACTGCCGGGTACGCCTTGGGTGCAGCTGTGTCCCTTGGACCCCTTGCCGCGGAGAACATCGCTCGTTCTATCCGAGAAATGCGATTCTACTCGGCATATCAGCAGGCCATTTGGCTTGGATTTGGGATCAAGCATCTCCTTCGCAAGATGGGAGAATCAAGGCAGGGCCTTGGCCTGATTGGTCTGATCGGCTGCTTGTCGGAAGGCTATCCAAGCTCCACATGCGCACAGATTCTCGAACACCTTTTCCAATCAATGGACATGCCACCCCAGCTTGTCCCTTCCCGAGCTCAATGGAAGCGACTGGTTGATACGTTGTCAGGAGCTCTCACCTCAACCCACTTTGGAGACCTGCTGGGGCAAATGACGCAACAGGCCTTCAAGTCTCAAACGTGCTCTCAAACCGTAACAGTACCAGTGAACGAGCTGGTTGGAGCACTACGTCAGCTCTTCCAGCTTTCCGAAAGCTCAGGTGGCAGCCTTCACCTGATTGGAGGACCTGACTGTGGCTGGCTAGCTGGGGTGGCTCACTGGCTTATGGATTTTTCGGTTGAGATCCACAATCCGTCCGAGAACGACTTGGTGGTGTTGGGAGGACGCTTTCGTTCCAAGATCATGGTCCAAGTTACCTACGCATCTGGGGCACAGTTGAAGCAAATCAAGGTGGCTGAAAGATGTTATGTCATCCCAAGTGGGCAGCACCTGTTGCGGCATATTCCCTTCAAAACGCAAGATTGGCCTTCGCCAGCAGCCGATTACGGGCGTGTTCCCTGGGACACAGCGCTTTCTCGTACCTTTGGGAAGGCGGCAGAAGATCTATTGTCTGGCCCTGCCAGCCCGTTATGCGCCCGGGTACTGGGTCTAGCTGCGCGCTTGTTCGCTTCGTATGGACAACGACGGGATGTGCCTGCGCACATGCGCGGTATCTCGGGCTGCCAGCTCAGCCAAGGAACCGACTTCGCAGAGACAGCTCAGCATTGGCTCCCAGAACTCGGACGAGCAACTCAGTTTATGCAAGCCGTGCGGAAGAATATTGTTGAAGCTAGTGATGACACGCCAATCGAGGAACATGAGATGCACCTTGAAGCAGCGATCTCCGCCATTTCTCAACATTGCGAGTGCATATTCTGCACCGACCCATCCGCAGCATTCGACAACGACAGGAAGGCAAACCGTCCTACTCCACATATGCCCGAATTCCCTTGCAAGAGAGGTCTGGCTCTAACGCTCTGCGTACTGGTTTTGCTTCTCTCAAGGGTGTCATTGGTGGTGCCACTTGACCCGAGGAAAGCTGGACTGGAGCTCCTGTATTCCAAGTGCCTGTGGCGTATGGAGTCAATCTACAACAGCCGGAGGATTTTGGAGAAACAGTCCCGTGGTAACTGGTCCTCAGGACAGCACCCCTTCCGTAATGCTCTGGAAGTGGATTATCTGAAAGAAGTACTGGGCCTCTTCACTTTGCCGACGGAATTGAACGAAGACAGCTCAGTGGACATGCCTCAGGCATCTGCCTTGTCGTCTGGGGGGTTATGCGTCTATATGCAAGCTCTTTGTGAGATTACAGACGAACCCCTGACTATCTCGCGTATTCATGTGACTCCTGGCTGCATCGAATTCAATGATAGTACCTACCAACGTGTGGTAGACTCTGAGACGGGTTCAGCCGACTCCACGCGGATATCCTTGCTCGACAGGTTCAGACGACCATCGACAAAGAAATATGCATCACACTTGGACTATGACGAGGTTTTGGCCGACACGTGTGCAAAATCGCTGAATGCGGCTCTGATGGTACATGTACACGGGCGCAACGCTCTGGACCTTGCAGCTCGGTACGAACTGGAACACCCCACGTTGGGAAGGAAAGCTTCCATTTGCCCCGCCGCCATTACTGCAATGGTACTTCAGTCTTCGTTTCCTATACGTTGTTGGGGATACGCATGCAAGAAGGCGGATTTCAAAAACATCCACCTCGTTGTCGGCGAGGGCCACTGGAATTCAACAAGAATTGGCGTGACGTTGGGATCCGTCATTCGAGCAACATCGCGCAGCACCAACCACATTCCGAGCCCTGTAGCAGTGCGCGTCCTTCCGACACATGTATTGTCTCGCTGGATGGTACTTCAGGACGCATACACGGCACCAAAAACTTCGTTTATTGATGCGGTAACGAGCGGAGTGGTCAGTCTCGCTAGCGATGTCGGTGAAGCCTCAAAGCTTCCCCTTCAGTGCCTGCCGTTTCTGCAGTCTCATCAGTGTTTGTCTTGTTGCGTGAGTATGCTGCGTGAGGCCTGTGGCAAGTTCTATAGCGTTAGGCACAATGGAGAAAATGGCGTACCACGTATGCCGATTCTCATTGTAAGAGACGTAGAAGCAGCAAGCGGTCGTAGGCCGAATAACTTCATAACCCAGTGCTGACGACTGAACACGTCCGTGTAGAGTTATTGACACATACCGCTTTCCTGGCTTATGTACCTAGTAACTAACTGCCGTTTCTATGCTAAGCGACCCGACCTATCGACCTCTGATCAATAAGACTTAAACAGCTGCCGGCCAAACGGTCAAATCGATCAAATCGAGCATCTCACTGTTTGGTTTGCATCTCGTGTCCGGCATTAGGTTGCCTATAGGGCACCGAAGTTAGCTCCCCTGATCCACGCTTCGATTGAAAGCGGCATTATACTGTGCGCACATTCCTACGGGGTTCGTTCGTTGCATACAGGGGAAGGTATGCATCATCATCATCATTTTTGGCAACTGTCCGACTTATCGACACAGACATCCAGAGAGTGCACGGAGCCAAGCCGGAGGACGAAGTCTGGGGATGAAACGTATACAAACACAACAATATCGAAGAGAAATTGAAAGGTACAAAATGAGAGTGGAACACGGAATGAAGCTGAAACGATGTTGGGATATGACGGGGAAGGACAGCGAAAGATATATCATGAACGAGACCGTGGGGATCCTCGCACGAATCAGCTAACTTACTAACTTATAACTCCGCACAAGAAAGGGGTTCGAGGCACCATGTTCAACGTGTATGCCTGATTTCGGTGCAGATCTACATTTGCTCGATCATGTCTGCATTTATCGTCAGCCACATACCCACACAACAGCACGGATGAAGACACGTACGTCGTATACCCCCCTCCTCATCGCTCTCATCGCCCTTCCGCACCCGACCAGCGTCCACCCCCGAGCTCAACCGGAATAGCGCAGAGCCCACCGCGCCCGGCACCGGTAGCAGCACCCGCAGGCTACGTCTTCCATGGGAGTAGTACAGCGGCTCCTCTTAGCTGATGGGAAGCGAGGGCACAGTGCGAATCTGCGGGCGAGCTGGTGAGCCATGCGGAGAAGCCGTAGCTCGGCACGCGGGAGTACCTTCAAGTCCCTGCCCTTGGCCTGGACCAGGGCCGACACCATGGCCGAATCCACACTCCCCATCCATCCTCGGCCAATCGAGCCTCACCACGGGCATCGGCAGCCATCATGGAGGCGCCTTGAGGTCCATGCCCGCCTCCAAGCTCCTGCGCCTGACCCTGCGCCTGACCCTCCCGCCCAGTGCCCCTTGAACCCCGCCCACGAATTTGATCGGAATCATCATACCCCGCATCCGCTAAACGCACGACGAGGTCAGCCCGCATCTGGGAGTGCTGCCGAAGTCGTATGGCCCGCCGAGGGCCCCGGACCGCGGGTGCTGGTCGTCGTGCTCTTGGCGTTGATGTGGGAGTGCCATATGGGGCTGGAGCGCTCGGACTCGTCCGACAGGCGAGGGCTGGTCTACCATTACCCGGCGTTTGGCTCTGGGTTTCGCAGCTGGTGGTCGAGAAGGGAGATCTCGGGTGGTGGCTAGGCGTAGGCGGACTGGCGCGAGGCATGCAGGTTGGAATAGAGGTAACGAATTCCTGCTCGAGAGCGAGGTGAACACGCCGTATCCCGTTCCATATTGTCGTTCTTCTTATCACTCAGGGTCGGGGCTGGGCAGCATGTCGAACCCAAGTGTGCTATTGAGCAGGCGTGGCTCGGGGTAGGCGTGCTCGGGACAAGGAGCGATGCGCAAGGCGTGCGCATCGCGGCAGGCCCGACTCGTCCGCGGGAGCGAATGTCGCGCGCTGCAGTTGATTTTAGCGACAATGATTCGACGACTTCAAATTCTTCTCACTTACATATGGCTGTGCGGTGTGCGCGACGCTCTTCTCACAAAATATAGGGGGACGAGGCGGGAAGGGGCGCAATCTTCGTCTGATTGTTATACACTTGCTGTTACTTCTTTTCGTCTGATTGCTATTCACTTGCTGTTATCCCGGCATGAATTGGTGAAAACCCGAACATTCACAGACAAGTTCTGTGAGCGGACTAGACTAAGACTCGCGTGCGCCGGGTATCGCTGTTGTGATTCCCGCACTGCCACGCCTCAAGGCGCCTATCTATCCCGCTGCTGCACGTGTACACCGTTACGGTTGCTGTCAACACAACCACCATCTTGTCTGGTCGATCACTGTCTCGCGATCATTGTGCTGCTGCTGAACACCTACACCCTCCTCTATCAAGCTTACCCGGAGCATAAGTCTCATTGGGTTGAGCACTGCAACCTACCACGCTGTGAGTACAAGGAGATCTGTACATGCGAGCCGAAGCCTGATCACCCCTCCAGTTCTCATCCTTATACGCAGCATAACAACCGCTGTACTGTACCTCCCACTCAAATTACCCGGAGCACAGTCTCATTGGGTTGAGGACCACAACACGCAAAGGGGTGAGCAGGCGGGTGAGATGCACCTGCAGATCGACGTCTGATCGGGTTGCCAGCGCTTATCTCTACACGCATCAGAGCCAAGGCTGCCAATGGCAACCCCAGTCGGATCATCTGGCAACGATGCAAATGCTGCAGACGCCAACTCGTTTCAAGTTCAAGGCCAGATCGATCTCCCTTCAATTGGCCCAATGGCCCATGCCACTGCAAGTGCTATCTTAGCGCGTACGGTACACGGTGGCATCGAGCCGCATACTCTGTTGGCAGGCTACGCCCTAGGAGGGCTCATGTCACTGCCCCAGCTGGCTGCCGACAACATCTACACTGCTGTTCGAGCTTTGAAGGTATCAGCTGCCTACCAACAAGTCCTTTGGTTTGGCTTCGGTATCAAGCATCTGATACGGACATTAGGCGAGTCTAAAGAAGGCGTGGGCCTGATTGGCCTTGTTGGCTGCCTGTCCGAGTGCTACAGTACCCCCATAGCGGCTCGCATATTGGAGAGTCTCGCTGGTACCATTGGGATAACCTCAAGCCTAGCACCCTCGCAGGATCAATGGAAGAGACTGATTCAAGTGTTATCCGGAGTTCTTGCCACCTCTCACTTTAGCACGTTGCTAGGGCAAATAACTTCTCATTGGACTGTGGCTTCTCCGCTGAACTGTCACACGCGAACAGTTCACATTGCGGCACTGGTTACAGCATTCCATCAGGTTCTCAAGATTTCTCGAAGCGAGTCTAGAGGCAGCGTTCATCTTGTCGGCGGACCGGATTGTGGATGGCTCGCGACAATGGCCCACTGGCTGTTGGATTTCACGGTTCGCATCCAGAACCCGTCCGGGGATTGTGTGGTTGCTTTGGGAGGTCGGTCTCAACTGGAAAAGGTGGTAGAAGTCATGTTTGAGGACGATCCTTCTCAGGTTGCAAAGGTGAAGATTACGGGCAGGCGCTACTCTATCCCAGCGGGAACTCCTTTGGTACATCGAATAGGCGGTACTGATTGGGCGCCTATAGCCGACTATGGACGGCTGTTGTGGGAAGGCGCACTTTGTGGAACATTTGGACCAACTATAACGCTGCTCCTTTCAGGGTCCACAACTGAGGCATGCGGACAGGCAATGGGCCATGCGGCCCATATTTTTGGCCTCTGCGGCTCGCAAGGCACAGGGAATGAAAATCTGCGGCAGATTTCTGGATGCCGACTGAGCTACGGGTTAGACTTTCCAAACACGGCCAGACAATGTCTTCCGGAACTGGAAGAATACGCCTCATTCATGAAGAGTATGGACGAAACAGTTCAGAACGCGTATGGTTGCTCTCTCAAAGACAGCACAGCGAACTTCGAGGGAGCCATGTGTTACATTGCTTCGCAATGTGATTGCAACAGTTGCCGCTCAAACTCTTCGAGTGCACCTACCGACGGTGGATGTCGTGCCTGGGAGCTGGTTTTGTGCAAGCCAGCACTAACACTATTTCTTTGCATCTTGACTCTCTTATTATCAAGGGTATGCGTACAAGGGAGACTGGGTCCCAAAAAAACCGGCCTGTTGCGATTGTACCGTCAAGTTCTGATCGATTGCAAGGACAAGTCGGTTACTAAGACCTTCTCAGACTGTCTCATGAATGCTGCGCAGATCAACTACGTCAACTGGGCTTTGAAAATATTCTGCAAAGACTGGAAGACGCACTCCCTTAGCGCCAGGGGATCCGCAGTAACTTTCGGTGGTATATGTGTCTACATGCACGCGCTGTGCAGCGTTACTGATGACCCCATCGAGATTTCTCGCATCTACCTCATTCCTGGCCACATTGAATTCAATGGGACACTATACGAGACCGTGGTTGATGATGACCGCCTATTCTGTTCCCCGAGATGGGACTCGGGTGTAGCTACTGAGGCTTACACGTATGGAAGACCTCTAGCAGACTCCAGCCCCCAAGAACTCACATGCACCATGGATGTTACAGAGCGAGGGTACCGGACTTTGGCGGTGGCATACCGACCAACCATCTCTTACGAAATGTGTATTGGTCCAAAGCATATTACCCTTATGGTTCTGAGCTGTTTACTCCCTGCTATCTGTCGAATGGACCGATGCCTTCCTTGCGATCATAGCGATATCTTTATTGCAAGCTGGGCACACGTGGAAAATTGTGTAACTGGGTTTGGGCGCAACAATCTCTCATCTGGCAGAGCTGGCACCACAGGGTTGCGCGTCCTTTCGAAGAGTCCCCTGGCACGCTGGGTGGCATTGAAGGTATCTATGGGACCCGAATCGATGTTTTCTGTTCCCGTCAATCAGGTGGTTCTGCAGATGGATCAGTGTCTATCTTGCTGCGTGAACTATGCGAGATCAACCGAAGACGGTAAACTGCCTGCGCTGTCAACCTTGATTATTGTGCGAGATCTTGATGCCTTCACGTACCCCCAGATGATAGCTTATGAACAAAGTGGCAGTAGTCGAGCTATCACGTATTGACATACTCATACTAGTTTTGATAACTCATCTTGACTTCATTCACAAAGCACATCCGATCTCGCCTGGTGGAGGGCGTGAACAGCTGGTCCTCACAGTGCTACTGTAGAATGGCGAGCGCATCCCAGAGCTCCGGTATCATGTGGAATTAAATTTGCTGATTGAATGAAAGTCAAGCATAAGTACATCTTGTCGTCTGTTCGTTTCTTCTGCGCAAGCAACTCGAGGAACACACAGGGTCCATACGCTCGTCATCCGCCGTACATTACGCTGACGTCACAGCCTTTCTGCCTCCGCCCATCTCGCCTATCCGAAATCACGCCCTCTCCGAGCCTCCCAGACCCGATTCCTACCCAAGTGCCTTGCATCCATCCTACAGCTATACCACCATCCATCTCCCATTCCTCCTCTACGACTCCAAGCAAATCACCAAGAAACCAAAAAGCGCAAAAGATGTCCGACCTCCTGCACGACGTCTTCCGCCCGCCCGCAGGCGAGCTCGAAGCGCTCCGCCTCGCCTCCTCTCCACCGCGCTCCTCCACCGCCGCCCCCGCCCTCGTGGCCGAGCCGCCCTCAGCGCCGCGCACCGAGCTGCGGGTGAATGGAGAGCGTGTGCGCTCGCCCAAGAGCACTTCGCCAGAGCGGGGCACGGACGGGGGGGAGAGCAGCGAGGATGAGGAGCTTGTCGGTGTCGTACGTCGTCACCCTTCCCCTGATACGCCCCTACCGGCGCAGCGCTGACTCACATCAGGTGTCCGGCTCCGCCACCCCCGTGCGGCTCAGCCGACCAGGCAGCCCCACGCGGCTCGGCGGCGCCTCCATGCGCCGTGCCCCAGGTCCCCTGCTGATCTCAGCAAGCAAGACGGACCCCTTCCGGCGACTCAACACCGAGCTCGTTATCCGGATTCTGTCGCAGCTGGGGCCCAAGGACTTCGCACGTTGCAGCCGGGTGTGCAAGAAGTGGTGCAACAGCCAGGCGGCGAATTTCGGTCAGTCCCACACTTGCTCAGGGAGGGGGATGGGCGCTAATTTGTTCCTTCTACCTTTCTGGCGCGGGGATAGTGTGGTTCCGGCATACACGCAATGCAGCGCTGCCTGGATCCGCACCGATGCCCATGGTGGGGAGCACAACGCCGACGTGGACGAAGCGGGAGTCGAAGCAGAACTGGCGGCGGGAGTACGCGCTCTTGCTCGCGCGCCAGCGGGACGAGCCGCCGCCCTCACTCCCGCCCTTCTCGCGCGGCTCCTCCCGCCCCTCCTCGCGTGCTGGCGAGCGCAGCCCCGGGTCAGCGAGCGGGTACCATACGCCCAAGGAAGCCAAGGAGGAGATCTGGGCGCTCGAGGCGCAGACCCGCGAGAGGCCGAACAAGGTCGAGATGCGGGAAGCGTACAAGGAGCTTGGGGGCCGGAAGGCGCGGACGAAGGGCAGCGGCGGGTGGGAGAAGGGCGCGATCAGGAATAGGACGGCCTATGGGGAAGAGGGGTTCGGGGACGATAGTTTCTGAGCGAGGGGCTGCGGTCTGGTGGAAGGAGGAACAAAGATGTGCACGGGCGACGACGAACGATCTCTCATGACAATCGCAAAGGCAAAGAAAGAAAGGCAACTGTTGTCCGATAACCGTGTATGCAACGCATTGTTCAAAACAATAGAAACAAGATGTAAAAGTATCGAAGCTATTCCCTGATGCGGAACTCGCGGCCCAGTCGTGTGCCTCCTTTATTTCAGGACAGGAACCGGGGTGCCAGTGCGATGCCCCGGTCCGGGGGAGAAACAGATGACCGCATGCGGAATGTACCGAAACAGAAACAGAAACAGAAGCAGCTGGTCATTTCATTATCTAGCGGGGGCCCCTCCGGCTGATGAAGGGCCAAGGCCCGGTCGCGGGTCAGTCCAGTCGCCTGGGAACGGCGCTAGCCCAGAGGGGAGGATAGAGAGCGGAAATAGAATTGTGTCCGCGCTGGACCAGTCACCGCGCCCAGCTGGGGGGCCGTCTGCCGGGCCCGGGGTTCCCGTGTCTTCCAACGAGGTGCATGTGTTCCAGAGATGGGTGCAGGGTGTTGAGGGTGTTGAGGATCCTTATTGTTACAGTAAGGTTCGACTCCACAGCCAGCCAGCCAGCCCCCCCCTCCCCTCCCGCCTAGGCCCGCAAGCACAACACTGAAGTTTGTTTTCGCCTCTGCTGGTTCGCCGTTGGCGTCAGGGAGGCGGCAGGGGACGGAAGAAGACTGGGGAGGTTAGGGTGTTTATCAAACTCTGAATGCCCCCGCGTTTGGGTCCGTGTCCTGATGGTTCGTTCCCTGGCAGTGTGTGGGCGGGCGGGCCAATGGCAGGCGGGGGTGGCAGGGCGGCCGGGCTGCTTCCTCCCACCACTCGCACCGCAGATCGGGGCTCGACGCTCAGTCCTCAGCAGTAGTGCGGTTGGGAGTCCTCCCTCCTGAGAGCCGCTCGAGGGGACCGCACACGGGAGAGGAGTGGACAGGACAAGGGAGCATACACATCCTCGTCGTTCATGCAAGACCCCGGCCCACACCGTCATTCCCGCACCCCATCCTCCTCCTCCCTCCCCCGCAACACTGCTCTCCCTCCCACGAACCACCACGACCACCCCCGCTCGCTGTCTGCGTCTGCGTCTGCGTCTGCGTACACCTCTACCCCGGCCTCACACCACCGCACAAGGACACCGGACAGCCACGAGATCGCTTCGGAAGACGAGATGATGCAGGTCGACTCCCCCTTCGCGCTCCCCCTCCCCCAGCACCTCCCGCACCACCCCCACCTGCCCCCCATCCACCCCATCCACACACTGCCGTCCATGCAGATGCAGTCCAACAGGCTCCCCCCGCTCCAGATGCACATGCACATGCACACGGGCGAGCCGAGCCGCCCGTTCCACTTTCCCCCACAGTCGCAGCTGCAGTATCAGCCCCAGCAGGAGCAGGAGCAGGAGCAGGAGCGGGAGCGATATCACCCGCACCCCTCGCACCCGCCCCCTTCGCACTCCCAACCCTCGTCAATCCCGTCAATCCCGGCCATCCCATCCCTCCCCTCCCTCACCCCAACCCGCGCGCACTCCCAGCCCCCCTCCTCCTCCCTCCCCATCTCCCCGCTCACCCCCAAGGGGTCCCGCCCACCAGGCCCAATCGGACTAGGCATCTTCTCCCCCTTCGACCGCGCAGCTGCAGAGGTGCAGGCGGCGGAGCGCAAGCGCAAGCGGCTGGCGGCGTTCGACCAGGTGCCGGTGCCCGCTACACCGGGACGGATGGGCGTGCAGAGGATGCCCGAGGGAGAGGGGAGGGTGCTCGTACCGTTCGCTGCGGGGGCGAAGGAGGACGACGAGATGATGGAAGTGGAGGATGCCGGGTTGGAAGAGCTCAGGACGAGACTGAAGGTGCAGGCTGGGTGGGTCGACGGGCTCCCCAGACACCCGCTCGCGACCGTCCCTTCCCTGCCTGGCCCGCCGCCGCCCGAGGATCCCAGGGAGAGGGAGCGGCGCAGCCTGCTTGAGCGCTTTTTGGAGAGTGACGAGAGTGAGCCGGAGGAGGAGGCGGAGGAGGAGAAGAGTGTTGAGAGCGGGAGTGTTGGTGGTGGTGGGGGAGGGTGGGCAATGGGGAGGGGCAAGACCGTCGTGTTCCCCACTGCTGCAGGCGGGAAGGAGAAGCGGCTCTGGGTGCCCCGGTCCGGGGACGCGATGCTCGCTCTGCTCGCTGCTACGCGCGCTCGCCGACGCCGGGGTGTGCGCGCCAAGCGCTCGCGCGAGGACTCGCTCGGCCTGTCCGGCAGCGAGAGCGACGAGGAGGAGAACGTGAACTGCCCGTGCGGCAGCGGCGTCGACGACGGGACGAGCATGGTGCAGTGTGATGCGTGCGAGTGCTGGAGCCACATGCACTGTGTGGCCGTCGACCCGGACCAGCTGCCCGAGCAGTGGTTCTGCAGGAGTTGTGCGAGGGCTAGGAAGGGCAAGGGGCGCGCTGCCGCGCCCGCCGCCGCGGGGAGGGCAGTGCTCAAGGGGAAGGGGAGCAAGGTGCCCAAGCCGCGCGGGCGGAAGACGGCCGGCAAGGGCGGTCTTCACTCCCCGCCCCCGACGGGGCTCGCAACGACCAAGATGCGCCCGGCGATGGTGGAGCCGAGCACGCCGACGCCGCGCGCGCCCGTCCAGCGCGAGCCGACCTTCGCCCCCGCGGACGACTCGGGCATCCACGGCCGCGCCGCGATGCGCATGGCGGGCGCGGAGATCCTCGTCCCGCGCACGCCTACGCCGAGCCAGGGCGGCGCCACGCCCTGGCTCAACGGCACGCCCGGGTTCGGCATGCCGCCCAGCCCCGACCAGGAGCGGGAACGGCAACACGGCGCGGGGTACGGCGTGTTCACCCCTCTCTCGAGCCGCAAACAGCACCTCTATTCCAACCCCTACGCCTCGCCCTACTCTACCCACGCCCAGCCGCCACCCCAGATCTCCCCGCTCAAGTACCAGCCCCGGTACCCGGAGCCAAACGCGGGGTACTGGCAGACCACGCCTAGGCTGTCGGACGAATCTGAGCGCTCCAGCCCCGAGTCCCACCGGCGGTGGTCCGGCCCCGGCGCCCCGCAGCACCAGCAGTCACAACAACAACAACAACAACAACAGCACCAGCACCAGCAGTACCAGCACCAGCACCCGCCGTCAGCAGGCCTCAGCGGCCCATACGACTTCGGCAGCACCCCGAGCAGAGGGCTCAAGTTCGGCGCGCCATTCGCCAATGCGGGCATGATGACGCCGATCAACCTCGCGGGCGGGTTCCAGGGTGCCCAGGGCGGGACGGTCAAGCGCAGGAGCTGGGAGGCGCCTCCGACGGGCGCGAGCGTCAAGGCTCCTACTTGGGGCTTGCTGACACCCGTGGTGGGCGACGACTCGCCCAGCAGGGAGAGGGAAAGGGAGTATGCACTCGGCCCCGGTATCGGCCTTGGTCCTGGCCCTAGTCCAGCACCAGGCCAAGGGCACTCCCGCGTGCCGAGCTACGGCTTCTCTGCGTGGGTCACGAGCTCCCCCGACGTCCCGAGCCGCTCCGTGCCCCCGCCGCCGGTCGGCTACGGGCAGCCGATGTACTCCCCCGGACGCACGAAGATGCAGCCGCCCCCGCCCGCTCCCGCTCCGGGCGGGCTGGGCGCGCCGTTCTCGATGAGCTCGGAGCGGACGGCCGGCAGGCCTGCGAAGGGCGAGGAGAGCGATGAGGAAGGGGATGTGCGACGTGCGTGCTTTGCTTGCTTGCTTGTTGTTCGTGAGATATGTGGCTGACGAGCGACGCAGATATGATCGAGCAGATGTAGATCTGCGCTAAAACTATGCATACACGTACTGCTCCGACGTCCTTTATGCTCCTAGCATCGGCTCCGTCTGTTCACGACTCGACTTTCGCTTTTCCCCACCGTCCTCTCAGTTCCGTTTCGTGTTTCAATCTCTGTTTCCTTCTCATAGCTTACACTTTCTCTTCAATGCTGTTGTGTTTCTATGTTTTTTTACCCCAGGCGTCGGCCGGGGGGCTCAGTTCGGCTCTGAGCATACTCTGGATGTGTGTGCCAAGGGCGCGGATGGAGGTGGTTGCGGAACAACAACAAAAGACCGTTCGGCTGCGTACCGTTCTGGCGGTGCGGTGTGGTGCGGGGGAGCGGAATGGGGCAAAGTCGGACAGTCGCCAAACCTGATAATCATGATGATACATATACATATGTCTTAGTGTAGCCTGCGGTTGTGCGACAAAACGAACCCCGTAGAAATGTAGCGTACAATGTAAAGCTGTTTGAATTTCAGCGCGTGCCTGTTATTAGATCGTGATGGTCGGACGGGAGTGCCCGATGCAGACGGCATACTTACAGTCCAGGACGTCATCGTTGCTTACAGGCCAAAGGATGCCAGATATAACGGAACACTCCAACATACCACATCAGAAGAGTTTCAACTGGCAAATTTGTTATCCCCAGACTGCGGCGATACTGAGGAAGTAGCATAATCTCGGAGTTCTGATGCTTAACGAAGTTTGTATTGTTGTACATATTAAGATGGTCTGTTCTGCGACCATTAGTCCCTGACAACGTTTAAGTGAGACCCACCTTGAGGATTCCTCATCAACGCATCGACATCTTTCACTATGACAACACACAAGAAAATATCATAATAACCTCCGCCATGCTCACCGAGGGACGGGATGACCTTCTTAGCCATTTCTGTAAGGCCTTCATGACAGCAATTCAAGCACTGGGAGGTTTGGAGAAATTGGATGCGGTTAGGGCCACGGTTCTCCATGTCTTGTTGAGACAACTCTTCTGACTGATACACGGCCGACCAACGCGACACGATACTGAAAGGAAGAACACGCAGTGAGAGGGGAACCACCCATTCCGAGGGCCGATACATCTCGTAGTCGGCCCCAATGGTTAGCGGTATGTCGGGCCAGAAGAGACGGTTGTTGGACGGCGTGCCTTCTCCGACCACAAATCCGATTCGGCCCTTCGGAAGTATTCCGCACGTTGAGCCACCGCAAGGGAGATAGAACGATGCACAGAGCACACTGTCCGTGAGCTTGGTTATCAGGAGGGAGTGACTGGCCCCATTGGCATCGGCTATCTTGTAATGTACCCTCAAGGCAGCCTCTGAAATCCCGGCCGCTGGGACTTCGTGTACTACGAGATCAAAGCGAAGACCAGGTGACGAACTGTCGACCACTTGACGTGGCAGAAAGGTATTGCTTGTAGACCACGGCAGTTCATTTGTAGTCTCGTCCTTCGTGTGCTCCGTCAAACATCTGTAATGACGTCCATCACGCTCGATACCTCCCCCTAGAATGTGGATTCGCGAAATCTCAATGGAATCATCGGAGATACGGCAGACGGCGTCCAAGAAGACACAGAGACCTCGTGATGTACATGCCGGTGTATTGCTCGATGTTTCTCTTTCCAGAGCGCCATTGAAAATACGAAGAATGCGCTCCATCGGAGGGCTCGTAGCAGCAATCAGGAGCTCCTCAAAAACTTCTGATCGAGAGCGACTGGTTGAATGTTGAAGGCGATTGTATGTACTTGTAATGCACCTGAGCGAGTCGCGATACAGACGCTCGAGGCCCGCCATTGTGGGATAGATGCCACCGTCATTCGAGACTCTGGAAAGGGTGACGATGAGGATGCACAGTGTCCAAGCCAGCGCAACCTTGCAGAACCCTTCGGAGGGTAAGGGCAGGCTTTCTTCCAATCCTCTGTCTGCGGTCTTGTGCGCTAGATAGTAGCACACACGACATTCACAGACACCGGCGATGCGTTGAAGAGCATCGGCCAAGGAGCGATAGTACTTCGAGAGCGAAGCAAGACTGGACGATTTGGCGAGTGCTCCCTCCATTGCCTCAAGCACATTGCGGGACTCGACGAGCTCGGGAAGCCATTGCTGGGCGGTATACTGGAATCCCTTTCCGCAGCTGAGAGTACAGCCAGAGATCGTCCGCCGAGCGCGCTTTCTCTTGGGCTGTCTGCCACATAGGGAAAATATAAGCGCGGCATGCCCGAGGAAACTGCCGCATGATGAAGCCAGCACTCCGTCGTATAAGAGCTGGTATGCTGCCTTCCCGAAGGTGCCGATGAGAGCATGAGACCAAGGCACTCTGCCAAAATGGGCTGCGAGCTCGCCAGAGTCTAGTTCGTCCGGGGGCTCTCCGTTGCTTCGGTTTCTCCAGTGGAACAATGCCTTTCCACTAGGAATAACATAAGACCTCTCAAGCACCCTGATCGATCCTATCTCCGCATCTTCAGCGAATGTGACGTCGATCGTTGTGTTTGTACGTTTGTACCCTCCCAAGAACATAAACAAATCTCCGTTTGGTAGATTGATCCGGATCGGAAGATCCAAAAGCCAATTCGCTACTGCTGCTATCCAGCCGCAGTCGGGCCCGCCAACCAAGTGTATGCTGTTGACCCCTTCGGGCATTTGGATTATAGCGTGAAGAGCTATGGCAATCATATCGGTTGGCGCCGATCCCATCGAGTGATAGCTCCCGGGCTTGAAGTAAGCTCGTGACACCTCGTTGAGGAGGACGCCGAAGGACGAGTGTGCCAATGCGCCGGCACACGCTTCGACTAACTTGGTCCACTGAGTGTTGGCCGGCGTCAGCTGCGTATTTGGCCCGGTTACGGGATGACAGAGGTCGAACAAGCGCTCCAATATATCGGCTGCGATCTTCACAGAATAGCACTCGGATAGACATCCGATCAGTGCGACCAACGCCATCCCTTGCCTTGACTCTGCGAGACGACGAATGATGTGCTTGATCCCGAAGCCGAACCAAAGGACAGTGTTGAGGGTGGAGAAAGACTTCAGCTGGCTGACAGCCAGGGAGACTTTCTTGGTTGCCAATGCACCCACTTCCATCCGTGCACCGAGTGAATACCCGGCAACCAGGGTAAGGGGCTCGACACCACCATGAGAGGATCGCTCCAATACGTTGACCGCTAATTGAAGTGTTGAGGATGTGATAGCGGTCCAATCGACTTGGCCTTGTGTCACAAAGCCGCCTCCAGATCCACCGCTATCTGCTGAACGGGCAGGGGAGATGCTCATAGTCGCAATGTATGAAGATGGGAGAGACGGCTTCGGGTTTCGAGTAGATGGTCGTTCTGCTTAAGTCCAGTTAATTGGCGCTGGGCCCACAAGTCTGGGGAGGCTGTTCGGATGCCGCCGCATGAGCAATCCGGGCTACCAATAGGACGTCGACATCTCCACAGCCCGCAAGCCATCACTCACTGCGGGGCCAATTAGGCGTCTAACGCAAATGATGCCATTGAGGCATGTCATGCATTCGGTACAAGTAATAGTTTGTGACGTGAATGATATGAACTTCAATTGTTATGTGCGATGGGCAAGGATACACGCATCGGCCGTCGACGGACATTGGTTGTACTGTGCAGAGCTGACGCAGCTCGTGCGCGTACAGCATTCTCACGCTGCAACGTCGTCGACCTCGAGAGCCACAACGCCTATATCTGCACTAACCCACTCATGTCGTCCTGCCCTAGCGCGTATTACGTTTTGCGTCCCCCGACTACCAGTCGCGATGCTGCAGCGACGCGTCCAATACGTGAAGACGGCTCGCTTGCTGCAGAGCAATAGCGGCCGGCCTCAGCTCCCTGAGGCCCTCAGGCGCCTACCCTTTACTTATCTGACGCATTCGCCCACCATGGCATTCGCCCTACCATGGAAAGTGCTGCAGGAAGAGCCGCAGGTGAAGGGCCGGTGGATGTAGTATTTGCCGGCTCATTATAATAACCGGATTAAATCACTATAACGGGATGAGAATAAGTACGGATAACAATACAACATGCTATATTAAGTAGATTACAACAAATATGTGTGCAGATACAATGGTACATGCGCCTTCATGCGAATAACGGATTAGTCCGGGAGTTGTTCAGACCGGAGTGGGTAGAGTCAAATTGAGAGTGTCCTAGCGAACCGGTTTGGAAACTTTGCGGGTTCCTGGCGAGCAGAAGGCTGGCTGACGGCATCGGGAGTTCGTCGTAGTTGATATGTACTGAGAAAGATGGCTGAGCGATCGCAGAGAACGCGGAGAGATCAAGCGTTGAATTCGTCGCCGTATCCTTCCGCGCTGATCCCGGACTTGTCCTTGAAATAAACCGGGGCAAAGATAGGCTCCTCGTCGTACATGGCAATGACCCAAGTCGGATCTTGAGTCGCGCCGGTTAGCGACAGCAGTGGTTTGTCGGGACCATCGCGTATGTCGACGGAGTAGTCCATCAACCAGTATACGATCGCGGCGATTCGACCGCAATCAGCCCCCCCCGCCAGGTACACTATCCGCAACGGCTCCGTGCCGGGCTTGAGGAAATAGCATAATGCCTCTGCAATGGCCTTGATATGGACCGTCGTTGAGATCGAGTGATGACGGGGCTGGAATTGCGAATTAGGCATGCGCGCGAGCATGTCCTTGAAGGCGGTTGTCGGAACAGCTTGATGACAAACGCGCACAAGTCTGATCCACTGATCCTTGGATGGCATGAGCTCAGAGGGTTGACGGAGCATGTCGAACAGACCCTCGAGGATATCGGCGCATATCTCAACAGAATAGAGCTCGGAGAGACAGCCGATCAAGGACAGCATTGATTGCCCTTCCCTTGATTCGGCCAGACGGCGTACCACATGCTTGGTGCCGATACACGTATGCAGAACAGTCCATGTCCAGGAGAACGCGTGCGATTGACTGATCTCTTGCTCTACTCGCTGTGCAGCCCGATACCCAAGCGGCAGCCTAGCGCCAATAGAATGACCGGCTTCCAGAGTCAGGCGTTCGATGCCAACTTGCGATGATCGTTCCAAGATGGCCAGGCCAAGCTGCAGCACGGAGATGATGATTGAGGTGATGTCGATCTGACCCTGGGTCTGGAAACCGCCGCTATTGGAGCCCGTGACCGCACTGATGGCGTTGGTACACAGCGCTTCCATGATTCTCAGAAATATGGTTGGTCAAATATAGGAACTCTGCAGCAGCGTTAGTCGCCTATCCGCTGAACAGGTAAGTGGCTCCTCACTTGCTGAGGGTCGGATGGGGCGCGTTCTCGTTAGGGGTGAGGTCTACATTGGATAGCGAGGCATCGCTGATTGCCACGGCCCTTTATGCCAACACGCGCCTACCGTTCCAAGCGGCCGGTTGGATTTCGCCGCTGCTGTTAGGCCAGTGCAGCTGGATTCTCCACATGTACCGGAGGACCTGCCGAACGAGTCATGTAGTGATGGATGTCGGTGACAAAGCCCTGAATAGCCCCTATTCAGAAGCATCCGCCGGATTTCAGCTTGGTGTCTATAGAGTCGAAGCCTGTCAGAATCCCGGCACGGCAGGCGGGTGCTCGTTCCGTTGGACCGATCCGCGTCGACCCGAGAGGTTGGCAATGCCTCACCGAGGCACGGCCGTCGAGATGTTCATCGTTGGTGAGACTCCGCAGCGCTTGAGGGCGTCGCCTCAACGGGCCCGGGGAGCGACCCTGTCGCGACGCACAACTTCATCATATGATAGTAGGGTATAAAACAATGCATGGTATGCGCAAAGAATTGTGGATATCTGTCACAGTTGAACAGCAGCCCATCAATGAGAAAGAGGCGTGGCGAATCCCTCCTTGTTCGACTCGGTATCACTATCCAGCTTTGCCTCCTCTGTCATGGACCCTAGCAGTGCGCTTGGCGGCGGCACGGCCGGGCTATCTGCTGCAAGCTCCGGGAAAAGGCTCAACAAGATCGCATCGAGTAGCCGCATGACGAGGTGCACGTTGCAGGCCGCGTCGCTCAGGGGTTGTAGAATATCATGGGCGGTGCGCGTGCGTGCTTCTGTTGTTGGACCAATGATAATCGACGATAAGGCAGAGGGCAGTGCGTCGACCAAGCGCGCCTCCAGTGTCTGACGAGTAAGCACCTGCTCATCGTGTGGAGGCTCGATTGTTGGCGGTGCGGGGACGCCGTTCGGGAAGAGGATGGCATTGACGCGGATCACAATGGTGGTGATATGTGCAGGTGTCAGAATGTACGCATATAGAACATAAGAGAGAATGCTGCCATCCACTGTGAGCACGCGCATAGTATGATGTGACAACAAAACCCACCGATCAAGTAAAGGCTGTAACAAGGCGACAATGATGGAGATGTACGATAACAGCAGTCCGGATACCAGACGCGACGAGAGATCCAGGACGGTGCCGACCAGCACTAATAAATTGGACGCGTAATATCTGGTCTGTGGTGCATCCTGTTTCCTCGTAGGGAGTGATGCGAGGAAGCGGGATATGGATTGCATCAGGGTGACGACTGAGTGCAAAGCTGAGGTGAGGGAGTGCAGAGCGCCGATGAGAAGCACTAGCATTTGACGCATTGACGTGACGGGTGCTTTGGGAGTGAACTTCTCATCAATATATCAGCATGAGGCGCATACATGAGGTCAAGATGACTGGGCTCACCGAAGCCTTTGATCCTTTGCCCTTTCCCATAGCACTCAGCATCAACCCAAACAAGAACCAGGGCTGCGCCAGTCTAGGCAAAATGCCTCCCAGTACCGGATTCACAAGTATCTCCCTGACGATTGTGCGCTCCGTCTCTGCCTGCCAGTCCACCTTTGTCATACAGGCCCTGAGGACAAACTCGACTGCCTGTCTCAGGTATTCCGGGTTGATGGCGGTCGACTCGGGAGTCAAGGCGATATGCGGCTGAAGGGCGTGGAAGCCCTCAGCCACAGAGGTTGATGGTGATAATGCATGCCGGAGCTGTGCGGCACGATAGTCCGCATAGTGTTGTGCCAACAAAGTCGAGGAGGTTGTGTACAGGAGCAAGGGGAGATCGGCAGCTAGCGCCCGCCGCTCAACCTCGCGCAAGACGTGTACTATGACAGTGGCAATCTCCGGCACAAACGTCTTGTCCTTCGTGAGGCGCGTGTACCACGGGCTGACATGTGATCGCAAAATGACGGCAAGCAGTTCGTAGGTTGCAATGTTGAGCTCGGGTGTGCCGTGTGCGAAAATGGGGGGTGTCGGCGTTGCCTGGGGAAGTGTGGGGAAGAGCAGACGTCGATAGAAGGGAAGGGTGGAGATGGGCACTGGGGTGTAGACCGCGGGTGAGCTGTGCAAGGAGGCGGAGCGAAGACCGGACATCGCATCATGGGCTCAAGCTGCACAACCACGACAGGTATGGAAGGACGGAAGGCAACAATGAGTTTCAACCCAGGGGCTGTGAAATGCCTCCGCTTAGGGTCAACTCGACGACGGCGGCGGCGGCCGGGTCGACTCCCGCGGCCCCCTTTTGACCTGCCGTGGCCTATCTCGCCAACCCACGCACCCATATCTATAATGACATATCTTCCATGAGCCACATCTGCACAGATTGAAGACGCGGGAACATCATCGTATGGGAGCGAGGCTTGTAGTTGTCGCAGTGCGAGCATTCGGGCTTCAGGTAAGTCCGACCCTCATTAAAAGTCGTGGATGATGCATAGTTACAGAGAGTTATATATTAGTCTGCACCATTCTATTCCGAGGAACGATGTTGGACCCTTCGGAGGCGTCTGATGACGCGTGGGAATGCGTTGTTGGGTGCTGCTGTTGCCGATATCTTAAGATCCGAGACGACCTACCCCTCCCATCCAGCCTCGGAAGGCCGGCGACAAGACCCCGCCGAAGACAACATGCGAGTGCCCCCCCCGGGACAGGCGCGAAGGGAATGGATCAACAAATTTCTCCCGGGTTCCCCTGGTTTCGTCCAAAACAATACAATGCAAATCATGAGACATGCGGTCTACGCTGGCCGTCTCGATGTCGCGGAGAGGACATACACGATTCTGCGCGACAGTACCGTGAACCTCGAAAAGTATGTTATGGAAGACTCGGCTCACTCAAACTTGGTCGCTGCGAAAACGACCCAAGTGCTAGCCGTTCTTGGACTACGACGAGACCTTGCGACGCTCAACGACCCGGCTGCAGACCACCTCATTGCGACTGTCGACCACGACATCACCCGCATATGGCTGCCTTTGCTTCAGCTTTCCGTCGACAGCAGTCTCCACCGTGTCGTTCGTTCTCTGATGGACTTGGAGAAAATAGAAGACGTTGTGAACTTGCTGACGCGACTTGCACGTGGCCACACCTCGAACACGTCGATCGAACGTGACAAGTACGAGTGGATGTGGGAATATGTGTTCAAATGGCACACATATACTATAATGTCGACGCCAAAGGCGATATTTGCCTTACTGCTATATGTCAACGATCTCGGCGTGCGGTTGCCACCGCAGCTATGGGCGCGTCTACTCCAGTACTGTCTCTCTTTCCACCCCTGCCCACGGAGCGAGATCGAAGGGCTCTTCGCGCTAGCCGATGGGACAACCGTGGGCCGTCAATCTCGATGGAAGGCGCTGAAACTCTGGTGGATGCTGAAGCAAGGATCGAAGGTCGGCCTCGACGACTTAGCAGCCGCGGTAGCCGGCCAAACCTCCAAGATGCCCACTGACCTTACCTCGGTCAATGACGCCGAAGCGTTATATGAAGCTACTATCCCAGCCTCGGTCAACAATGCCTTGGCCTGGTATGAGGCTGATCGGGGAAATTGGAAATCTGGTCAGCAGTACGTATGGAGCATGTACCTCAATGGGCAGCAAATCAACAAGGACGCACTTCACCAGATTGACGCGCTTCTCCACCTTCCTTGGTTGTCCCAGACCTCGGGGAGCTGCAAATCCGGCCATGACCTCATATCATGGCTGAATATTCAGCGCTGTTTATTAGACTTCGAACGTCCCCTCGAAGATCGAATTGATAAAGCCCTTCAAGTTTTCCATTCCGCGCAGAAGACGTCCCTGTCTCCGATCTCAATACTGCGATTGCTGTCGCCAATCATACGGAGCCTCCCTGAGCGGGTCCGCATGCCTTCGCCTCGACTTAAAGCTCAAGTTGTTGTCATCTACGATAACATCCCTTGGCCAGAGCCGGCGCAATTATTAGAGTGGCACATAGCCGGTGGCGCCACAGCCGTGAAGTGGCTTTTGTTTCACTTCGCCGAAATAGGGGATGTAGAGCACCTCAAGATGGCATGTCTGCAAGTCCGAATGACCGGTCACGTCCTTTCACATCTCACAGTCGCCAATCTCTTCCCGAGAACGCTCCAGCATGGATTCGATTGGGAGCAAGCTACTTCATTGTACGAGCATATACGCCTACTGAACCCTTCGGAGGAGTTCCCTACCTGTATTTCAGAGATCCTGCATATTCCTGGTCGAAACGGTCAACACTACCCCTCCCCCAAGCTCCTGGACCGACTCCTACCTACGGGATGCACGGAGAAAACGAAGTATTTCACCCTCAAAGTCCTGTTAGGACGGTATTTGCATTTCCTGCGGCTCAATACTCTTGGCCATCTCGAAGCTCTGCCGGGACATAAGGCTCACATCGGAGCGTTTGCGCGACAGCTGCGCCCCATGATCACGTTTCGAGCCTCTCAGGACACCCAGGCTGATATGTGTTGCGCGCTGCTTCTGAATATCTACTTCTCCACCGATCAATTCGACGAAGGCTTCGCGTTCTGGGAGGAACTTCCCGACAATATTCAAGCTCACGACTCAGTCGTGTCCGTCCTGCTCGATAGCTGTGGACGGCACGCAAGGTTGGACATTGCGGAGGGCGTGTGGGAGACGTATCGAAGTCGCCAGCAGCCGCATCCCAACACGCGCGGTGCTTGGCTCGAGTGCTTGAGCAGGGTGTCCAAGCAGTCATTCTTGCGCGCGCGAGACATCCTCTTCTTCGAAATGGGTACCAACGGTAGAGACGATGGAACGCCACCCGCCGATCCTGGCTTCACCAGGATCATCCTAAGCTTTGCGAATAACTACGGTGCGCTGGAGGAGACGGTTGAGGGTATCAGGACCCATCTGCCCGCTATCTGGCTACAACTCGAAAGTAATTCACGACTTGTCCTCCCGAGCGCCGCACTTCTGCGTTCCATGAACACCGACAGAAGCGAAGCTACTCAAGAGGTAACAACAAGTCAAACACATTCGTGAGACCTTACCCTGGGCGAGACTGAAGTGCAAGAATGCATCAGATGCCCTTCCGTCGATGCTTGGCTGGAAGGGCGACCTGCCACATCTGCAGACATGCGCGAAATCGAAGGACTTTTCCAACTAGTCGACGAAGGCGCCATGGACCAGGACACTGAGTGCGACAGCCCGAAGTTCTGGTGGATGCTGAAGCAAGGATCGACGAAAGGCCTCGATGGCTTAGCTGCCATGATATCGAAGAGATCATCCACGGGGATCCGTCGCTCTGCAACGAGCAATGTTCTGGCGATGTATGAGGCGACACGTGGAAATTGGCAATCTGCTCGGAATCACTTACGTATGGAGCATATACCATCACGGCCAGGCGATCAACGAGGATGCACTGCCCGAGATTCGCGCCCTGCCTGACTTTCAGCGGTTGCTCCGCAGTCCGACCAGCAATGACTCCGATCAAAACCTGGTCCTGTGGCTCAATATTCAACAATGTATAACTACTGGAATCCAAATATACTCTCGAGGAACGTATCGACAGCGCCATTCAAATCTTCCGTTCAGAGAGGAAGGCATGCGTTGATCCAGTCGTGTCGATACGGTGGTTGTGCCCAATTGCAATGAGTCTCCCTTACCAGACCATCGTGAAACCGTCTCAATTCCATGCCCAAGCTGCTGTCATCTACGATAATATCCCTTGGCCAGACAGGGAGCGGGTCTCAGCATGGAGCTCGTCTGGCGGACAGGTGGTCTTGACACGGCTTTTATCTCTTTTCGCTGCAGTAGGGGACACAAATCGACGAAACGGACAACACTACCCTTCTCCTACCCTCCTTAATAGACTCCTTCCTACGGGATGCCCCGATAATGTGAAGAACCCCGCCATTATGAGTCTGCTGCGACGTTACTTGGATTTCCTACGGCTGAATGTCAGAAATGGGGTCGAGCTGCTTGCGGGACACAGAAACCACATTGCGGCGCTAGCGCAGCAGCTGCGCCCTATGATTTCCGTGCGACCCGCTGCCCATGACCATCCTTGGACATCGGTGTTGCACGCAACTTCTGAACATCTTCTTCTACACCCACCAATTCGACGAAGGAATTGCATTCTGGAAGGAGCTTGATGACAGCGTCCAATATTCCGACGCGGCCGTGTCTATCCTTATTGATAGGTCTGGGTGGGAGGCAAGGCTGGACGTTGCGGAAAGTGTATGGAAGACATACCGAAGCCGTCGGCGATCGGATGCCAACACGTGGGGTGCCTGGCTCGAGTGCTTGAGCAGGGTGTCCAGGCAATCATTCTTGCGCGCGCGAGACATCCTCTTCTTCGAAATGGGCATCAACTGTGGAGACGATGGAACGCCACCCGCCGATCTTGGCTTCACCAGGATCATCCTGAGCTTCGCGGCTCGCTACGATGTGCTTGAGGAAACGGTTGAGGGTGTCAAGACCCATCTGCCCACTATCTGGCCACAACTCCAAGCTGATTTGCATCGTCCCCTCCCTTTGGACAAAGATCAGGCGGCCCACACATACTGGAACTTGACCGGTGATTCGGAATACCACGGGAAGCGAAATTATTTCAAGAGACGATAACAGGGCAAACCAACCGCGAGACCTCAACTCAAGATCGATCAGCCCGCTTGGCGCGACCGAGGCGCAACAAGGTACCGGAACCCCACCGGTCTATGTGAGCGATCATGCTGACAAACATGATCATCATACCCGGGTACGTGCGCCTTTGTCCAGAATGCCCAGTCTCCCCACCCTGGCCGTGATGGAGACTGCTGGTAGCTGATCGACGAGAAATGAAGACCATTGAGGTTATGCAATACCCTGGTGGTGTCCAAAAGTATTATCCATTCCACTTCGATGAAGAGTTTCTTCAGCTTCACATATTCAATGTACAGTACTTTTTGCATATCATAGCCTTACTACGTCCTGGCCATTGTGCGCCGAGCTGGTAGGTCAACGAGCATGATGTGATTGGACGCGCGGAGCACGGCCGAAGCTTGGTCCCTCGAATTCCGCAGGGAAGAAGCGCCGGCCCTGGGCTTCCCCAGGTTTCCCCACATTTGTCACCGGTTCGGCGGCCCTCCACCTCCCACTCACCTCCGCCTACGGTGCAGGCGCTCTGAGGCCACGGGGACAGAGCACGAATGTCTAAGCCTCCCATTTATTGTACATCGTCGGCCGTGCCGGTTGATCACAGGTCTCGGCGGCTGGTCGGCCTGTGCAATGCTAGCTGCATGTTATATAAGATTCCTGAGGTGGAGCTCGCCACGACACCTCTTGACTCAGTTCGACCGCCGCGACAGAAACACCCAGCTGCCGCACTAGACTCATCTCGTCAACCTCAAACGCTTGCTCTTGTACAAACTCAGGATGGGCGACGTCCCTTACACCCCCGAGCACACGTTCTCGACCTTCCCCCCTTTCCCGGATGACGTGGTGACTGCGCCTC
The DNA here is from genome assembly GCA_001632435.1 of Calocera cornea HHB12733. Lineage (NCBI taxonomy): Eukaryota > Fungi > Basidiomycota > Dacrymycetes > Dacrymycetales > Dacrymycetaceae > Calocera > Calocera cornea. Next base: position 173,608 of record KV423920.1, on the reverse strand, counting down.
TGGTGACACTCTCGCTCGCCAAGCTGCAGTCGGCGCCGGCGCTGACGAATCCGGAGTCGCTGGCGCTCTTCGACTGCGCGAAGTCGCTCGGCTTCTTCTACCTGGACATGCGCGGGTCGCCCGAGGGCGAGACCCTGCTGGACGGCGCGGAGCGGCTGCACGAGCTCGAGAAGAAGTTCTTCGACCTGAGCGAGGAGGAGCGCGAGGTGAGCGCGCGGGAGCGGCGGAACGACGGGAACGGGTACTATGGCTGGAAGCGGATGGGCACGACGGTCATGGACCGGAAGGGCACGATCGACCGGTACGAGACGTTCAACGTGCGCGCGGTCCCCCCTTTCCCATTGCTTGTAAGCTGACAAGGCGCTAGATCAAGAAAGACGACATTGTGGGGAACACGGCTCCGCTCCCGGCGCCAAAGCTGGTCAATGACAACATGCGCCTGCTGAGCACGTACGTGCGCACCGCGCACGGGATCATCATCCACCTGCTGAACCACCTGAACGCGCACCTGCGCCTGCCGCCGGGCACGCTCGCCGGGCTGCACAGGCTGAACCACGAGTCGGGCGACCACGTGCGGTTCAAGCGGTCGCCCGCGCAGGCCCCGGGGACGCTGCACTCCGGCGCGCACACGGACTTCGGCACACTGACGATCCTGTTCAACTGGCTCGGCGGGCTGCAGCTCCAGCTGCCGCAGGACGACAAGCAGTGGGTGTACGTGCGGCCCGTGCCCGGCGCGGCGATCGTCAACCTCGGCGATGCGCTCGTCAAGTTCACCGCTGGCTTGTTCAGGAGCAACATCCACCGCGTGCTCTCCCCGCCCGGCGAGCAGTGCGCGCTCGAGAGGTACAGCCTGGTGTACTTCTCCAGGCCCGAGGATAGCGTGCTGCTCAAGCGGCTGCAGGGGGGCATTATCGATGAGCAGCCGCGGGTCGAGGGCGAGGAAGAGGAGGTGACGAACAGCAAGGAATGGATCTTGAGGCGCGGGCTGGCGAACAAGGCGGATAATTGGACGCCGGATAAGTGGGATAAAGGTAGGGGCACCGAAGGCGATCGTGATCCTTGAACGCGTCGCAGGGCAGCGCTTGTGTACTTGTATGACTGGATTGGAGGTGCTTGTTGTTGTTCTACTACCTTCCTCGCCCCAACGTGTGTTGACAAGATAAGAATTGATATCAAAATGGTGATAGTACAAGTGAGGTTCTACATGCGAGCGTACAACACAACCCAATTCCACTCTACCACTTCCTCAACTTCTCCACGCGTCCCGTGGCTTAATGGCAACCCCCCTCCGCCTTTCCCGAGACGTTCTTGTAGTCCCCAAATTCCCATTTATAGCAGTCCTGCATCGCCGTTAGTACATGATAAGAGAGAAATGGCGTGAGAAGGGCGAGAACGCACCACACATTCCTCCTCCCACTGTCTGCTCGCGTTCGGCACGGGCGTGCCAGGCTCCCAGTCCTCGCTCAGCACTTTCTCGATCACGACGCTGATCCTGTGTGTGCGGAGGTCCACGCCCCACCCTTTGTCCTCGACGGTGTTGTACCGGATGACGAGGCCGTTGTGGCATTTGGTTTCCATGGCGTACCCTGCTGCACCGCACAGCGAGGAAACGCCGTTGCAGGTGCCCTGGGGGGATGTTAGCGATGATGCAGATCGAGGAGAAGCGGGAATGCACTCGCAGTTGCGATAGGGTCCGCGGTGTGGTAGATATGCACGATGTGGTCATCTGCAGGGGGCAGGGGGAGGTGCAGGCGTCGCGACGCCAGGCGCTCAGCAGGCGCTTCGAATGAGACTACGGGAACGCCGAAGGTCAAACCTATCAGGGCAGCGAGGCTCCCGCCGAGCGAGTGCCCGACGACCCACACGTTGGCGTCCGGGTAAAGGTACGTGAGGTTGTTGTACAGCTGCGTGCCGAGCGAGTAGAACAGGCTCTCCTCGCGGAGCGCCTCGCTGAGGCAGCCGGCGTCGCACTTCCACCCACCGGAGAAACAGTCGCACACGGGCGTCCAGGTGCGCCCGACACGCGCGCAGCAGCACGAGAAGAGCAGGTTGTCGTTCAGCTTGTCCTTCTTGCCGGTGGGGCCGCTGTCCCATATTCCCAGGGAGGTGCCTTTGATCGACAAGACGACCGTGGGCGGGTCGTCAGTCGAGACGAAGATGTGGCCCCGAAATCCGTCTGCGTCGGGTTCCCAGCCAAAGGGCTCTGACTGCGCTACTGTCAGCCTTGCTTGGCATACAAGAGAAGGAAGAGTGGCGTACGTAGTTCCACCGCTCGCCGAGGTCGTACCACTCCTTATCGAGCGGTGTGGAGTAGGCGTTGCTCGTCATCTTCGCGATCTCGAGGAGGGTCTCCCGATCGCTCACATCGGGGGCGAGCACGATGTCCTCTTCCCAGGGTACGTCCATGCTCTGCCCGTACAGCCGTGAGCGTCGGCGGGCAGCATGGTACGTCTCGAGCGAGCGGGGGCGGTAGATGCGCTTCGGTACTGCTCGGAGTCGTGGGGGAGCAGAGAATGAGGCGGGGAGGGATGCATGGTGGAAGAGGGTTATTGGCCCGTCTGACGGGGGGTGGAAAGTGCTCGCGTGCGCGTGGGTGGGTGCGAAGGCGAGCTCGACGCTTGCTGGTGGTGGTGGTGGAGGGGTGGGGGCAAGCGGCTGCTGCGGAGGTTGGGCGAAGAGGAGGGAGGAGAGGACGGCGGGGAGGGCGGGGAGCCGCATGACATGCAGAGGGGGGGTGCAGTGGCAGAGGGCGAGGTGGTCGTACAGGTCTGGGTTGCGCAGGGAGGCGATAGGGGACGGTCCTGGGCCGCCTTGGGCGCGGGCAGAGAGGGCGGGTGGCGCACGCTTACGCCACCCCTTCCGCCTACTTCGGCTCCGGTACCTTCTCCGAGTGCAGCGGGAACAATCGTCGCCGGCGCTTCTTCTTTTGTGCTGGACGGAAGGTGACAACCACAATGACCCACAATAAACAGTCTCATTCCCGCCCTCTATCTCACGACACCGTTGCTCTCTCCTGCACTTACCAGAGCAATGAAGGGGTCCTGTGGCCTGCGTTGTATTTGAAAACTGCCAGATTGGAAGCCTCGGTCATCACAAAAACGGGTCGATCCAAATCCAAGTCAGGGCCCTCAAATTGAGATCGAGATCTACAATTACAATGTGTACAGCCCGGACTATAACCTAACTATGTACGAATTCAACCATGTGCTGCCTCAAGTCCTGGGGAACACATCAATGGCCTAGTCAAGCTCGTCAAAAGAGCGGCGGTGCTTCTTCGAGGGGTCCCTGGAGGAGTGCTTGGATGGGTCTCCGTGCGAAGGTTTTTTTTTCGAGGAAGGCTCGTAATCCTTTGATGAGGGGCTGGTGTGATGACTCTTGGAAGGGTCACCTCGGATCTCGAGCTCGAAATCGTCAAAGCTGCGGGGACCCCTCTTGGTCCCAGGCCCCGGCCTGCTACCGCCCTTGGTAGTGCCGGCATTTCCGCGAACCTCCAGCTCCTCGAAGTCGTCTAGAGAGCGGCGGTGCTTCTTAGCAGAATCCTTGATGTTCGCCGCTGCCTGTTTGACGATGCTGGCATGAGCCGCAGCCTGGGCCTGCTGCATCTGCATCTGAGCCGAGGCCAGGGCAACGTGGGACGACGAATGTGCCAGCGCGGCCATAGCGCTATGCGGGCTCGAAGGGCTACGCATCTCGAGCTCGAAACCGTCAAAGCTGCGAGCAGAAACAGGTGTGACGGGCGCAGACTCCGTGGCGGGGGTCGCAGGTGCAGACTCAGTCGCAACCGCAGCTTGCTTGTGGGCATGCTTCTTGTGGCCGTGCTTCTTGTGAGCGTGCTTTCCATGTTTACTGTGCTTGCCATGGCTGTGCGAATGGACCTCGATCTCGGAGCCCTCGAAGCCGCGCGCAGAGACAGGCGCTGCGGAAGAAGGTGTGGTCGGCGCAGACTCGCTGGTGGGGGTCGCAGGTGTAGACTCGGTCGCATCGACAGCCTGCTTGTGCGCATGCTTCTTGTGTGCGTGCTTGTGGCCGTGCTTCTTGTGCGCGTGCTTGCTGTGCTTGCCATGACCGTGGGACTGGACCCCGACCTCCAAGCTGCGGGCAGAGACCGGTGCGGCAGAAGCAGGGGTCGTCGGCGCCGACTCGCCGGTGGGGGTCGCAGGCGTAGACTCGGTCGCATCGACAGCCTGCTTGTGGGCATGCTTCTTGTGCGCGTGCTTGTGGCCGTGCTTCTTGTGAGCGTGCTTGCCATGATGGTGAGAGCGGTCCTCGAGGTTGGAGTCGACGATGTCGAGGGAGCGGGGGGCACGATCCAGGGAGCGCATATTCAGATTGGAGTCAGCGATGTCGCGAGACACTGGGCCGTCGAACTGCCTGGGCGCGGGGGCGGCTGCGATGCCAGCGGTGACGCTGGCAAGGACCACAACAGAAGTGAGCTGCATTTTGACCTTGTCGGGTGGGTGGGGTTGGGATCGGCAGGGGTTGGACGGGAATAAAGTGAGCGTGAGGGGTCGTAAGTTCCTGACCGGCAGGAGGTCGTGAAGGAGAAGAGGTGGTGAAGGAAGTAGGAGCAGGTGAGCCGGCACCTGAGTCGAGTGACTATTGGGTGAGAATCACGAGTCCGCACGACCTTCCTTATATACGAGCCAGTGGACCTAGGAGGCAGTGCCCGTTGTCTGATCCGCCGAGCTCTCGACTCGTAGCAGAGAGCAGGCAGAGCATTGTCAGAGCGCCCCCGCATCAGTGCGCATTTTCCGGCAGTTTCATTCATTTAGGAGCAGAGGATGAGCGATGCCGAGCGCGGCACGCGACCCGTAAGTGCAAAACGTAAGCTAATCCAGCAGGTCGAGCGCTGCAGGCTCTGCCACCATCAATAGGACGGGGCATCAGTAGTTGCCAGTTGCCAGTCTCATCAGGTGGACGCGTGAAATGGAGCAGCGCTTTGGATGCGTTGGGCGTGGGATGCGGTGCCTGCGCATCACGTCGCGTCCCACGTAAGTAATCTGGTCCCGTGGTAAGATGTTGGATGCGCATGCCATATGCATGAGTCGAGGGGGCAGCGAGAAGGCGTGTACTGATCTTCTGGAGATGTTTGGTCGGCGGTGACGTTGTTTGCCGGTTATGTTACTTCATGATTGCATTGCAGTATGAGAGCATCAGCACTGAGCAGCCGCGCCGTACGCGAATGGTGTGAAAAATCACCTGAATTAGAGTCTAGGAGGTAGCCTCGCCGCGATGGGCACTGCTCAGGTGTTTTCGTCTGCGTAGAGCGCGGCGATGATGGGCGGGCTGTAGCAGTTGACTAGCGATCGTGCAGTCATTTATTGGTATAATGACCAGAAGGTTCGTAGCTTTCCTTCGAGTTGATCGTCTCCTCGGCAAAGCTGTTGTTCCATGGCCGACATTGGCGTCGCATAAATTCGCCTATACGGCATGCATCGCGTGTATGTACTCCGGTCATTGCAAGGCTTGAGGTAAGAGGAGTATTCTGCGAGGATTTCGTGGGTGGAAGTGCGAGCTTCTTGAAGGGGCCGACTGGCATGGTCCGATCCGCGCAAAGTGTCAACTCCGCTGGTTTTTCCGTGCGGAAGATGAGGCTCGCAGTTGTCACCCAAGAACAGAAATCGCGAGATCCGATTGACATGGATGATGATCTGTATTCCAGACTATTGGTATACCATGCACGTTACCCATCCGTCCTCGGGAAACGATCGCTGGAGCGGCGAGTCAGGGCATGGATGACCGAAGGGGTTAGTTAGATAAAGTAGCAAACAGTCCAATAGGCAGTCAGGGAAGGGACGCAGTAGTTACGACCCTTGCGGGATCAAAAGAGGAGCGACGTCATGGGTGCGCCCAGCCACGTCCATGGACTTGCCACCGGGCGCGCGGGCTGAAATGGGCTTGGGAAACCGACACCGCACAGCCAAGCATCCTCATCGACCAGGGCGGCTAATCGCCCATCCACTCTGCTATCCATCCCCCACGTCCACGTCCACCACCGGCCCAGCATCCAGCCAGCATTCTCCCACACTCGCCTCCTACAAGTCGCATAATCTCCGACTGACTGCGGTTCCCGCCTAAAAGCAAGCCTGTCAACGAAAGGCGATTTCCTCGGAGTTACTCCCCGCTTGCTGCTCGCCTGCTTGGCGCTCGCCCTCGCCTTCCTCATCGCTGTCAAGCCAGACGACCACCCGCTATTGCAGCTTCTCAACCCCTTTCTGTTCACAAAGATGCCTCACGGACCACCGGCCGCGCCAATACTTTACACTTTCCCGGGCGAAGAACCACTCGTCGCCGCCCTCGCGGAATTCATCATCAAGGCTCAGGACGAGGCCATCCAGAAGAGGGACCGGTTCACGCTTGCCGTCTCTGGGGGAAGCTTGGCCCAGCACCTCGCCGGCCTGATCGGAAACCCAGGTGTAAAATGGGACAAGTGGTGCGTCTGTTCGATGGTTGAAATTGTGCCTGTGACTCACTGCGCTGCAGGCATATCTTCTTCGCGGACGAGCGCTGCGTGCCGCTTGATCACGAATACTCCAACTACCGCTTGATCAACGAGGAGCTGCTCACCAAGGTGGACATCCCTGCGGAGCAGGTGCACGCGATCGACACCTCGTTGCTGGACGACCTCGACGAGCTGGCGGACGAATACGAGCAGGGGCTGATCCGCGAGTTTGCGAACCGCGAGACGGCGCGCTTTCCCGTGTTCGACCTGATCCTGCTCGGCATGGGCCCGGACGGGCACACCGCCTCCCTCTTCCCCGGGCACGCCCTGCTGACAGAGTCCGACCGCTGGGTCGCGTGGATCGACGACTCGCCCAAGCCCCCGCCGACCCGCATCACCCTCACCTTCCCCGTCATCAACCATGCCCACAAGTGCGCGTTCGTCGCGACCGGGGCTGCGAAGGAAGACATCCTCCACACCGTGCTGGACAAGCCAGAGGAGGGGCTTCCTAGCTCCCGCGTGCGCGTCGCTCAGCCCGGGATGACCTACTGGTTCGTGGACGACGCCGCCGCGGCGAAGACGGAGTACCTGCGGACGCCGTTCAAGGCGTAGGAGCTGCTGCTGCTGTTGTTATCCAGGTGCGTCACTCACCCTGCGCTGCAAATCCGACCCTGACAGCAAAGCAGGTCGTCCGACTGCTCTGATGTGATCCCCGCTCCTCCCCGTTCTCCTTTCGTCCCTTCCCCCCCCCCTCCCGGCTCATGCGGTTCTCCCCCCCGCCTCGTGTTCCCAGATCTCTAGTTGACATAGACGCACACACGCTTCTGCTGGTGTTTGCGAACAGTTGCTTTGCAGTTGTATCGACGTAATGAAAGAAATCAATGCTTTGTGATATGGTCATCGCATCGTTCGCTGATAGGCCCCCCCGGACCGCAGGGAGAGTCGCCACCTGTGGAGGAGGAATGGCACCAAGCGCCGGCCCTACCCTCAGTGGCGCTAACAGCACAACATCATCATTGCACCTTCGCATCATTTTGCTGACCCCGTCTGGGTTACTAACCCCCCTGTTTACATGGAACTCGACAGGATACGCGGGGCTGCGCGATCGCTGATTGGTCAGAGCGTCGGGCAACAGGCACGGCAAGACGGTAGCTCCTCACGGAGGCAAACGGTAATAATCCGCGCCGCGGCTCCGTGCGAGGCCAGCGATTTCGCCACCCTCCACCCGCCACTCTGTGCCCCTCTCCGCCCATCGCCCTAGCACAACCAGGTGCAACCATCCATCTCGCATTCTCACACTTCTCTCGCATTAAGCACGTGTACTCATAGCCAATGGCGAAGGAAAAGCAGCCACCGCCCCCGCCGACTCCCGCGGCCCAGGCTGCGATCGCTGCTGCCGCAGCCGCGCCCGCACACCCAAAGGAGGACGAGCCGGGGCCGGTGTTGCCCACACACTCGTGCATCCGTACGTGCCTTTACCACGTCCTGCATACCTTTGCAAGCACTAATACGGCGCGAAACCAGGCGTGCGGAACTCGCACGACGCGCACGTGATCATGGAGGCCGTGCGCATGGAGTACGTCCCGGGCGCTGCATTGCTCGCCACTCTCCTCGCCACTTTTGAGCGCTAATTCCTGACGATTGTGTTTTGCTGTTTTGCGCGCGCCTGCAGCCTCCTCCCGCTCGTCAACCGCCGCCTGACGCCCGCGCAGAGGAAGGAGCTCGGCCAGAACGGATCCGTGTTCGTGTGGGAGCGGGTCGAGGGACACCCGCTTTGTATCAAGCGCTGGGACGACAGCCTGCGATGGCGGCCGGGGCTCAACATCAACCCGTTTGAGATCTTCGAGGAGAGGGGCGACCTGGTGAACCAGGATCGGAAAAATGCAAAAACGTGGGTTTGCACGGGTGTGTTCCGAGAAACGCAAGTTGAGTGTATGCGCAGGCGACCCGATAGGAACCTAGGACGGCCGAAGGGGACCTCGTATCTCCGGCCATCGCGCCGCCCTGATGTGCCAATCAAGACCAATGGGATGACACGGCAAGTGTACACCGCCGACGTGCAAGCCGCGACCGACCTCGCCCCGCGACGGTGGCACCTTGTATGCTACTACCGCAAGTCGGAGCTGGACATGGTTCCGACGATCGAGCAGGACCGGACGCTGGCGCGAGTGCGCGTGCCCGCGGGCGTCTACCGGCCCGTGACGAAGAACATCCGGAGCCTGAAGAACCCGATCCCGATCCTGTCCATCCCGGGAGAGACGGACTCGGTGCCCGCGCCGCACCGGGAGATAGCGCTCCCGATGAACATGGCGGGCGCGGCGCCGATCATGCTGCCCATCCCGCGCGTGCAGGACTTCATTGCGCACATGCCGGGGGGCGAGCTCATGGGCGCCGGGGTGATGGGGATGAACGCGAACATCTATGCACAGGCGGCGAATGGGGACGTGAGCCGGCTGATGGACGAGGACGAGGACGAGGAGATGGACGGGGAGGAGGACGAGGACGAGAGCGACGACAACCACGGCGGATACGGCCCGCGCACCGTCAAGAGCGTGAGTGCGAGCGCGCCGCGGGGCCCGCCGCCGCCCGTACCGAACGCGAACGTCAATGCCCAGGGCAGGGTGAGCCTCAGCTTCGCCAGGGGCGAGCCGCCGCTCGGCATCTCCCCGCCCAAGGGCCCGCAGGGGCCCATGCCCCCGCACGTCAAGGCGCTCAACTACCCCGCGGGGAGATCATGAGCCCGCCGTGCCTGGCAGGAATGTAGGATGATAGGTCATTGTGTCGTTGTCGTTGTATGCTTTGTTTTTCTCCCGACTGGACTGGGGCGAGAGGACGCGCGCCGTTTCTCTCAGTAGGTAGATCTCGCTAATGCTAATGTGCTGTCCACGCATGGTGTGCGGTGTGTTGCGAGATGTGGAAGGCGCCACAGCATGGTCCATGAGCAGCAGCAATGCGCTCTCCGTCGACTGTCCCTCGCCCGCCGTGCTTCGGGCAGTCATGAGATGCATTCACGTCCACCGACGCACCAAGGGAACAAAGGCAATTGAGGAGGAATAAGGATGGAGTGGTATCAACAAGACAAGACAAGACAAGACAAGACACAAAAGAAAAGAAAAGAAAAGAGAAGAGAAGAGAAGAAGGAGACGAAAAGACAGCGAGCACAGCGACAGCCGGCCGGCCATCACAGTAGGGCGAACTCCTCGTCCTCGTCCTCGTCCTCGACATCCCCAATCTCCTCTCCAGCCGCAGGCCGCTCCTCACCCCCACGTCCAAGCTCGACAACAGGCGCTCCAGCGGAAGTCGAGGTCCGCTCGACCAGCTCGCCCTCCGTGCCAGCCTCGGACGGCGACCGGGACGGTGACCCCGACCCCGAGCCGGGGCGGACGATCAGCCATTCTCCCTCCCCATCGCGTTCTTCCGCGTCGTCCCCGGGCTCGCCGGGGGCTTGCGAAAACCCGGCATCGCACCGTATGCACTTGCACTTGCACTTCCGCTTCCGCTCCCTCCGCCGCCGCCGCCGATGTCGGCAGCGGGCTGCAGCCCCTCCCCGTTCGTGCTCCCCCGCGGAGCCGGAGCCGGCGGCGCCTCCCTTGCGCGCTGCATCTCCTCCCAAAACCCGTTCGCGTCATTGACCCGCTGCGCCTCGTCATTCTTCGCGTCGAGCCAGCGCTGCAGCAGGCTTGCGTTGTCCCTCTTGAGACTGTCGTTCCGCGCAGCCGTGTGCGTGAGCTCGAGCGAGAGCGCGGTGTTGTCGTCCGACAGCTCCTGGATGAAGCGCTCCTTCTCGCGCACGTTGAGCCGGGAGGACTCGAGCTCCCGTTGTGCGCGGGCGAGCTCCTCCCGCGTGCGCCGCAGGTCCTCGGCGGTCGATCGGGCCGAGTCGTCGGACAGCCGCAGCTGGTCGGACATCTCCAGCAGTCGCTGCGCGTTCTGCCCCTGGGTCTTGTACAGCGCCGCGGTCTCGTCGCGCAGGGAGGAGATCTGCTGCTCGAGCGAGGTGATGAGCGCGGCACGCACGGGGTTGCTGTGGCTGGGTCAGCGCGGCGCGCAGTGGTATCAGGGAAGAGGGAGGCGTACTCGTCACCGGTGGACGTGCCGCCCGAGCGGGCAGTACTGACGGCACGCAGGAGCGTCTGGTTCCTCTCCCTCAGCACGCGGGTCTGCTGTGCGAGCCTGCGATCTATGTGCTCGATCCCGTCAGCTCCATCGTAAGCATATATCAAGAGACGGAACGTACACTGCTCGATGACCCCTGCATAGGCGCTCTCCCTCGCGTTCCTGGCTAGGAGGCGCTCGCGGATCTGGTCCTGCCACCCAGAAGGGGAGGAGCTGCTGCTGCCTGGGGTGGGCTCGACGATGGACGGGGGCTGCGGGAGCAGGGAGGTGGAGAGGGAGGAGAGGGAGGAGGAGGGGAGGGGCAGCGAGCTGGTGGATGTGGACATGTGTTGTGGGGGGTGGCCCCTTTTGGGACGGGTGGTGGATGGGTGGGAGTGCGCCGGGTGAGCGCGGGTCGGAGGCGGGGGAGATCGCCACTCCTACGGCCCTCTGTACAGGACAGTCCTAGCAAGGAGGGACAGCAGAGCAGAGCAGAGCAGAGCAGGACAGAGGTGAAGAGCGGCAGGTGAGCAGCCCGCGCCGACAACGCGCCTGCCTTCAGGCGTGCAATGTGCACCCTCACCCGCAGTGGCTGAGCAGCGAGCGGAAGCAATAACCCCCGTGCACATTCACACTCCGCCCCCGCTCCCCGGCTGTCGGCCGGGAGCGGTCGGCTGCGTGCTCACTGGCTGCCTGCGATAGTCCTAGTGCCCTCCTCACCCTCACCCTGTCCCGCACCTGCCGCTGCTGCTGCTGCCACTCCGCACTTCTCCTCCTTACCACTTCAGTCCTCGACAGCTGTGCTCCCCCAGCTGACGTACTCGTACTCCCACGACCGCTTCCCCTATCCTATCCTATCCTTATTACGCTACTTGCGACTCGCACAACGTCCAAGACTAGCCCGGTATCCCTCCCTACGATAGTCGATAGTCGATAGTCGAGCAAGATGGGTCGCGTGCTTCTCAAAGTCATCATCCTCGGCGACTCGGGGTACGTCTCCTCTCCCTCCTCCCCTCTTCATCCCATCCCACATCCCACATCCCACCCCAACGCATCTCCATCCCACGGCCATCCCATCCCCTTGCCCTCCACCTCCATACCACCATATACCTCCTCCCCAGCAGCTGTATGCTAACCCCCCCGCAGCGTCGGCAAGACATCCCTCATGAACCAATACGTCAACAAGCGCTTCTCAAACCAGTACAAGGCCACTATCGGCGCTGACTTCCTCACAAAGGAGGTCATGGTCGACGATAGGCTCGTCACGATGCAGGTGCGTTTGCTGCCTTACTGCTTGTTGTCACGTGAGGCGGAGCGCTGACCGTGCACTCGATCTTGTGCTCCTATCTGCTGCTTGCTGCTGCCTGCCCTCGCACCTCGCCTCCGGCTCATCGCTCGCCCACCAACAGCTCTGGGACACCGCCGGGCAAGAGCGCTTCCAATCCCTCGGCGTCGCATTCTACCGCGGCGCGGACTGCTGCGTGCTCGTGTACGACGTGAACAGCGCAAAGTCGTTCGAGACGCTCGACTCCTGGCGGGACGAGTTCCTGATCCAGGCCAGCCCGCACGACCCGGAGAACTTCCCCTTTGTCGTGCTGGGCAATAAGGTGGATGTGGAGGAGAACAAGCGGCAGGTGCGTGCGCTTTCTGCTCGTCCTCGCTGCCCTGCCCTCCTGCGTGCCTTGCTCTCCACGCTGGCGCCAGGTGGGAAGGGACCAAGCAGTGCTTGCCTGCGCCTCTTCTTCTTCTGCTTCTACCCACAGCACCCTCTAATCCCCTCCCCCCTCCCAGGTCTCCCAAAAGCGCGCAATGACCTGGTGCCAGTCCAAGGGGAACATCCCCTACTTCGAGACCTCCGCGAAGGAGGCAATCAACGTCGAGCAGGCCTTCCAGACCATTGCCAAGAACGCCCTGCAGCAGGAGGCAGAGGTCGAGCTCTACGCCGACTACCCGGATCCCATCCGCATCGATAGTGATAATGCCCAGCCGGGGTGCAACTGCTGAGCGCCCGGTGGATCGTGGATTGTGGATTACGGGCCGTCGTGACGGGCTACAGTAGACCGCAGAGCCCGGCTCGGACCGTAGGGGCGTTGACATTCATCTTACTCCCCGTGCTGCACGCACATCTTCCCTCTCTCGCGCGCTGTCTTCCCTTTCGCCTATCTATCCTTTCTCCTCCTCTTCCCGTATGACCCCTTCCTGTCCGGCTGAGTAACGTCCCGCCCGCACCTGCCCACGCCGCCGTCCTGCCTGCCCTTGTTACCATGCGGATGCGCCGAGGACTCGAGCAGCGGAACAGCCGTCGGCGGCGGCGGCGGCGTACAGGCGGTTAATGACACTTCCCTCTTTTCACTCCCTCGTACCGCGTGATCAGGATCAGTGACTACCTCTGAACGCCTCTGCCCCGACAGCAGCTGCTGCAGCATCTCAAACCCAGAAATATAAACATGAAGCGCCAGGATGGACAGGAGCTGAAGCTGGGTGACGTCTGAGGACGTTCCAGGAGGGCGGCTAGGTGAATACGGCGCGAGCGTGTCTGGTACTGTATGCGTGACGACTCGGCTCCAACATCGCTCCGACATCGGATCTCCAACCCCGTTCCTACAGTTCCCGTTGTGAGGCGCATTCATCTACCATGCCCGGCGGCACGCTGTCCAGCAGACAACTGCCGACGACGTGCAGGGCGTTAATTGATAACTTCACACATATCAATCGTCCGATCGCGTTGTGCGCCCAAACCGGCAGTCGTGAGCATCTTCTGCCTGCCACACACGCTTGTGCAATGCACTGCGCCCCGCGCCCCACATTCGTTTTGGATGCGTAAGCAGTGTGTGTGCCGAGCGAGAGAGATGGGCTGCTAATTCATAGCGGAGCGCGTGTTGTGCACTACATAGTACAGTAGCCTGGCTGGAGGCGTGCACCGAGCCTGATGGGCGTGCGTCATGCAGCAGTGCGCCGCGCAACGCGCCTGGGAGCGCGGCTCCCGGACGGGTCGCAGCCTGGCCGAGTTATCTTCTAAAATACGTCGAAATCTGGGCCAAAAATCTAGAATACGCTAGGGTCCAATAGTAATCTACAATGCGGCACATCTCTACGGTTATGCACTAAGCTGTTGCTCATCAAATGGAGATTTTTCTTGGATTTCTGC
>KV423920.1:135452-159823 GCA_001632435.1 Calocera cornea HHB12733 | reverse complement strand
AGAAATTTTAGAAAAGCTGGGATCACTGAGTCGGGCAAAACTCTTAAGTTGCCTCCAGAGATCTGCAACAGTGTCCCTTTAAGTCATGTATGTCTGTCTAAAATTGTATCTATAATTGCTGAGACACTACAGTCAACAGGCAAGCTGTTTTCTATGCAGTTTAATTGGCGAAAATTTCAATTTGATGAGCAACCGCTCACTGTGGGACCGTAGAGATGTGCCGCATTGTAGATTACTATTGGACCCTATCGTATTCTAGATTTTTGGCCCAAATTTCGACGTATTTTAGAAGATAACTCCAGCCTGGCCCCATTCAACGTTCGACGCGGCAGGACGACGGCGGACAGCCGTGCGTTCATGATTATTATTGCGCGTTGCGCGCCGCATGACTTCGGGTGTTACGTGCGTGTTCCTATGGTATGGACGGCTTCCGATGCCGGAGAGCAGGAACAGGAGGGCATTCCCGCTGCATTGTAATTTAAACGCGCGAGAGTGACGGCCGGCGTGACAGCGCGCCCGGCAGGGCCAGTTGAAACGAGACGCAACGCAACGCAACGGCGCGAATGAGTCTCACGCCTGCCGCCCAGCCGCTACCGGGTCTGGTGCATCGCAGCAGTTCAGTCAGGATTGGAATACCAACTTTGTGCATGACTCTAGCGCCAATTAATTTATATGGAGAAGATGTTACAGCCCCCCACCCCATGATGAAACGCTTACCACGCCCGCGGGAGCAGAAGTCGGAAGCGCGAGGAGCACCGCCCGCCCCAGCCGGTAGTCATCAGGCGTGAGTCGCGCTCCACCTGGTGTGAACCGACGGTGCTGAAACGGAGACGGTGATACTCGGACGGGTGGGTGCGGTGCTTTGCAGGGCGACGGCAGGCGCTGAGCATGCGAGATCGGTGTTGAACGACTCACCTGCCGAATCGGCAGGCGCCCGCGCCGGGTGCCCTGAAACTGCCGCGGCAGAATGCAATGCGCATACTACTGTCACAATTCTTTTTTTTTAATGTTGCAGTTGGGTCGGCCCAGAATGACAGTTTTACATTGCAGGCGGTCATCACTGCTTCTCCCCCGGACAGGTCAGTATATAAGTAGGCCGGTATGCTGCTCTCATTTCCTCACCCAACAGTCAAAGGTGCCGGTTCACCTCTACTCATCTCTACTCCCCTTCACTTCTCTTCTTCTCACTTTACGATCACCTGCCGGTCAGGAACTCACGACAACCTCACGTTCACTATCTTATCCACTTTATAACACTTACGACATCCTCCTAAACCACACGACCAAACCAATAACTCAAGATGCAGCTCACCTCCGTCATCGTTCTTGCCACCCTCGCTGCCGGCATCGCAGCAGCTCCCTCGGTCAGCAAGGGCCAGCTGAAGAGGATCGAGAAGGCTGAGCTCCGCAAGGGCATGCGCATGGGCGAGCGCAAGGAGGCTCACAAGCTCTCTCACCGCCCCCGCTCTATCGACATCGTCGACTCCAACATTGAGATGCGCTCCCCTGTTTCCAACAGCTTCCTCAGGAAGGAGGAGCACAAGATGCTCCTCAAGGGAGAGAGGATGGGTGAGCACAAGGAGGCCAAGAAGATCGGTGGTTCCCGGCGCGTCGGTGCGGCTCGCCGACCCCGGTCCTTCGAGGATGACTCCGAGCTCGAGGTCCGCTCCCACCACCGCGGCAAGCATGGCAAGCACGCCCACAAGAAGCACGGCAAGCACGCCCACAAGCACGCCGCTGCTACCGAGTCGACGCCTGCCACCCCTTCAGCCGACTCTCCGCCTGCTACCCCTGCTGCTCGCAGCCTTGATGACTTCGACTTCGAGATCGAGGCCCGCTCCCCCGCCCGCCCCATCTCTGCCGGTTTCCTGAAGAAGGAGGAGCACAAGATGCTGCTGAAGGGTGAGCGGATGGGTGAGCACAAGGAGGAGCACAAGCTGGCCCGCCGCCCGCGTTCTCTGGACGACTCGGAGCTCGAGGTCCGCTCCCAAGGCCACAGCAAACATGGCAAGGCCGGCAAGCCCGCCCACAAGAAGCACGGCAAGCACGCCCACAGGAAGGCTGCGGCTACCGACTCGGCGCCTGCCACTCCGTCGGCCGAGTCTACTCCCGCTACCCCTGCTGCTCGCAGCTTTGATGACTTCGACTTCGAAATCGAGGCCCGCTCTCCCACGCGGCCCGTCTCTGGCTCTTTCCTGAAGAAGGAGGAGCACAAGATGTTCCTTAAGGGTGAGCGGATGGGCGAGCACAAGGCTGCCCGCCGCCCGCGCTCCCTGGACGACTCCGAGCTCGAGGTCCGCTCCCACCACCGCGGCAAGCATGGCAAGCACGCCCACAAGAAGCACGGCAAGCACGCCCACAAGCACGCCGCTGCCACCGAGTCGACGCCTGCCACTCCTTCGGCCGACTCTCCGCCCGCTACCCCTGCTGCTCGCAGCCTTGATGACTTCGACTTTGAGATCGAGGCCCGCTCGCCCGCCCGCCCCATCTCTGCCGGTTTCCTGAAGAAGGAGGAGCACAAGATGTTGTTGAAGGGTGAGCGGATGGGTGCGCACAAGGAGGAACGCAAGCTGGCCCACCGCCCGCGTGACTTCGAGGACGACTCCATGATCGATGCTCGTTCCGATCTCAGGCAGGAGGAGCACAAGATGCTGCTCAAGGGTGAGAGGATGGGCGAGCGCAAGGAGGCACACAAGCTGGCCCACCGCCCGCGTGACTTCGATGACTCCGAGATCGATGCCCGTTCCGATCTCAGGCAGGAGGAGCACAAGATGCTGCTCAAGGGAGAGAGGATGGGCGAGCGCAAGGAGGCACACAAGCTGGCCCACCGCCCTCGTGACTTCGATGACTCCGAGATCGATGCCCGTTCCGATCTCAGGCAGGAGGAGCACAAGATGCTGCTCAAGGGCGAGAGGATGGGTGAGCGCAAGGAGGCCAAGAAGCTTGGTCGCCGCCCCCGCAGCCTCGCGGACCTCGACTAAGAGCCTCATCCCCCATGTGTCTTTGGTAGTGTAGCCGCAGTAGCCGGATAGTATTTGTTGTAGAGTACCGAGTTCTGACCGCGAGATGAAGAGCGGGAATGAGATCTCTGTTACGGGTCATCTTCTTGGTGTGAAATTGGTCCAGTCCAGATAAGTCATTGTCGTCATAGAGCAAGTCATAGAGCTTGATACACAGGGCACACACTTCGGGAAAAAGCTAGATATCGATTATGAACAACAGAAGATCGCTCGAAGAAGGAAGGCCCGACCGATTGATCGCGGCTTCAAGCACATGACACGACGGAAGCAAAAGTTCGGCGAGCCGCTTTCGTACGCCTCTCCTCCCCGGCCTCGCGCGCTCACCAAACGTGCCGTAGCGTAACGTCTTCCTCCTCCTCCTCCCCTCCTGCTCTTTCTTACGATGGCCGCCCTCACGAATCTTGTTGGTCGGCTTGCTGGTACGGATCCTGCAGCTTAGAAATTTGCGCAGCCAAGCTGATGGGGATTGCTTGCTGCAGTGCCTGTGTTCATCGCCGTCGGAGTCGTTCAGTCGTCGCTCTACGACGTGCCCGGCGGGTTCAGAGCGGTCATGTTCGACCGGTTCTCCGGTGTGAAGGACACGGTGCGCTGAGCTGGATTGCGCTACTATGGGAGTCCTGGCGCTGATGGATGTGTGTTTGGGTAGGCAACCGGAGAGGGCACGCACTTCCTCGTCCCCTGGCTGCAGCGCGCAATCCTCTACGATGTGCGCATCAAGCCGCGGAACGTGTCCACCACGACGGGCTCCAAGGGTATTTTAGCCCTCTCCCCTACCGCTCACAGCGCTGAACGCTAATACGCCGTGCTAGATCTGCAGATGGTCTCCCTGACGCTGCGCGTGCTCTCGCGCCCGGACGTGAAGCACCTGCCGAAGATCTACCAGAACCTGGGGTTGGACTACGACGAGCGTGTGCTGCCGAGTATTGTGAACGAGGTGCTCAAGGCCGTCGTGGCGACGTATGATGCGTCGGAGCTGAGTGAGTTCGATGCCTTACCCGGCGTTTGAGGCCCTGCTGATGAGCGAACTAGTCACCCTCCGTGAAGTCGTAAGTCGATTGTGCTGCGTGGAGGAGACATGAGGCCAACTTTAGGCAGGTATCGAGCCGCATACGGGAGGATTTACTCAAGCGCGCTGGGGAGTTCAACATCCTGTTGGAGGATGTCTCTATCGTACGCCATTCCTTTCCTTGCCCTCGAGTCACGGTGTTAACTGACTATTTCAGACACATATGACGTGAGCGGAAGAAGGACCTTAAACAGACGGTGGATGCTAAAGTTACCCTAGGTTCGGCAAGGAGTTCACGACCGCCGTTGAGCAGAAGCAGATTGCGCAGCAGGGTGCGTAGCTGTCCACCGCCTGCGGTTATCACGTTCCCTGACCCTGTGACAATAGATGCCGAGCGGGCGAAGTTCATTGTCGAGAAGGTGCGGAATGTCTATATATATGCACTTTGACTCATGACTGACGGTGGTTCCCCCCTTCTCCACCAGGCCGAGCAAGAGCGGCAAGCAGCGGTCATCCGCGCGGAGGGCGAAGCCGAGGCCGCCCAGACCATCTCGCAGGCGCTCAACCGGGCTGGCGAGGCGTTCGTGACGTTCCGCAAGATCGAGGCGAGCAAGGCGATTGTGCAGGCGCTGGCGCAGAAGCGGGATGTGACGTGGATCCCGGGTGGTGGGAGCGGGACCGGGGTGCTATTGAACGTGCCCACTAATTAGTGAGGGGCGAGACTGACGAGCAAAAGGTCAATATATGCAATAGTATGTATGTATGTCGCGGGCAGCCCTCCAGCATGATGATCATATGGCCGTTACTGCACATTGCCGTTCAACCCGAACGGCCGGGCCAAAGTCCGCGGGTACGGTTGCCTAATTGACTCACCGGCGGCCAGCGCAGAGAGGGCTTATAAGAGAGTGCACAGCCATCCCCTGCTTCGCCGGTGCGTGCGAGTGGGTTACTTCTGTACAGGGACGGAGGCAAATTTCGGGGCCGGAGAATCTTTTCAGTTTGTGAGGGCCGGCATGGCGGGCGCAGTAGTAGTGGTCGCACGGGTGGCAAAGGCAAAGGGGGGAAGGGTCGCCTCGCCCGCCTCGCCCGACAACCCATTCCTAGTCCCGCCCTCCCCGCCTCCAGCCCACTCTCTCTCTCCTTCCCGACCTCCATCTCTCTTGAACAGACAGACTCACTTTCCTCTTCATCTCCTCCCTCCTTCCTCTCCTCTTCTCTCTTTCCCCCTATCCTCTCTCTGTTCTTCCTCTCACTCGTCACTCTTCTCATATCACGCCCAACCCCACGTGCATCATATCCAAACACTACCCACCAAGCCTCGGCTTCGGCTTCGTTCCCGCTCTCACATACTGTGCGTCCCTCCCATACACTGCACCCGCCATCGCTCACACCATCCTATCTTCACAATCCAGTTTCTCGTATCGATAATGGCTCTCGCTCCCGCCCAGGCTCCCGTGCGCACCCTGTTCTCCCCTCCCGATCACATTCCGGCCGCTGACATGACGCTATCTCCCCAGCGTCGGGCCCATCTTTACGTCGGAAACCTGTCGCCCCGCGTGACAGAGTATATGCTTACAGAGATCTTTGCTGTGGCCGGTCCAGTGCAGCACGTCAAAATCATCCCGGACCGCAACTACCAGCACGGCGGGCTTAATTATGGCTTCGTCGAGTACACCGACATGCGCGGCGCCGAGACCGCCCTCTCGACCCTCAACGGCCGCAAGATCTTCGACACTGAGATCCGGGTCAACTGGGCGTACCAGGGCCAGCAGAACAAGGAGGACACCTCGGGCCACTTCCACGTCTTTGTCGGCGACCTCAGCCCGGAAGTCAACGACGAGGTCCTCGCCAAGGCGTTCGCGGCCTTCCCCTCCATGAGCGATGCCCGCGTCATGTGGGATATGAACTCGGGCAAGAGCCGCGGTTACGGCTTCCTCGCGTTCCGCGATAAGACGGACGCCGAGCAGGCCATCGCCACCATGAACGGCGAATGGCTCGGCAGTCGCGCCATTCGGGTCAACTGGGCCAACCAGAAGACCCAGGGCGCTCCGGGTGGAAGCGGAGGAGGTATGGGCGGTGGCATGGGTGGTGGCATGGGTGGTGGCATGCCTATGGGTGGCGGCATGGGCGGCATGCCTATGGGCATGCCCATGGGCGGCATGAGCGCCATGCCCCCGATGCCCACTGCTCGTCCTATGGGCATGCCTCAGCCCGTCAGCTTCCAGGGCCCCGCCCCGACCTACGACCAGGTCGTCACCCAGTCGCCTCCGACCAACACGACCGTGTACGTCGGCAACCTCGTCCCCTTCGCGACGCAGGCCGACCTCATCCCGCTCTTCCAATCCATCGGCTATCTGAGCGAAATCAGGATGCAGGCCGACCGCGGCTTCGCCTTTGTCAAGTTGGACACGCACGAGAACGCCGCAATGGCGATCGTTTCCCTGCAGGGCCAGATGATCCACGGACGTCCCATCAAGGTCTCGTGGGGCAAGGACCGTAACGCCGGAGAAGCGGGCGGCTCGCAGGTGCCGCAGAGCAGCGCTGGCTCCCCACCTCCAGGTGCCTCCCCCGGCGGCGCCGCGAACCCGTACGGCAACATGGTCAGCATTCCTTTCCCCGCCTTGTGTGGCTCGCCGAGAGTTGATTTGCTTACCACTTCCTTCCATCCTCCTTTCCCCATGCACGTGCAACCCTTCTCGCCGCCACCCAATCTTAAACCATATCCGCACATGTCTCAACCGCTCTCTGACGTCGATCCAAATACCCTCTCCACGCATTCCAACCAAAACATATACCCTCCTTCTTCCATACCCTCGCCACCTTATTCCTTTTTCAATGCCGATGACCCGACTGGTGATTCCTCCTTCAACCCCTTCAAATATGATGAACAGCAAGCAATGTACGGCATGAACCCCAACTACAGCCAGTACAACTTTGCCGGCTACCCTGGCTTCCCGACTATGCCTAGCGTGCCCGGTCAGCAGGGCGCGCCCGCCGCCGGGACGCCTGGTGCACCTCAGCCCGGTGCTGTTCCAACTGGCGATGCGGCTGCTGCTGCCGCCGGTGCCGCCGGCGGTGCCACTTCCGGCATGAACGCTGTGGGCCAGGCCACCTGGGGCTCCGATCCCAACGTCTTCTACTCTCAATATTGGGGAGGCAAGCACTCCTCATTACATCCCGTGTGTCCATACTGACCGTCCGTCGCAGGTTACTATGGCCAGCCCGGTCAGCAGCCGGCGGCCGGTGCGGCCAATGGACAAAACCCTCAGAACGGCGCGTAAATCAGGTAGATAGAGGTCCATTTAGAATCATATATGCGCGTCTGAAATATACTTCCAGTGCATCACGTTGTCTTGCCATTCTACAGTTGACTCGTCGGCCTCCTTTATCAAGCCCTCTACACGTTTTCCTCGGTCCTTCCCTCTTTTCGTCGTATATTTCTCCCTCCTCGGCTGCTCAAAACGTGTCGACTTCCTTTCCGGGTTTTATGGGTTCCAGCACATCCTCTCTGATATCTGTTTCCCTAAAGAGTTCATCACCCTCACGCCCTTGCCCAAGCCTGTCATGTTATGTCCTTACGATGACTACAGCCTGAAATCCTCGTCCTTGTTACGTTTTCGTCTTATTCTCGTGTGCTTTTTTACTCCCCTCCCTCTTGCCGCCGTCACTTAAAATGTCTCCCAACTCCTGTGTGTCCGTACCCACTTTTATGTGCCGTTCTGCTGTCAGCAGTCGAGACTCCTACACTGCTCAATTCCATTCCTGTCCGTTTATAGTCCGCTGTGGCGCCCATCAATGACTCCATGAATAAGCGCGTCGTTTGCCATTTAGACTTTTTAGATTGATCAGCTCCGCGGAGACGCGCGCGACGTGGCGGACGCGGACGTGGCGACCCAGGGACGGGCAGCACGGAAGCGGATCCGGCCTGTTTGGTCTCATACAAGAAAAGCAGGTCGTGCGCACGCATGGCCCACGCAGGCGCACCGGCCTCTCGCATCCCTTCATGACCTCGTCTCCGAAAGCTTCATCGATACAGACCAACGGCAAACCGCGTCAGCGGCACAAGACCAGATCTTCGCGCGCCGAGAACGGCGCGGACGAGCCCGAGATCAAGCAGGACGAGGAGGACCAGCTTGCGCACCCCGAGCAGAAACACAACCGCACCGGCACCGGCACCGGCAACGGCACAGGAGCGGACATGGCGAGCACGTCGATAGAGCACACCCAGCCCGACGCGCTCCAGAGCACCGCAGTCAAGATGGCCCAGCAGCAGGCGGGCAAACGCGCCTCCTTCAGCAGCGGGTCGGACGACGGGTACGGGAATGGCGAGGAGGTGCAGATGTCCCTGCTCGACCATGCGGAGCAGGGCGTGGACGGGCGGACGGATTTGGAGACTATAAAGGAGATGGATGAACATGAGAAGGAGCGGAGGGCACCGTTGACCCGGGAGGACAGATATGCCATTGGGCTACTCATTATTCTATGTACGTGGTTACGTCGTCGTGAGGCGGCTTGCTTCTGGGTGCTGACCCCCTGCCAGACCTCATCCAAGGCATCCCCATCGGCCTGGCGTTCGGCTCCATACCATTTCTGCTCAAGTCCCGCCTGTCCTACTCTGAGATCGGCGTGTTCACCCTCTGCACATACCCTTACTCGCTCAAGCTGTTCTGGTCGCCCATCGTCGACTCGATCTTCTCGCCCAAACTGGGAAGGCGGAAGAGCTGGATCGTCCCTATACAGACTATAATGGGATGCCTCATGATTTGGATGGGAGCGAATGCACCCGCGCTGTTAGACGCTGTGAGTTCTGTGGGCTTTCTCTACATGCTGAATCTGACTATGTGCGTAGCCCACGCCTGATGTCGGCAAGCTCACTGTCATCTTCACGACTCTCGTTTTCTTCGCCGCGACGCAAGATATTGCCGTGGATGGTACGCGACTCACACATTCACACCATGAACTTGCTGACGAGCATTGCTACAGGCTGGGCTCTTACCCTTCTTTCCAAGGACAACCTGTCTTACGCATCGACTTGCCAGACTATTGGTCTCAACTCAGGCTACTTCCTCTCGTTCACCGTCTTCCTGGCGCTGAATAGCGTGGAGTTTGCGTGAGTAACGGGTCTGTCTGGTGCTCGGGCTACTACTGACGTTTCCTTTAGCAACAAATACTGGCGGAAAGATCCGTTGGAGTACCCTTTGCTCTCACTCGGAGCCTACCTCCAATTCTGGGGAGTCATCTGCTTTTGCGTGACCCTGGGCCTGCTCTTCCTCAAGAAGGAAGAACCCGTTCACGAAGACAGCGCAGACTTGAACCTGACGAAGGTTTACAAGATCATGTGGAGGATCTGCCAGTTGAAGCGTGCGTGGCATGTCCAATCTCGCTTGTCTTGGTACTGAAAACGAGCCTTCTCAGACGTGCAATCACTCTGCCTCATGCATCTCGTCTCCAAAGTCGGCTTCCAAGCGAACGATGCCGTCTCTAGCTTGAAGATGGTCGAGAAGGGCCTCCAGAAGGAGGATCTCGCCATAGCAGTCCTCATCGACTTCCCCTGTCAGATCATCGGGGGTTGGCTCGCCGCCCGTTGGTCTGTAGGTGCGCACGCCCTCCGACCCTGGCTGTATGCGTACTGGGTTCGCCTTGCCTTCTGCCTCATCTTCCTTGGGATCGTCTACTGGTGGCCACAACCGCCGCTGACAATGAGCTTCTTTGCGTTCTTGGTTCTCATGTCGGTTTTGTCATCGTTTGCTGGGACGATCCAGTTTGTGGGAGTGTCGGCTTTCCACACTCAGATCGCGGATCCTGTGATCGGAGGGACCTATATGACTGTGAGTGTTCATATCGTTCTGTACACGATATTCTTCTGACTCGTGTCTTTAGTTATTGAATACTGTATGTTGAGTTGGTTGCCAACTCGGTGACTCCTGCTAATCTTGGACTAGATCGCAAATCTTGGTGGTACGTGGCCGCGGTACTTCGTTCTCAAGGGCGTCGACCTTTTCTCTGTCGCAACGTGCTCTATCCCGCAGGGTGAAGGTGACGAGATCGTCGTGCAAGGTGCGTATTCCACTGCATAAGGTCAACATAACTGCTAATCTGTCATGTAGCGAGCGAATGCATATCAGAGCATGGGCTGGCGCAGTGTAAGGACCTCGGAGGGACATGTGTAACGGAAAAGGACGGTTTCTACACGGGTGCGTACATCTGCTTCGCCTGGTCAACAGGATGACTCATGTCGCAACAGTTTCGTGGATATGCATGACGCTGGGCGTCATCATATTCCTTGCATATATTGGGCCCGCTGCCCGGCGCTTGCAAGCTGTGCCTGCACAGAAATGGAGGGTGCACACAAGCTGACGTGGCAATTAATATGCGGGCATGTATCAGTAGATTGATAGTATACATTGATGAAGGATATCTTGAGAAATGGTCATACTACGGTGCGCATATCGCCAGCCAGATGAAAGAGAGCGCGGTCACCAGTCGCGGATCACGTCAAAGTCCCTCTTCATATACTCTCTGAAGAGTCTCTGCGGCATCGTGAGAGAAGTTCGCGCTGCAATCAGAGGTGCCACTTACGTCCTTCCTATATGCATCACGCACAGCATCAAAGTCTGCCACCTCCTTGTCCTTGTGCCACTTGCTGTCCCTCAACTGGGCCTTGAACAGCTGATTGTCAACATGCCGATACAGCAGCCTGGCAAAGTCGTGCTTCATATACGACGGGTAGAGCTTGAACTCGTCCCAGCTCCTGGGAGGCCTGACGGGCGGATAGTTCTTTGGCTGCGGGTCGGCGATGATTTGCTTCCTGATCTTCTGCTTGTCGAGCACGTCCCGCAGGTACGTCTCCTCGACGATCTGCTCCATGCGCTTCCAGCGCCGGTCGAGGATCTCAAGCTCCTTCCGCTGCTGCTCTTCGATGTCCGGGAGCAGCTCGGCGTACGCGGGACTCTGGCGGGAAGGCATGGCGAGGAAGAACCGCTGCTCCAGGTCAGCGATCGCCCGCCCGCGCGCAGCGCGCAGCACGTTCAGCTCCCCGTCCCGCTGCGTCTTGCGCATCGTCATGTAGGACTCGAGATGCTCGAGCTTGTTCCAGTCGCGCGGTTTGTACCTGAGAAACTCTTCCGCTCTGCTCAACGCGTCAGCCTCAGCCTTTGCCACGGAGGATCTAGGACTTTGAACTCACGTGGGCGGCTTGTGCGCGAGGATGGAGAACAGCAGGATATCATCCTCCTTGTAGTCCTGCTCTGTCGGTAGGTTGGGTACGGGCTTGGAGGGGTCCGCCCACGCCCGGGGCGGAGCGGTGTACTGCCCTGTAGCCCACATCGACATCGCGGTACGCTTCAACGAGTGATGCGGTTGTGGCCAGAACGGAAACGGGCGGTAGAGAGGGCGCGGGGTATCACGCGCTGCGGGAGCAGTTGGGCCGCCAATAATTTTGGGCGGGGACCCTAGGTCGAAATTGTTAGGGACTGCTTGTAAGCTGCTGGTAGGAATGGCACCAAAGAGCAAGCAAAAGCCGGTGAAGGGCAAGGCGCAACAGGTGCGTGCTGTGATATTAGGCTGGACGAGAGCGATGCTAATGTTGTGACAAGAATGGCGCCTCCAAGAAGAAACAGCATGCTTATGATCGCCCGACCATCGCCGTGCCACGAGCAGCGGCAGACGAGTCCGACCCGGACTTGTCAGAGCAGGAGCTGGACATCCTAACAAGCGGAAACACTGGGTTCTTGACAAATTTGGATCAGAAGGGTATTTCAAAGTGCGTACTTCTGCCCTAGTCTGCTCGGAAATCGTGATTGACTGTTCTGCAGGAGCAAGAAAGAGATCGAGCGACTGCACAAGCTCAGCAAACCTGCTCGTCCGCGAATCGAGGATGACCTGCCGGATATTGAAGAGCACACAGACGACGAGTCTCCCTGGGAAGAGGTGGAAGGTGAAGAGCTCTCAGGCTCGGAGGATGATGACGATGACCTGGACACCGACGATCTGTCTGTCGATGAGGAAGAAGACGACGAGGAAGCCTCGGCCCCTTCAGACTCGGACGCCGAGAAGTCCTACGAGATTAACGGCCGCAAACGACGACGCGAATGGGAGGAGGACGACGCGCCGAAGCCGATCGGCCGGCTCCCAATCAAGCTCGCCAATGGCCAAGTAAAACGGCTTAAAGACCTTGACGGCCGGCCGGTGCCCGTTCCTGTGCAGGAGGAGGAGTCTTCATCAGAGGAGGAGAGCGAGGAAGAAGCGCAGGAGGAGGAGAGGACGAACAACGTCGCTACTGGGAATAGGTTTGGAAGGCCTGCGCCGGCGGTCGTGCTGAGCTTGCCGACGAGGGCGGAGAGGGTGCAGCGGGCGAAAGAGCAGATCGCGGGGATATGCCAGGATGTGATGGCTGATCCGGAAAACAGCGTACATCTGAGATCACACCACCATATGTGATCGACCTGACAAGGCACTTTCTAGCTTGGCCTCCTCCGCCGACTCCAAACATTCACCCTTTCCCAACTGCCCTCCCCCGAGCCCGGCAAGCCCTCAGTAGCCAACGACCCGCTCGTGCGCAAGCTCGCCCTCCTCTCCCTCCTCTCCGTGTTCAAAGACATCGTCCCCTCGTACCGCATCCGCGCGCTGACCGAGAAGGAGCAAGCGGAGAAAGTGAGCCAGATGGTCGCGCGCACGCGGGAGTGGGAGCAGGGCCTCGTCGGCGTGTACAAGGCGTATCTTGCTGAGCTCGAGAGGGAGGTCAAGGGGAAATCGGAGTTGGCGGACGCGGCGCTCCGGTGCCTTTGTGTACTCCTGACCGACTTGACGCACTTTAACTTCCGGACGAATGTCATGAGTGTGGTGGTGGCGCGGATCAGTAGGAAGTCGTGGGATGCAGTCAGTACCTCTCTCTCCCCAACTCCGTTTGGCGTGCACTAACAAACATGTGCGCAGAACTCTGAGCTCTGCCGCGAGTCTATCGTCCGCGTGTTTA
This sequence comes from Calocera cornea HHB12733, assembly GCA_001632435.1. NCBI lineage: Eukaryota > Fungi > Basidiomycota > Dacrymycetes > Dacrymycetales > Dacrymycetaceae > Calocera > Calocera cornea. The sequence goes on along the minus strand of KV423920.1, from coordinate 146,823 downwards.
AAGACGACGCTACAGGCCAGGCGTCGCTCGATCTCGTGCGCCTGCTGAACAGGATGATCAAAGAGCGCAAGTTCCGTGTGCACCCGAACGTGCTCAGTGCACTCCTATCGCTGCGGCTCAAGACTGAGCTTGGCCGGCCGGCAGAGAAGGACTACGGGCGGAGGGGAAGGAAAGATGGTGGCAAAGGGAGGGAGAAGGAGAAGGAGAAGAAGGTGCATTTGAGCAAGAAGCAGAAGATGGCGAGGAAGGAGACGAGGGAGATCGAGAAGGAGATGGCGGAGGCGGAGGCGGCTGTGGACGTTGAGGAGCGGACGAAGACTGTGCGTTCTCTCACTTCTCTCTCTCCCTTCCTCTCCCTCCCCCCGTGCCATCTACTGACAAGCTTCTCTTTGCTTGTATACAGCACACCGAAACCCTCAAACTCCTCTTCGTCCTTTACTTCTCGATCCTCAAATCCCCGCTCTCTCGGCGCCTCCCGCTCCTGCCCGAGGCGCTCGCGGGCGTCTCCTCCTTCGCACACTTGATCAATATCGACTTCTTCCGTGATCTGCTCGAGACGCTCAAGACGATTATTCGGGAGGTGGATGGCGATAGCGAGGAGGGGCAAGAGGACGGGGAGGGGCAGGGTCAGCAGAGCCAGCAAGGAGGGGAGAACGAGGTGGTCAGAGCGTGCAGGACCAAGCTTCTCTGCGTGGTGACTGCTTTCCAGCTGCTGACAGGGCAGGGTTCGTGCTTCTTCCATCCCACCGGTTTTCGGACTAACGCATGTACGCAGGGGAAGCGCTCAACATCGACCTAACAGAATTCATAAACCACCTGTACGCGCTGCTCCTCCCCCTCTCGCACGTCCTCCCACTCGAGGAGCCCCTCCTCCCGGCCGCCGCGCCAACGCCACACGGGCCCAAGCCGCCGCAACCGCTCAGCAGCCTCCTATTCCGCGCCCTGCACCTGCTGTTCCTCCCACGACACCTGACGGCGGGTACAGCGCGCGCTCACCCGGCTGCTCGTCTCCTCGCATTCTCCAAGCGCCTGCTCACCTGCGCCCTCTACTTCCCCCCCTCCTCGTCAATCCGCGCTCTAGAGTTCGTCAAAGAGCTCATGGCGCGCGAGCCGCGCCTGGACGGGCTGATGGAGCGGGGCGAGGAGGGTGGGGACGGCGTGTGGAGGGGCGATGTGGACGACCCGGCTTTAGCGAATGGGGGCGCGGGGAGAGCCTGGGAGGCTAGTTGGCTGGCGGCGAGTGGGGAGGGCGGCGTGAGGGTCGCCGCGGTCGGGTTGTTGGAGTGGAGGAGACTGTAGGCGATGCAGGGCGAGCGATGGATACCATTGTGCTAGATTGTGGGCACGGGGTTCCGGGGTGCTGAGCTCGGGCGAGAACTCATCACCTTGCTACTGGCTTGGCCAACTTGTGTGCATTATTATTGGCGTTGTCCTGGATATTACCATATCGTGGCACATCAGAAGCAGAAGCACTGGGGGTATGGAGCTCTTCAGAACCTCTGGGAAGACGGACACTCTTCTCCCCGCTTATCGCAGCCTTCCTTCACCTGCATGCAGCACCTGCATTCTGCGTATCTCAAACGAGAAAAGTCCATCGATGTTGCTTCTCAACTACAAAAACAAATCGCACGGCGTCCAGCGCCTGGGACCCTGGCCCATCCAGGACGCACGTTCGTACGTCATCAATTCGGGGCACGCGACCTCCAATTGCAGGCGCGCCTTCCGGGAAGGAACGTGCCACATGCCCAACGCGGACCCGCGGCGTGGGTGAGCCCCTCTCTCACGCACTTCGGACTGCCTGCCTGCTTGCTTCGGGACGCTCTGGACTGCTGACTGGATTGATTATCTGCATTCGCTACATTGCATGGATATATAGCCTTGCATTACGGACATACGACACCCTCTGCGACATTGCTGCATACAGGCGTGAGCTATGAAGTTCGGCAGGTGAGCGCCCGATCCATCCCTGCTCTCGGAGGTGGCTGATCACCCGCATATAGGTACCTGCGGGACTCCCTCGTACGTCCCTCCCAACCACTGTTCACCCGGATCCAGAGGCTGAGCTCACACACGCCCGCAGATCCCAGAATGGCGCAAAGCATACATCGACTACCGCGGGCTGAAGAAGCTCATGAAGCGCATAGCGGAGCAGGAGTACGCGGGCAGCGCGGGACCCTCGAGGCCTCATGGGCGGTATGCGGCTGCGGACGCGCTGGCGGCGCAGGGGGAGAGCGTGGCCCCGCTGTCGCCGATGTCGCCGTTGTCCCCGAGGTCGCCCAGGTCCCCGGGATCGCCAGGCTCCCCAGGGTCGCAAGGGAAAGGGAAGCAACCCGACGGGGAACAGACCCCGCGGGGGAGGAGGGAGAGCGAGGCTACCGACGCTACAGAGGGGACGCTGCGGGACCTGGGCGAGTTTGGAGGCGCTGTGCCGGCGGAGGGTGGGGCCCCGCCCGGCGCTGCGAGGTTGGACGGAGGGGGGTATGAGGAGGAGGGGTATGGGTATGGGTGGAAGGTTGGGAACGGGACTGGGCCGGGGGACGGATCGGGGAGCAAGGGACCCGTCGGCAACAATACGCCCCGGGCTGGGGTTGGGGAAAGGGATCGGGCAGGCGAAGGCACGGCAGTGCTCCCGGTAAACCGCTCTCGCCTCGCCCTCTCGCTCCGGAGCTCACGCAGCGGCGCGTCGGCGTCGGCGAAGAGCAACAGGTCGGGCAGGAGCGGCTTCCGCGCAGCGCTCGGAGGGGGTGGGGGGAGCAGGAAGGCGCGCAGTCAGAAGAGTGGGGGTGCGTGTTTCTGTCCTTCTTCTTTTCCGCACTACTTTCTCCGCGCGGGGGGAGCCTTGCGGATACCCGTGTCCTTCGCCAGCTTTCTTGCTTGCTCGGTTGACGAGCTATATGCTAATACCCTATTCCCCGTCCGGCAGCCCGCATCCCGCTCGAGCCATCAACCCTCTCGGACCTCCTGCACACCCTCACCCCCGCCGAGCGCTCCTATTTCGACAAGCTCGACACCGAGCTGGACAAGGTCAGCACATTCTATAACGAGCGGGAGCGGGAAGCGCGCGAACGCGCACAGTTGCTGCTGGGGCAGTTGGAGGAGCTCAAGGAGCATCGGGAGGCGTTTTATGTGCGTCGCTTTCTGCCTGGTGTGGTCGGGGAAGCGTGCTGATGGCTGATACTCTGCGACGCAGGCCGCCTACCCCAAACATCCCTCCGGCCCCTGGACACAACGCGTCTTTGGCGCCGTAGCCTCCCGCACGCCCGCCCCGCCGCACTTCCCGCACCTCCCGCACCTGCCCCAGGGCCTCCGCTTCCTCACCGGGTCAACGGACGCGCTCTCCCTGGACATAGCAGAGGAGCGGGAGGCGCTGGACCCGCACGGGTATGTGGCTGCGAAGCGCAGGCTTAAGAAGGCGCTGCAGGAGTATTATAGGGGGTTGGAGTTGCTTGATAATTATCGGGTGAGTGGGGGTGTCTTCATTTCTTGCTTGTCCTGTTCTCTCCTGTTCTCTCCTTTCTTGAGAGGAGAGGCTACGCTGGGAAGGGCCGCGATGAGCTGAGCTGTCCACTGGACTGGACTGAGTTCAGCGCAATGGGCCGAGCTGCAGTGGACTGGAACGGGTTGGCTTGGAGAGTGACAGAGCTTCGCTGACCACCGTACCAGATCCTCAACCTCACCGGCTTCCGCAAAGCGCTCAAGAAATTCGAGAAGACGACGGGCGTGCTCTTCGCGCAGAAACTATACATGAACGAGCGCATCGAGCCCCTGCCCATCTCAAACCCCGACACTTTGCACAACCTGCGCATCCAGATGGAGGTCGTGTATGCCGATAGGTTTGTGAGCGGGGACAGGAAACGCGCGAGGGATAGGCTCAGGGCGGAGGTGACCCCGAAAACACACCATTTTTCCACGTTTCGTGCGGGGTTGTTTGTCGGATTGGGCATTCCGGCGATCGTACTTGGCGTTGTGCGGTGTAAGTAATCGCTGAAACAGTGAGGGTGTGACTGACGTTGTGCAGCGTTCGACCCCTACGTGCGCTCAGTAGTCCCCGAGTGGGATTCGCTGCTGAACATCTACGGTGTCCTCTTCATCCTGCCCGTGTTTGTCTTCCTGATCGGGCTCAACCTCTGCGCGTGGACGCGCGCACGCATCAACTGGGTGTTCATTTTCGACCTAGACGTGCGCTCCGTCCTCGACTACCGGCAGTTCTTCGAGCTCCCCGCATTCCTCTTCATGACCCTCGCCTATTGCTTCTTCTTCTCCTACTGCCTCGTCGACAACCCGCGTGTCGCTCCGCACACCTGGCCACTGGCATGGGTCGTCTTCGCCCTGCTCATGCTGATCAACCCCCTCCCAATCCTCAGGCGCCGCGCCCGCTATTGGTTCCTGTACATGGTCGGCCGCCTCCTCGTCTCGGGTGCGACGCGCGTCGAGTTCGCAGACTTCTGGCTCGGCGACCAGTTTTGTAGCATGGCGTACACGCTGGGAAACCTGTACGTGTTCGGGTGCGCGTACAACAACGACTGGAACGGCGTGAGCGCCCTGTGTGGGACGGCCAACACGTGGGTCGCCGCCTTCCTCTCAGCGCTGCCGTATGCGCTCCGGTGCTCGCAGTGCGTGCGCCGGTGGGCAGACTCGGGACTCAAGATCCATCTATTGAATGTAAGGGCATTATCGACTTGCGGAGCTCCTGGTGGCTCATGAGTTCTGACAGGCGGGCAAGTACATCGCCAGTATCGTGGTATACGTAACCTATTACCATTGGAGGCATCTCGGTACGTCCCAAAATAGCACAACTGCACCTCTGCTGATGGATATGCCAGGTTCGGGCCGAGACACGTCCTTCATCGTCTACGTCCTGTTCGCAACGATCGGCTCGATCTATACCTGCTCTTGGGACCTGCTCATGGACTGGTCATTGATGAGACCCAAAGCGCCACACAAGTTCTTGCGCGAGGATCTGATCTATGGGAAGGAAGCTGTCCCGCTGTATTATTTTGCGATTGTATGCACCCACCATCCATATTCTGCCTTCGTCAATGCTCATGATTTTCCAGGTCAGCAACATCATCCTCCGCTTCGAATGGGTATTCTACATCCCCACCGGCGGGCTCTCGCTCACCGTCCGCGCCTGGCTGTTCGCAGTGCTCGAAGCGCTCCGCCGCTTCCAGTGGAACTTCTACCGCGTCGAGAACGAGCACATCGGTAATGCGGATCGCTACCGCGTGACGAAGGAGATCCCGTTGCCGTACACCGTACGGCCCGGCGATGACGCGGACGATGCGGACGACTCGGACCAGGAGGGTCCGACCAGCATCAGAAGCATGCTCAGTGGGAGGAGCAAGAAGAGCGAGCCGGCCAGGACGTCGAGCTTCCATGGCAGGAAGGGACTGGAGGATGGCACGAGAGAGCGCGAAGCGAGCAGGGTCGTCGAGCAGGACCTGTAGTTTCATGTTGCTGTCCTTTCTGATTGCTGTATCTTGGTGTTGCATGTTGTATCTTTTACACATGGGATGATATCATCTTCGGTATCAGGCAGGAAACCAGTTGGCTATTTTGGGGAATGCCTGGAACAACTCATAGTTCAATGAGAGGATTCATATTTCATGTAACCTACGGCAGGTACCTATGGACACACTGGTATTGGGTTCTAGCACGAGCCAGCATGAAAAAGCAGAAAGAATACACCAAGGCACAAGCACAGTGAAGGAAGTTTGGTTTGGGCGAGCTGTATCGTCATCGTGGAAGGCAAGAAGGGGGCGTGAATTACTCGTGATGGGTTTGTGCGCATTAAGGAGTCTTTCCTGACCAGGCTTTTTCTACAAGGCTCGAGCTCTATTCACCCATGTCCATAGGGCTGTCTTCTTTGGGTCCATCAGTTGTTGCAATCTTGGTGATTTCGGGAGCAGCAGGTTCGACAGCCATAGGTTCCCCTACGTCGGGCGCAGAGGCAACCTTGGCCACGTCTGCAGGTGGACTGAGAGGTACAGCGACAGGAGAGTTGCGGGAGTCCATCAGCTGATCAGACGGCTCAACCGGGCTGCGGCTGCGAGTGGACTCGGGCGAAGATACGTCTTCTTCCAACGTGGTAATGGGAGGAGGGGCGGGCGAGTGAGGAGGAGAAGGAGGGACGGCTACCGCAGCCACAGGTGCTGCTGCAACAACCGTCGGCTCGGTGACCCGCGGCGGCGAAGGCACATCGAGCCTTTGGCGCTTGAGCCCACCCTCCGTCGTTGGACTGGGGGGCGTCATCCGCTTCCTCGGATTTGAGATCCCGTTCGGCGTGTCGGTCCTGGAAGCAGCCACGTTCGCTCCGTTCGGACTCATGACAGCTACTGGCGAAGACGCCGCAGGCGTGGCAGAGGCAGTCAGAGGCGGGACAGAGCCATTAGATTCTGACCTCAGCATCTCAGGTGGCCTTGGAGGTCCGAGAAAAACCGGAGTAGCTGAGGGCGCGGCAGTAGTGGGTGACTGCACGCCCGACGGGGTAGCTCGTGTCTCTACGGGGGACTGAGGCTTCGACGACGGAAGAGAGCCAGTGGGAGGAGGAGGGGAGGGTCCGAAAGGCACGGAGTGGCGCTCCGGTAGGGACACTGCCGGGCTGGTCGCCGGCGGTGGCCGTTCAGGGCCATGCATGAGTACGGTGGGAGACGGCTGAGAGGGCCTGGGAGGCGGAGAGATGGTAGTGGCCGTCACTGCAGGTGGGGGAGGAGGGCCAGCCAAGACGGGCGGAGGCGCCGGGGCAGGGACCGGAGGAGGAGGCGGGCCGAGAGGAGCAGAGCTCGGCGCTGGTGGGGGAGGTTCGGCCCGAGTAGGACTGATCGTCGGATCGGGCCGCGACTTGGAGAGATTAATGAGGGTATCGGCCACTCCCTCGTCGTAGTCCTCGTTCACAACCCTGCTGGAAATGGGAGGTGGCAGAGGAGGAGGGGGAGCAGTAGATGAGGGCGTTGCAGAGGTCCGGGAAGGCCGGCGACCGTTCGAGTTTGAGCTCGGGGGGTTCGACCCTGGCGAGTCCTTCTGCCGGCTACGCATCCTCGATGGGGCGGGAGAAGATCCGTTTTCCTCCTTCCTTCCGCGAGGGTTGGAGCGCCTCGGCTTCTTCTCTTTGCCAGCGTCCGACTCGTTGTCCTTCGCCCCGCGCGACTTGCGCTTCTTCCCGTCCTTCGGCGGCGGGCTCGCCGTCCCCATCCTCGCATCCTCCTCGGCCTGCGTCACGCTCAGAACTGTGCGCGGCTCCTGCTTGACAGCCACAGGGCGCGGCGGGGGCATGCGGTCGATGTCCATGCGGTCAGACGGAGGAGGGGGAGGAAGTACCTCACGCCTCTCCGCCTCGCGCCGGCGAAGGTCTTCAGCACCGTCGTACAGAGGGTCGTACCTCCTTTGCAGGTTGGTCGGGGTAGGCATAGGCGGTGGCATCGGCTGCTGCGCTTGTTGTTGTTGCTGCTGCTGCTGCTGCTGCTGCCACGCAGGGTCATGGGGATGCGGTACGACAGGCGAGCGGCTGACTTCCTGGCGCCTCATATCCCTGGGCGAGGTCGGGCGGCCTCGCGCGTCATACCCCCTGTGGGGCGTAGAGAGCTCGCTCTCCCTGCCGTCCCGCTCCCGCTCTCTCTCGCGCATCGGCGGCGCGGGAGGCGTCTCGTTGTACATCGGGCGAGAGGGCATGTCGTACGGCGGACGGGCGGACGGTGGCCCACGCTGGTCCCACATCGGGTGATCACGCTCCGAAGGCGGGGGCCCACGGTAGCCAGGCGGGTAGTGCGGCGGTGCCTGAGCATGGGTGGGAGGGGTTGAGGGGTTGAGCAGTGCGTGGTGGGAGGGGTAGCTGCTCGTGTGCTGGTGCGTGCGCACGGGCGGGCTGACACGCGGTGGAGGGCGGTGCGGATCGTGCCTCTGCTGGTCGTACGGCCCACGGGAGGGGGGAAGAGGGCCGTGCTGCTGCTGCTGCTGTTGCTGCTGTTGCGCCATCTGTGCCTGCTGCATCGAGTGTATCTCCGCGGCAGAGGGAGGCCCACCACGGACGTACGGCGGCTCGAGGGCCATGCTAGGCAGGGCAGAAGCGGGGCCATGCGTGGGTGGCGGGCCAGTGCGGTCAATGTCCATCGGAGCAAGGGCCATACCAGTACGGGACGTCTCAGCGCTAGCCATGTGCGGCGGTCGGAAAGGGTCGTGTGGCGGACCGTACGCGCTCGGTGAGGTAATGCGATGGCCCGGGCCAGGCATGGGGCCGCCAATAGCCATCGGCGGGAGAGGGGCGCCGCCGTGGATCGGGTAGCGCGGAGAGGGTACGCCGAGGCTGAGCGGCAGGCCCAGGGAGGTGGGCGGCCCGAGCTGTCCCTGACTACTCGCGTAAGCGGTTGGATGCACATCTTGGACAGGAGGAGGCGGGGGAGGTGGCCCGCCACTCGACTTGTGTTCTTCCAGGAGCCGCAGACGGTCCTTGATCCCCTGGTTGTCCGTGTCGAGCTCGAGCGCGCGCTTGTACGCGTCGATGGCGTCCGAGATCTGGTTGTTGCAGCTCTCGTACAGGCAGCCGAGGTCGAACCAGACCTCGGAGATGTACGGGTTGATGCGGATCGCGCGGGAGTAGGCGTCGAGGGCGTCGCGGAACTGCTGGATCTGGTAGTAGAGCACGCCGATCGAGCACCAGAAGGTCGGGTTCCGGCCGTCGCGGTAGACAGCCTGCTGGTACGCCTCGTACGCCTTGTTGTATTTCTCGGCAGCCATGTAGGCGCGGCCCAGGAGGTACCAGCTCTGGGCGTCGCTCTCGTCTTTGTCAAACATCAGCGAATACCCTCTGGTATCACCCCAGTGAGACAAACCATTCAAGCTGCCGGCACCGAGGCTACGCGTCAAGCACTCGATCGCATTCTCGGTGCTGTGGAAGGACGTGTGGGACTGGAAGAAGAGCCAGCCGAGCTGCTGCAGCACCTTGGCGTGGTTCGGCACGTCCTGGAGAACGCGTTCGTAGGCGGAGCGGGCGCGGTCCCACTGCAGTCGCGGTCAGCATATAGCTCGAGCTCCCACAGAAAGTACTTACATCTCCCTTCTGCTCATACACATGGCCAATTTGGAAGAGGATATCCGACGGCCTCAGCGGCGCGGGCGGGTCATCCGCAATACGTTGGAAGCACTGCTTCGCATCAGGACCCGCGTGCAGCCCGGCTCAGCAAAAGGGGCACTCACATCCAAGCTCTGGTCGTACTTGTGCTGCTGCTTGTATATGATGCCCAGCCGGAAGTAGACCTCGTTCGTCTTTTGAAAGAGGGTGAGCTCCTTCTGGCCGTGGTCTGCGGTGGGGCGCCGGTCAGGCCCGGGGGGACTCACGTTGAGGGACGAGGACTGCTTGCCTTCTTCCATGCGGAGGACGCTCGTGAACGCCTCCTCGGCGTGCTCGAGCGAGCCGTAGCGGTCGTAGAGGATGCCGATGCCGTACCAGAGCTTGACGTTCGTGGGCGAGGCGAGGCAGTAGAGCGCCTGCTGGTAGGCGCTGTACGCCTTTGGCAGCACGTCCAGCATGAGGTAGCAGTGGCCGAGCGCGCTCCATAGCTCGCCGTTCTGCTGGTCGAGGGAGAGGACCCTGCTGAGGTAATCGACGGCCTGGACAGGGCAGAATGGCAAAGGTCAGCATATTGCATAACCGGCGGAGAAACGCATGCGAAGCAAAGGAAGCAACAGGCGAAGCCAATGGAAGGGCCATGGAAGGGCCAATAGGAAAGGCAGAAGGAGAGCGAGGAGGTGCCCACGGAATGGGCGAGTGTCCGAGCGGAAGCACATTCCGTAATGCGCTGGAATGGGTTGTCAAGCGCGAGAGGGGTCGGGTGCGGGAGAGAAGGCGGGAGCAAACAAGGTCACGCTCGCTGCGGGATCGGGAGCGGGGCTCAAGGGAGCCACAGCGGACACTGCCACGCGGGAGGCCCGATGGGACCCGCGCAGCGCCGAGGGATGGGGAAGGGGGTGTCCGCCGGGGTGGGTCGCGGGTCGCGTGGGAAGGGAGGCTAAAGGAAGCGGACGGGGGCTAATCATGCGACTTGTGGATGGAATCCAGGGGTGTCGCTCCCTTGATTGAGCAGGATGACAACACCGGGTCAAGGGCGTGTTCGATGACACACGCGCCGTGTTGGCCCTTGCTTCTTGCGGATGGCGCCCGATTAAATGCCGGCGGTTCCTTTTTTCGCATGCAATCCCAAGTCAAATACGCCCAGCCATTGGAGCCGTTACGTATGGCACATTTGCCCCGAGGGGCACGCCAACCCTAAAGTGTCAAAATTCAGCCACATGCGTTTATCCTTCCTCACCGCCCCCGGTTCGGCCCTCGTCATGGGCTACCCCCCTCGGCGGGAGGAGGTGGAGGAGAGGGGACGTACCACAACAGAGACAATAAATATCCCTCCCAGCTCTTCGACCCGTAGCAACCGTGCTTCATCGCTGCTTCCCGCACTTACCGCAGAGTAGAACAATAGAACCAATAACAATAAACAAAACAAAACCAGGCACAAGGCCGATCGAAGCAAGGCGATGGCCGCAAAATGAGGGAATATGCTACGCACCGTAGGGAAGTCCTCCTTTGCGCGTGCGATGGCGCCGATCTGGGCCAGAGCGCGTTTGCTGTCCGGGTCATGCCTCAGCGCGCGCTGGTAGCACTCCATCGCCCTATCGAGATCGTTGAGCTGTTCGGCCATCGCGCCTGTACCGCCCATCCATCATGAGCGCGCTGCGTTTCCCGGAAAATTAAAGGCACCGCACCGATCTGGCACCACGTATCGTGGTCGGCCTTGTCGAGCTCGCGGATGACGGGGATCTCGCTTGGCCGGCGCATCCCGCGCGGGGCGTTCCAGCCGTCGTCCTGCCTGCCGCTGCGGAGGAGTGCGTCGAGGTCTGTCTGCTCCTGCATGCCCGAGATCGGGGCCATCTGGTGCTGGTGGAGCTGCTGGGCAAACTGCGGCGGCGGGGGGCCGTAGTGCATCCCCGGTGGTGGCGGCGCCGGGTGGACGTGCGCCGGGTGCATGTGCTGCATGTGCTGCTGCGGTGGCAGCGCGTGGTGGTGCACCTGCACCTGGCCGGGATGGTCCATCGGGATGCCCTGGGGCGGGGGCGGGTAGTCCCTTGCGCGCGGGTCTGGGCCGGCGGAGGGCGGGCCAACGAGGTGCGAGGGCGGGGGAGGAGGCCCGTTGACGATGGCCGATGCGGCGGCGTGCATTGCCGTCGGGGTGGGGATGGCGTGGGTGGGCGTGTGGTGGTGGGTGTGATGGTGGTGGTGGTGGTGGGCGGGGGCCTGGACGTGCTCACGCTCGCGGTCGCGGTCGCGGAGATCGCGTGGATCGCGCGGGTCGCGGTCGAGCGGGAGGGAGCCGACAGGGGGTGGGCC
>KV423920.1:19544-134887 GCA_001632435.1 Calocera cornea HHB12733 | reverse complement strand
GCGTCACACCCACCTCGGTATGGATCCCGTGTCGCGTGGAACCCCCAATAGACTGGGCAGGGCACAAGCCAGCGTCACGCCGCTGATCGTGATGGGAGGATGAGATTGCGCCTGTCACCGCCGCCGTGGGCTGTCTGTGCCCACTCGGACTGAGTGGGTGTGCTGGCGGGCGCACGCACACCCACACCCCCACTCCTGCGGTTCTCGGCTCAGCCCCGGAGCCAGAACTCGCCCGTCGTCGTCAGAGCCCGGGGGCGTGTGCCCGTGCCGCTGCCAGGCCAGCCTTCCCCGGTGGCGGTGCACTGCGGCGAGCCAATCACCGCCCACACGCCCACACGGGGACAACTTGAAGGGCGGCCGGGCGCAGAGAAGCACAGGGCGGTGTGAGATCCCTCAGATCCGGCGCGCGCTGTCAGGCGGCACGCTGCACCGCCCCCCAGGCCAAGGCGTTGCCGAGAAGGCCGCGAAGGCCACACAGAACACCCACCCGGCCACGCACCGCACCGCAACAGCGACCGCGACCGCGAGCCGGACCCGGCTCTATCTGCCGCCCCTAATCAGATCTCCCCCGGCGGAGAGACACGGCGCGCGGAACTGACGCAAGACGCTGACGGGAGCAGGCCGGTGCTTCCCATACCCGCCTTTCTCTCGTCCTTCCCATTCGAACGTCAACAACTCATAACTCATAACTCATAACTGCCCGCTAACGTCACCGCATCGCACCGCACCGCCACCCACCCCCCTTCCTTTCCCGCAGAGGATTACACCGAGGTCCGAGCCCCAGCACAAAGGGACGGCTGATCCCGATCTGCCTCCCATCGCTCCCGGCCTCGGCTTCGGCTTCGGCTTCTGGCTTCTGGCTTCTGGCGACCTGTCCCGCGGGCCGCCCTGAGCACACTATATATTCAAAAGTCATCCATCTGCAATCTGCACAATATACAACCGCCCGCTGTACTACATACCCCTTGTCTTCCAGCACCGTCCATCGCTCCCGACTAACTTCAATATACGCACCGAGCCGCCTTAGCACACTCGCAGCCGGCCCCGGTCCCGGTCCCGGTCCCGGCGGGCTGGGTGACCCGTCCGTCCGTCCGCACGCAGCCCGCAATCAGCCTCGATTTCTCGCCATCTGTACGGCCAGGCCAGGCCAGCGCGTCAGGGTAGGGTACAGTATCAATCAGTTTCTCGCCGAACGCGCGGGCTCCGGCTCCCACGCGTTGTGCGCCCGGATCATCTGCGCGTGGTCGCCCTGCACCCGCCCGCGCACGCGCACGCGCACGCTGCCGGGTCATCATCACCCACACAATACAATACAATACAATATAGACCCCGACGGCCGGTGTGCACGCACGCACGGCGCCGCCCACCACCGTCGCTCCGTCCCTCAACTCTATCGCCGTGTCCAACCCGTCGCTGAATCACCACATCAAACCAAATACTGAATCCACCCACCCGGGCCCTGACAGACAGGCGCTAAATCCCTTGGTCTCCGAAAGCCAAAATACAGTAGCAATCAGTTAATAGGGAAGCCCTCCGGGCAGACCTGGGACCGAGGGAGGCGGGAGCAAAAACGAAAATGAGATGACTGTTGACTGACTGAGTATTACGTGACTGGAGCGTTTCGTGACTGGACCGGACGGAAGCAGAACGGGTCTCAATACTGTTACGTTCTGTAACGTTTCGCAACGTCTTACCTCTGTCTCAGACCGTGTCATGGCCGACGAAGTGGCGTTATCCGTTGGCTTCTGCCAAAGGGCGTTTCGTCAAGACATCGAGAACGGGGACGACACTGTGCAAGTCATTACGGTCGATGTCAAGAACGATGACCGTGCGCATGGCGGTGACGTTTACGAGTGAGTTCATTCGTACCCCGGTGGAGACGCGTCTGACGCGTTCGTAGGCTTGTCCTTAACGATTCGGAATATGCTGTACGTGTCAAGCTCGAACCAGCTGTCAGCGAGGAGTTACTGGAGAACGGCGTGGAAGTCTTCGATATACTGAAGGTGCGAGAGACGCGGGTCGAGCAAGTGGGGAATCGTCGGTACGTTTGGGGCACGACGGTGCGACGCTTCGACTCACTCGTGTTAGTACGGTCACCGTGTTGCGCGCCGTGTTCGTACAGCGGTTGCTGTTTCGAATTGGCAATCCGGTTCTGTTGGGCGCACGGTCGGTTCGGCGTGAACCCGTGCAGCTGTTCCCGGTACGCGGTTCAAGACAGGACATTGGACCGAGTTCAGTTCCGCCTATCGATTACGTCCCGGTCGACGACCAGCAGCATGTATCCATTAGTGACATTGGACCGAACACGAAGAGGTATGTTCCGTTGCTCGTTTCAATGCGTATCTAACACATGGACAGTGTTTCGATGAGTCTTCGTCTGATTGATCGTAAGATACACGTAGGTGGAGTATCTACTACGGTATGGGTCGATGATACGGTGCTGTCCATACGGTTTCCACTGGAAGTGAGCTGATTGTGTCGGTAGGGGACCGTCGGATCGTTTAGCGACGCGATACAGACCGTGCCGTTGAGGAATTTGCCTGTCGGTTGCGTATGTTGATGGACCATACCGTTAAGTTAATTACTGATGGGTATTCAGATGTTCAGAATCCATACGGTATACGGGACGAATAGTCCTCCGTATTACGGACTCCCTGCTGGCACGCAGATTCGCTTCAAGTGGAATTCTACATTCACGCTTGTAAGACGTCCGCTCGTCTCATAGGTCGCGTATTGACGATATCCACTAGTTACCGGACAATCCGAACGTGCCGCGCCTGTCGCCTGTTTACGATCCGTATGCTGGTGGCAGTATTCGTACGGTGCACGACGTTCTGCGAATCGGAGTCGGCTACGAACCGCGGTGTGAAGGTGTATTGACGAATGTGTCTCGGCAACACACGACATACGAAGGATGTCCGGTGGGAAGGTGTCACACACCGTTGGTTCAGAATCTTCATGGGGGCGTTTCGTGTCCGAGGTGTGGTGTAATGTATGCCCGTGGGGTCACGTTGTAAGTCGGTCCATTGGTGTTCAAGGATAGTCGCTGATATGAGTAGATTCAAGTTCACTGTAGACGTGACCGACGCGTCTGGAACGATGCATGTTACGGTCTTCAATCACGCTGGGAAAGACTTATTTGCTGCTGAAGCGACGGATATCAAGGAATTACGTGTGAGTACGTTACAGTAACATAAGGTACGGACAATGATGTCTGTACAGGTTACGGATGTGATAGGCTATAATGCGAAGATCGATGAACTGGAACGTCGCAGGTATCGCTTCAAGTGCAAAATATATCCTTCGGTATGTATCGTTACATTTGAAATTACGATACTGATCCGTTATAGGCAGGGAATGGTCGTATGGTCGGTATAATGGGAATACATCGACTCTAGGGTATGAATGTGCTTTATCGTGTGAGATTGCTAGTAGCATTACGAATATGAGTTCCCACGGTGGTCGTAATTGGCCCCTTGTTAACGATGACATGTTGTTGGTGACAAGCGTGTGTATGAGTACGGTACTGTAAGACGTCGTGCGTTGGTCGCGAGTATTATCCGCGTTGTTATACACAGGAAACATTGTATGCATTGTAGAACGTAAAGACAGTACAAACGATGGGTGAGGATCAGTCGTTATCAGTATGCCACCAGAGACGATAGGGAGTGTATCAAACGACGTCGTTGTCGTGACGTTCAGCACGAGTGATGGTGTAAAGAACTGTACCGGTCTTGCCCTGAAAGATACGTTAACTTGGTCGACATGTTCGTGTATGCTATACGTACGATCTTTGCAGCACAGCATAGTTTCCATTTGCGTTTGAGGGCATCGAGCTTGGTGTCGAATTCGGGATTGCGCTTGAACTAAGTGTGTATGTGAATGTGTGAATGAGAATGACAGGTTTGGGATGCATACACGAAGTTCTTCGAGTTTCGTCGCGTTGAGCCCAATCATAGTCGTAGCCAGAGGGTCGAAGATCGTACAATGGATCGAGTTCAGACCGTCAGAGATCCGAACACCGATACGGTATCTGCGATGGAAGTCAGAGTGAATAACGATGAGGTACGTGTTGAAATACTTGTAGACGGAACCGGACATAGTATGCTTGCATGTATTACACCACGATCGAGTTGGGTCGTTATTGTCCGGTTTGACACCTCCGTTGCATCCTGTGGTGATACAGCCGTTGTAGCCGATGGTATCGGTACGTATCATAGTGATGTCAGCAATGGTATTGAACAGTTCGCCCAGACCGATCTGGGCGGGTGTCTTCTTCAGCATTTCGGAGATTGTAACCGTCCCGTTGTGATGCATTGTAACCGACATGCGCTTGGATGCGGATGCGCCGAACACGCCGTCGGATAGAAGTGTGAAGGTAGCGTTCTTACCACCGTTGTCGTGCCTATACGATACATTAGGACGTACTCCTCCGTAGCATCGACGTTAAAGAACATACCATTCACGAAGTGCATCGACTTCTGGCAGGTCTTCTTCAAAGGTAATGGACGTTGTCGGTTCTATATTGAGACTGGCACCACCAAAGTTACAGACACGGACATCGCGGAGAACCATTACGGTGCCTTCCGTCGCTGAAAACGATTCCGCCACGTCACCCCACAGGCCGAGGCGTGTCCCGTGCAAAGAGTCGTCGATCAGTCCAACCTCGCGAACCTTTTTCGGGACAAACGTTTCGATTTCGTTGAGGTGATTGTCGCGGACTTGTGATGCGAGCATCCAGGTAGAATTGCCAGGCTTGCGCTGTTGTTCGAAATGGGATTTGGTGAAATCGATCGGCTTCCCGACGAAATTGATGACACCAACGACATCTGTAGACGTAGCGTTAACATGTGCATATATTGTACCGGTCGGAACCGTACCTTGAATCGTGTTGAGATTGGCCGGTAATTCTTGAATCTTTAGGAATCGTTTCGTATTTTGCGGGATGGAAGCGATATTGGACATCTATGTCGTATTAGCGCGCATAGTTACATACAGGGCAGGACGTACATGTTGAATTTGCGTATCCTTTGTGAATTTGAGTTGATAAGGAGAGCCAACCTGATAGTATTCCGAGGGGGCCTGGACTTTTGCATTCGTAATACTGTACACCTAAGAAGTATGTTAGGAGGTGTTCTCGAGGTACTGAACGTAATCGGACCTCGTTGAGTTGCATGTCTTCGAAAAGTGATACGGCTGTATCTCCGAATGCAACACCACTCATCATACTCTGGCGAGTATATTGAGTACGATACATGCATTTAAGGAAATTAACGAACGGTCTCGTCCACAAATGTATAGTTCACGACAGCTATGCCACTCGACGTAGTGAAACGTCCGGTATTGCGAATGACGCGGACGCGTATCACCCATCTAAGACGAGTCAGATCCGCTGCATATACGACACTGTTTACTTACCCGTTCATACCAGGACGAAGATCGGTAATGCGGAAGAAACCATCGTTGCGAGGAGAAGGGTATACGACATCGTCGGCCATATCTGCAGCGTCGCCTGGTCCGAACATGATGGTCAAGTCCGATATGAAAGGGGATAGTTCGTAAGGCACTCCTAGCTTCTTCGGAGGTGCAGCGATAACGTCAAGTTTCGTAATGATAATGATACTAAGAAACGTATTAGATGCAGGATACGGAGATAGACAAGTATATGCGCACCACATCTGGTCGATCTCCTGCTTCATGAATTGTCTGACACGAATGATCTTGTTCGGGCCGATTTCGCCAGACTCGATACGGGGGGAGAGGTATAGCGACAACATGACTGGAATAGCGTATGCCTTGTCACTGACGACGGCTCTATACACATACTGTTAGCAAAGATTGTCTCGTAACGATATGAACGTACCTAAAGCAGTTCGGATCAGCCGTGTTGCTGGTATCGGGCTGGCCTAGCGACAGCAACTGAAGTACGGTGTTTGTCGAGCCTGCATTGTCCTGGACGAGTTTTGCACAACCTCGTAGAGTAATTTCGTCGGACATCGTTCGACAATGATGAGCTTGAGGGACTCGTAGAGAAGCTGGTCGTGGTACTGAGACAAGTAATGTGACTGTACGCGGTACGCGACGCGACTCATAGCGCGACGCGTACGGAACCAAAACGTTCTGGAACGTTTCGTTACGAAATATGACCGCGGAAGCAAATGTGACGCAATTCAGGGGCGCCTCCTGTTCGGCTTATACATAATGAGGTTATGGAGGTACGAACTTGTATCGCTTTGACCATCGATACGGTGATATGTATGTTACGTATTTACGTATATTCTAACACTGACGTGGCAGACTCATGGACAGGACCGGTACTCAGCGTAAACATGATCGAGACAGTGAGAGTGCAGCCGAGGAAAGCGCGTCGAAACGAAACAGTATGAGAAGCAAGACAGAACATAGTACGACGACAACCACCGTGTCGACGTACATGGCATTCTCTTCTGGAACACATACAACGGTATGGAACTGTCATTAGACGATAGCGTAACACGACCTGACGTGGTACAGGACGTCTCGACACCGTTACAGGCATTTTGGTGGTCGAGTACGATGAAAACGATAACGACGACACCGGTACGATACCAAATCTCTACATCTCGCGGGAGATACTGAGCGCATATAGACGCCAGACGGTGTGGAAAAGACAGCGGCGGAGTCGGCAAGTGCCGCACCGACCGGTTTCAGAACGGACAGTCCCGACGTCTCTGGTACCGTTCCAAACACGAATGTCGTACAAGATGGAGCTGAGGACACTTCGCAAGATAGTGTATTGACTGGTGAGGAGTACGTGTGAACTTCATTGTCAAAGTGGCTCGCTCGTTGACGAGAAACAGGGTTAACCGGCTTGTTAATACTTTCCGTATTGTGGAGTTACAGAAGCAGAAGGAGCGGCTACAGAGACGCAGACGAACCCGTTGAGTTACTGGAAGGATTGGTTGTAGACAAGACAGGATGCAAGGCATGCGTGTAATGGCGACACTTGAAGATTGAATTACAGTATAGTTATGTACGAGTAACCACGCAGTCATCAACAGATTGTATGTAGATACAAGACGATGCGATGCGATTCATTGCGCTGATATGAGCCTGTTTTCGTCGGTTACCGTCAGCCATGTCGAACAGGGATACGAAATTGTCTAAAAAATGTCGTCGGTTGCCGGTCAATGTAGTAAGTAGCCGGAAAGACATTAAGGCTTGCGTCCATTGCTCCTACGGAACTGGATAGGTGTGTATATCGTATCAAGAGAGTTGTAACGTACCAGGTCGGACCGTATCTCGGGGTCGATGCAAAGGCGAGTGACGGACGGGCAGTTAGAACCAAAATGGATAAGAGTCGGAAGGAACGGTCCGGGATATCCGTCGTTTATGTAGCCATCCGATGTGAAGCGAAGCGAAGTCAAATACGGCAGTTGCTGTAGAGAAGGGCCAATATCGTGCATCCGGATGTCGTAAGATGCGTAGTGGGATTCGGGAATGCACCACGTGAGTGAACGTAACTGGTGTGTCATGCAATGTAGCGATTGTAATGGATAGATGATCGATTGTAGCAAGGCAGCGTTGCCGGACGTTATATGACAATACCGTAGTTGTCGATTTGTGGCTCGTGCAAAGACGGCCGATTTCGGTAGAGACGACCGCGACAAGCGAAGTCGACGAATTGGGTGATTCGCGAGGAAGTCGGTAAATGCTGGCCAATCCAAATAGCGAATGGAGATACCGTTAAGCAATACTGCTTGCAACGCGGGCCAAGTTCCGGTCCATAATTCACGAAACAGAGCCTCGATAGAGTTCGTTCGATACACATCGATGTGCATAACCGCCAAATTTGGACATCGATGTACCAACATAGACGAAATCGCCCGTGCGACTGGGGGAAATACATCGAAACTCGCAGAGCCTAAAAACACAGTCAGTAACCGGTTTAAGACTCGTCGGCGAGACATTCCCTGACTAGACCATGAAAAATACTCGAGAGCAGATATAGCGTGAATAACCTGAGAAAGTCTCGTCATTCAGAACGATTATGAACGGTGTCTCCTTACCGGAATGCACGCTTCCCACAACGCACGTTCGTCTTGACGGGACAGTAAATGTGTTGACCGTCTCAGCACGATACGTACATCGCGGAGGGTTGCCGAGGTGGCGTAAAACAGCGAATGGAGTAACGGGAAATCTTGTATATTGATGTCGACTTCCAGCCGTTGCAACCGAGAAAAGTGGACACTCGTTTGTATACAGAACGACCAGGGTGACACGGACCAATCACGAAACTGGTGAACACGGTCGCGGAGAGGAATCGGATGCACGTAGACGTTAACTTTGTGGTGTCGGTCGACACGCAGACCGTCGTGGACAAGCCAAAGTTGTTCGATAAATGAACAGATTCGGCGATTCGACGATAGGTTGTGCCAAGCGACATGGTCAGAAAGTTCGTACAAGACACGACGGTGGGTTAAATGCCCAGGCGATACGAGATCATGGAGGCGGTGACAGCAAACAGAAAGATTAGCGAGATCCGTCGGGTCACTGAGGTGATCGCAGACCAAGTCCCATAGTTCGTCTGGTAGACACATGGTCGATGACGGGTTGTCGTTGCCGGGACAGTGGTGGAATGGAATACAGTGTACCGAATGGATCTTTTTGCCGTACTTGTATTAAGGCAGTCGTACTCGACTGACGGCCGTGCCGGTCGAATCACGAAGACAATCTTTGAGAGACTGACATGCCGGGAACACGAGCAGACTACTAGCGTAATAAAGCATCGGGTGGCCATGTGAAATGTCGACCACATTATGGCCACATGTTCTAGAACGTAACGGAAATGTTCTGTACATGCAACGGCGGCAAAAAAACGTACGATAACGAAAGGGTGACTGTTTCGGATTCGAAAGTAGACATTGCAATGAACCCCTGAGACGCGCTGTTTATCACACGTGATGAAACGGGTGCATTGGTTCCACGGGAATATAACTAGGTCCATCCCGACGTGTCGTATGAGCGCGTCCCTGTTCTGTCCACTCTCTCCCAACATCGCCAAACAAACCCGACCATGAGTTAGTAATGTTATATCACGGAAGGACATCTACTGAGACATAATGTAGACCATTCCGAGCTGCATTCCCGTTTCGAGAGGGTGACCTTAACGGATGGTGCCGACAAAGGTATGTAATGACTGGATGTGTCGTACGGAACCAGTTTGTTGACATCCATTCACAGAAACGGCCGGACACAACGGCGAAACCGGCCCAGCACTGTATGCAGTGACTGCCGTGTGGAGTCGTAGTAATAGCCCCGTGACTGGTAGCGACAGTACCTCTCAGGGTGTCTCAGGGGACGACATGTGGGACGATTGGCCGGACGAGGACGACGTGGATTGGGCGTTCCGGGACATGAATTTCTACGATCTGATTGGTATGTACGACGCGTATGGCATATGTACCGTATCTGATGCCGTTTAGTCGATGCCAGGGCGGACGTGGATGTTGACATGAATGATTTCGATTATGCATCCGACGGTTCTATCATCGAGGAGGGCAATTCGTCGGAAGACTCGTATAACCCGTATGGAGAGGATGATCACGAAGAGGATGATTACGACGACAGGCATGTACATGAGCCGTGTTGGACGTCGTTCCATGACCAGCACATTGCGATCCTTGTCAAGACGTTCGTTGCTGCGTACAAACGTCCCATGTGATACAACGTACAGCGCGTTACATATATGCCATACACTTTCATTCACATTCTAAATAGCTAGATCTGTGTCCTCGTCTGAGCGCTCGGTGCCGTCGCTGGTTGTATCCACATAATCGGTGTCGTCGAGTAGGCAGATTGCCTTCAACACAAGACAAGCACGCCATTTGGTGTCGGCTGAGTTCGTTGGGGTACGAACAGCACGTTGACCTCCACGGCCGGGACTAACGTACGCGTCCATCGTCTTATCACGGTAACGGTTGAGGTACACTTCGAGTAGGACGAGGTCGCCGCGTTTCAAATTCTGGGCAGGAACAGCGGACATTTTCGACTTGGACCGAAGGACCGTCGTCGCGTCATACACAGCCAGGAATGGTTTAGCCTATCGGGACACGCACGGTCAGACGCGTCGACGTGATTCACGTAATGGATTGACTTGCCGTTTCCATCACCTCACCGGGAACTCTGTGGTTCATCCACTTGCCGGCCTTTAACGTGTTGAGGCCGTCCCAGGGGCCGTATACTGTTAATTAACCGTAAGTGTTGGACATAACGGGTTATCAAACGGAAAGGACGACGAACAAGTCTGGTGCGTGTGAGAACGTAACAGTGACTTTAACACTGTCAGGTCAGCGTTGTTTAGTGGGGTGAATACGACATTAGCCTGGCGTTCTGGATTACCATCCGCGCGGAACAGGTAAAGGGCGGACAGTCGGGCAACGATCCATAACGTCACGGGAATGCGACGCTTAGTGTCGTGAAAGTATTCGCTGAAATCGTTGTCGTACTTGGTTGCCCAGTAGCCATTCTTGGGAAACTTTGCAGGGCATGAGATAGCGTTCCGTGGATCAGACCAAGTCATCATAGTATTGACGCGTCTGGCGTATTGTAGTCAGATGCGTCATGCAGTGGACAATCAACGCACTTATTCAAATCGGTCTGGAGGCCCCAATCTTTCAAAAGCAGTTCGTCCTCGAGCTCATGGATTTGTCAAACGTTATCCTAACATGTCGAAACAGATGCAACGCACGAAAGGACCGAGAACACGTCCATTAGCGTCTGTTGAAACATCCTCACTAGTGAGAATGTTAAACGGGAATTGAATACGGTAGTATATCGAACATACGATGTGATATTGACAGGTCCAGGATCTGCCACCATAATCGCGTCGTTGGACTCGATAAGATGTTCGACTTGGTTGTCTTCTATGTCGTTATGTTCTTCCCCGGTCGAGGCGGAGTTCGAGCTCCTACTGGATTCATTAGTGTTGTGAGGACATGATTACGACGACGCACTTGATCCGTTTATCAGAAACACTGCCGGACCGCCCGGCGTTTGGAGTTCCCGTTCGTTTCGGAGCCATGTTGGTCCATCAAGAACCGTCCATGTAGGTATTTATGTACGGCGACGGGTCAGACTGGACATGCTGTCGCTCGGTAGGAACGTAACGGATTGAACGTCACGCTGGCCGAGTGCCGCCATACGGAACATACCCGAACATGTAATGTAGTGGACACGTTCGGCATCGTTATCGATGGTAGATGAAAGTAAGACAACGTATGATCACTACGTGACAGGACAGGGTATCGGGTAGGGTTATGAAACATCCGTACGGAAACGTAACTGTACAGACCCCTCGAACGTAATTTGTCGGGATTCGACCGTTAGGGGTGCGATTGTCAACGTTTGAAAACGAAAAAAAAAACCACATATGGTTACCCCCTTCAAGGCAAACGTTCAGTTGCAGCGTTTGACGTCGACACGGACATGGCGTTTCTGCAAAGTACGTGTATTCGGATTGTACATTGTCGTGAAATGACTAGGTGAACAGGTTTCACTGGGGACGGACTGGTTCGGGACTTGTGGCAGGTGATGGCCACACCCCTTGTAATGGACGCGAACGTCACGACTATGCCGACGACGATAGCAGACCTGGATGTTGTGCTGGAGGTATTGCCTCGCAATCGAGGAAGGCCACAGAGGTCTCGGCCGTGGGACATCGTGTGGAAGACAATCCCGATGGCAGACGTCGTCAGACTCGCGCATTTCAGAGTACACGGTTTTTTGGGACGAAGCAGGCTAGAACGACTAGGAAACTGGACTGGGTAAGCGTACAATCTATACGTTGTCCAAGACTGCTAATGACAATAGGAACGAACGGGATGCATGTCGTGCTATGCAATATATCACACTCGTCCCGAACGGACATGATACTGCTTGGCAAGAAACCTTGAATAACGTTAGGTTACTGCGCGAGTTTGCGTTTTTATCGATTGGGAAAGAGTACAATACCACAGGAACAAGTCTATTCCGAGCAAGGTCGTTAGGATTCTATCGGCAGGTATTTATCAAGGTCAGTAATTCACTCAACAACAAAACGATACATTAACTTGTGTACAGAATCGAACAGGGATGCCATACAGCGTGACTGCGCGAGAAGATCCGGACAGGAAAGCATACAAGATCCGGAACCAATGGGCAGTCAGCAGTCCGGCCCAACTCGGCATACGCGTCCTTAACGGACAGGTCCGACCTGCAACGTCTCTGATCTTCTGCGAGGGCGACTTTGTCGACGTCGCTTTCACAATGGAAATAGTGGAGTTGCGAAACAAGACGGTTGTGAACCTCGTCCTCGAACACGTAGTCCGTCTTATCGCACGGCCTATGGACATTGCTGTACGTACTGCGGTACAATTGCATGTGTTTCTCGACTAACGACATGGAAGGAGGTCACAGGAACGGTCGACGACGACGAGCCACCTACGATACATCGTGTTTTGGAGAGTACCATTCGTTTCGAATAACGTACCATAGATGACTGTCCAGTCATACCGGACTTTCCTTCTGCGTCTACCTGTTTTCAGGCAGGAGACGTCGTTCAACAGTATTCGTGTATGTTTATCGTAACCGCGCGACACACACAATGTTACAGTCGGCCAGATACTAGTGAACAAAGTACTCGCGAACGGATCGAATGGTTCTAGGTCGACGTAATCTATGACCAGTCTTACATCGCGTGCTGCATGTAGACGTGGCATTACACGACGATATTCCGGATGGAATGTGATATTCGATAACGCGAGCTTGCGAAGCGTGGGTGTGTCGTTCCGGATGAGGGGAAGGCCGTAACATGTCAGGAACGGATTACGACCGGACCAGCGTATATTTGCGGTCTCGAGAGCCTTCCATGGAAGTAGATGTTCATGTACATGGTCGTCACTTGGAGTGAATGACCAGCTCCCGCGCACGTGGAGGGAAAACTCGAACATGCGAGTACGGGCAGCCAACGGAGAGAGCCAAGTGGGATCGAAGTATACCGGTAATGTCCCGGAGAGAGTAAACGTCAAGGTGAGGTGTCTGACGCGCAGATGTTGTGCAGAAAGCCCATCGATCACGTCGTGAACGCCGACGTTGTCGTAAAGTCCGGATGCAGATATCTCGATATTGAATAGCGAATGCGATGTCGAACGGGGGATGTGTCCAATATATGTAGGGTCACCACGGAGCGAGACATTTCGAAAGAAGGCGAGATACCGTCTGCGAGATGCAGACGGAATGTTACGAGATAGAATGTCTAGTGGACAGACGCCGTGCAGGCCCAACCATACGATATGTTGCATGTTTGTAAGTGAACCGAGAAAGGAAGAGGTATACATGGTGGTCGGTAGGCTGAGAAATTGGACCGACGTTGCTAGGAGGTCCAGATTGTCGTTCGATAGGGGGAATAGCGCATATAGATCGTCCGTAACGTGAAATTGCCGGACACGGCCGACATGAAGACACATTAGCAACATTTCCACGTATGCATCAGCTCCCGTTCGTCGAAGTAGCTCGGGAACGGCTATATCGATATTGATGATTTCCGCCCGATTGCCGACGAATACGGTTGGTATGACGTATGAGTGGGCCATATACACGCGTAACGTAAACGTATGTAGATTGGGTGTTATGCTGCCTTCTTGTCCAGTCGAGTAGTACAACACGCAACAAGCAGTTAAGAGGGCGGGCTCGTCCAACATATCGGTCACAGACAACGTCAGTTCATGTACGAAACTGGCATATTTTATCCAGATCTTTATGTTGTGAATAGTATGAACAAACGCATAGAATGATAATACGGAACACGTACGTCGTTTCCATGTTTTGACATGGAATGCCATTGCAAGACAGCATGGTGGTCTACTCGTCGCCATAACAGCTCGCGTAAGAAGTCGAATCGACGCGACGCCAATAGACCATTGTATAACGCCGAGGTGCCGTTATCGGTGTAGAGATATTCGTATATGTGTACGAGTACGTCATGACACAGTAAGACAGGCATGTCACGAACGATGGAGGGTCGTGTGGACGGTCGTGTAACGTTAGGGAACGTCTCGAGGCGCGTCGACGCGTCAAGGGGAGGGGTATCGTGTGCGCGGACAGCGGGTCTGAACTTGACGCGTTTGGTCTCGATCGGCCATGAACAACACGATGCATCACGCACTTGACGTGGAGGACATACTAGATTACTTATACGCAATACTCGTCGCGCGACACGCGAGAAGGTCGATAGTGAACCTGTCCATTACCAGAAAGACCACATGTCGCCGAGTGGTGTATGCGTGGTGGAATGTTGATGAGACGATGCTACACGCGCTTGCCATTATCCGACAAAACGTGAGGGATCTCAAAGGGAATCATCACTGGACGGAAATGACATATAATACAGGACAGTACGCGCTTCAGGTGGTACGAACAGCACGTTCGAAGCTTGTCGATCACCACTGGAACGTTATCGACAGTTTTGAACTGTATTGACTCGCTGAATGTGATCAACCCACTCGATTCCGATTCGATATGCTTCTCTCAACTTCGGCATATCTCAACATCGACGACGAGTCTAGACAGTATCAGCCGGTTGATGCGGTACCCACGCCCGACACTTCAATCCGTCGACATAACGTGTACAACACATACCGGACAAGAAACAATGCTACGACACTCACTAACCCGTCTGTTAACGCTTCTGGCCGCGAATGCTCCAAACATTACAAGGCTCGGTATAGATGACACTGACATCCGGTCGACTGTGGACGTCCAGAGAGCGATACTGCTTATATTACAGGCAAACCCCTCGATCCGTACACTGAAAATAAAAGGAGACTACGTGGACGCGCGTGTATTGCATACAGCAAGAAATATCGACAACCTCGTGCTGTACGGCGCATACTCGTCGACGCTGAACCTCGGATACATTACATTGTTTGCTGAGACGCGTCTTTCGCACATCGAGTTGGATCTTGATACGCCCGGTGCTTTACGGTTTCTCACGTGTCCACCACGAAAACTGTTAAGCCTTAACATCACCATTCGAACCAGCTTCCCGCACATAGACACCTCCGAGGTAACGGCGTCAATCGGCCGTACATTGTCAACACTACGATGTCTATTCTTCACTATGCGGCCTGAGAACACGTCCGAATGGATATTCATAGACACAACGTCACTCGTGCACTTACAAGCGTGTTGTGAGCTGAGAAGCTTTCTATTCCGGTTTCAATACGACGGGCCGATTTCCATGACCGACAATCTTGTCGATAGACTGACGAAGACATGGACGAACATAGAAGAGTTTAGACTGATGTGGGGAACTGAACGGATGCCAACAACGTTATTGAAGTCGGTGAAGCGCATGCTCGTACCCTGTACCGCCATCGTCGACTTATACCGTAACTGTCCCAAACTGCGGACGGTCCAGATGACGTCTGTTACGTTCCAACCTCGTACACACATTCCCTCAAGACCGGTACTCCACACGAGAGCAATAGACCTACTGGTCAGTGCCGTTTACGTACCTGACCCGTCTTGGACGGTGCTTTTCCTAGTGACAAGAGTTCCAGGATTAGTAGTCACCGTTACAGAACAGGGTGAGCATATGGAATGGGCAGAAAGAGTGGGACGGCTCCGCAAACAGTTTGAGTAGGTTAAAGCAGGGTACGTCGACGATAGACAGTAACCACGTATTTGCACGATCGATGGCCGGACGAGCATAAATTAAGAAATACACAATGTTACACAGCACGTTGGTGCGAACGAGGACGACGGACTGGATGGTTTATGTAGTTGTTGTCATACTGATACACCGGATATGGCAGCCCACGACCCATGTAACGTGGGAGAGCTTTCAACACGGCAAGCTTGTAGACACCGGGCGATTCTTGAACAGCAACCGGCATGACCGTGACCCCACGTCGACCATATCGAATGCTATTGACTGGGGGTTCCTGTCGCGAAGATGTGTGTACCTAAATGGACAATTAGCCACAATGGTCTGATAAGAATGTAGGACGTACCGGCTCGTCACTATCAGAACGGTCCACGACGGATGATTCGTCCTATGCACCCGTAAGAATGTAATCGTACCATATACAGAGTGCATTACATCCGATGCGATGAAGTCACGGTCATCCATCCACACTATAGGCACCATGTCGTCCAGACGAGGATCGGTTTTGACCTAGAACGAGTCAATTAGATATGATAAGTTTACTTGTGTGGAATGGACGAACCTTCATCATGGCCTCCCAGCTCCGTCGTCTTCGCAAAGCGTTTGTGAATGTGACCCAACGCGGCTCCTTGTATGCTGATAGACACAACTCTGACTGTCGTGGATTTGGACGCCGATCCGTTGCTTTATTCCACAAACACTTCTCCGCATCCCAGAACCAGCACAGGTTAGGCCCGTCGTGTACCGGTATAAAACATATTGTACAGTCAACAATATACTCGCGCACAGGTGAATCGATAGAGGGTGGAAGCCATGTATCGACGTGAACGTTGCTGGGCGATCGTATAACGTTATACCACGCAAAGCATCGAACGTCCAGATCGTAACCGTCGACAGATACCGTGCTGTTACGAATCGTCTTGGCTAGGACAATGTCAGAAATGTACACATCCGTATATAGATGGGACATACGTCGCGGCATGGAAAAGGAAGTCAAGAAGCGAGGATGGTACAGTCACGGACGCGCCGGGTCCTTATACCCATGGTGCGCCACTGTGCCGGATGAATTAGGCCTCGGACAGATCGGAGTTTGAAACGTCGGCCGGACGAGCAAAACGGGTCTCATCTAGTCTGTTCAACCGTGCCAGTTCCTCACGAATATCACCAGACTGTTCCGCATAAATTACATTGTTTCGAAAATCACGCAACAATAACAATCCATTTAACGTCTTCACGCGGGAGAGCATGACGTACATGCTCTGTAATGTCTCGCACGCGGCAACATCAACTACGGCATGGGACAACGACCTACCTTGCGCCTTATAATCTGTATACGCGTAGGCGGGTAACAAAGGTAATTGGGTTCTACGAATGGAATAGCCGTGTTGTTTAGATTCTGGTCTGTATTGGAATGATGTGCTGACAGGTAGGATCGGAATCACGTCATCCGGCAGGCCAAATCCGACCATATGTGCACCCGGTATATGAACCAACGCCATTACCGCATAACGAATACCATCAACTGTTTCATACTTAATAGAACGTACGGTTCCCTCGGCGCCATTAACTGCCTTGTACTTAATAGCAACATTTTCAGTGACCATAACTTTCATACCTAGCAGCAATGGTAGTTTTCCAAGAAAGTCATTCGTTCTTGTTGTCGATAACCTCCACAAACGGTTACGTACTTCACCGGTCACGGACTGACCCTCGACGAAATCTCTCGAGTGATAATAGGTAACAGACTGGCCTGTCTCTACGGCGAAACGTTCCACCGCCTTTAGATTCAAACGGTCCCGTACAGAACGACGTGTCACAATGAACGGCGCGTCCCGGAAACGGTCAATTTCCGACGGGGAATGGCTTTGTAACCAGGACAGAGTACGCTTACGCAGAACGACATCGTCCGGCTCGTCATAATTTGAATATACGTCAAACCCAACTCTAGTTGACCCGACAGGTATTTTTCCGTTCCAAGCCGTACCTGTCCGAATCCGATTCAGTAAACTTGCGTAACGTGCATCACCCTCCTGCCGTACGTTTTTAGTTAACAGCACGACTTCGGTAACTTGACGCCATAGAAACGCACCATGTAAAGCGGTCTGCCCATTTAAACTCTCAGATACGTGATTTGTTATGTATTTCACCAGATCTTTATCGAAAAGACTCTTGGCTCGTACCGGTCGTAATTGTCCGAAGTCGCCGGTGAAGAGCACGTTAAGTCCCCCAAATGGCATCATACTGTTTTCCGTATCCTTCGCGCGACCCAGTTGATGAGAAAGAGCGCTCATAAACTGAGCGCCAATCATAGATACTTCATCTATCACAAGATATCTGACTTTATCCCAAGCGCGACGTAATAACGGTACGTCCGCGCGACGGCCTCGAGACGAACCCATCATTGCAGCTGAATGAATGGTAGTACCACCGATATTAACGGCAGCAATTCCTGTCGGCGCGGTGAGGATCAAAGCATCTGACAACTGTAGTTGACGAAAAACCTCTACTATGGACTCTATGACATAACTTTTTCCCGTCCCTGCAGCTCCGCCTATATACATCAAAAGTTGAGAGGCCCCACCGGTGGCTATATGTTCACCAACGATACGTAGGGCGCGACACTGTTCGACGTTATTCGACAGCCCACGGGAGACAATAATGTTGTTGACAATATCAGTGACGTGCAAAGAATAAGCAGGACGCGCAGCAACGCCACGGTTCGACATATGGTCGTACTGAATAACGGGAAGTCTGATAGGATTAGTAATGTCTACAGAAATAGGACCATCGTCATCACGTTTTCTCTTCCGTGCAGCAACCATAACGGTAGACAAGTGCTGAATATGGGAACGGTCCGTCCCAGTAACGTCTTCAATGAGAAGAGACCCATCGATAAGGCGGGAGGTTCCGGCACGTAACAATCCGGACCGTATTATATTGACCAAGGTAACATCGAATTGACGGTCCGCTACCGTACAGCTCTCGTCCATATCCAGGATGATATCGTCTAGAATGTCCTCCTGAAAATTTGTAGAGCCTGACTCGACGACTGTGGACGTATGAATGAAACTAGACCTGTCTCTCATGCGCGCACGAAATCTACTGTATTCATCACGTACATCTTTACACTCACGCTGAATACAAATGTTATCCATTATTCGCATTGCGTCCTCGTCAAATTCCGTGCGCTCGAACGCATCGGTCCACGTTTCCTCTAAACCCTTGAGTTCACATGGCCGACGCCACGGACAAAACAAAATCAACATGGTCCGACACCAAACGTCATATTCCGCTTTGTTACTGTCCCTCCGTGGCAGCGTAGGACCCAAAAGTACCGGACACACGGAAGTATCTCGTGCACGCAACATATGTGTTCCGAACTGACCATGATCCGGCATAAACAGGCCACGTGGTGACGGACGTCGTCCGCGCACACTGGATCGACCTTCCACACGTGCGAGTCGAGTACGCTCAGCAGATAACGGTACTTTGTCCATGTCGGAGACGAAAAACCAAAGACTGACATGCTCCGAAAAAGGTTGCGCAGGACGGTATATATAGTCCTGGAGCTGGTTAGACGCAGTTATGGATTCTCCAGCAAAAGAAAGATACGCCGTTTCATCATACGTGTCGTTTACATTCGAACTAGAGGTCGACGTGTCATTTTGACATTGACATAAATACGACACGTTCGGGCTATCAATTGAACCCACGCCTTCTCGTAAGTGATCCGAAACGTATCGATCGAATGTTCCCCAGTATAAGGGGCGGAATGAATTACTACAATACTTATCTCCATTTCCCAGTAAATGCGCCATAACCTGTTGTTGTGACATTTCGTGCTTTCCCATCATCGAATTGACCACACGCACAAGATGGAGACGAGACACGTCAGACATCTCCGGCTCGACATCGGTCGTTCCAAGCACGGTTATAGCATGAGATAGAGCCGCCAAACCTTCGTACAAGGGAAGTGCCGCTTTCGTGACATAATCCGTAATATAGTACATGAGCGCCTTTGCCCCTTGACCCGAGCCTATGAACTTAATATCCATATTACAACGAAAGGAATAAAGACATACATCGTTATAATTCGAAATCCACGGGTGCCTGCGCCTTAACGTGATGGAACCTGTTTCGTCTACAGTCGAAGTGGGATGCGTAATACCGTCCATTCGCATCCGACAGTTTTCATCACTCCGTTTGTCCGATGGTCTTAAATACTTCCAACAGGTATGGTTATGAACGTGCCAATTGCAACGCTCGGCCAATATTCGAACGTCATTACTAAACAGACGGGAAAACTCGGTGTCGGACATCACGGACGTGTCGAGTGGTTGACGGGAACGAGGATCAGGTTCTGACAAAACCGGTCGCGTGACTGTCTTGGGGACTACTGTTTCGTCTTCAGGTAACTCACACTTTATAATATCTTCTAGCCACTCGATTACAGCACGCTCGTAGTCGCGATCAACCGACATTCGCTCCGCCATAGATTGTGGTGTCAGGTGTTCCTTCAACCACACTACGTAATGACAATGTAACGTACCTCGGCCCTGAGCTTCAACCATACCGTAATAACCCGTACAAGTTCCGAACAGGCCGGGGCTGTTCCGTCCATACCTCAAGACTGACCGGACAAAAGAGGTCATTACAACGTGAAAAAATCGGGCAGCCGCGACAGGGTTCTTCGCAACAAGCATCGTACGGTAAAAAGCGTTGCCATCGAGATCGCCCCTCAAGGCGTCAGACAACGATATTGAATCGCCAGCGAGTACGCGAACAAGCGGATGTCCTCTATCGAATGGATTGATGGTAATGTAAAGCGCAGGAGTGGACAAGGCATTGCACATCCCCCTTATTTCGTTACGGCACTTCGTCTTATTTCCGGCTGTACCGGGCAAATCATTGACACACAAGTTCAACCGCTGAAGAATACGCATGATGTCCCGTTCCGCATCATTCCGGGGCTTACATAACGGATCCAAACGGCTCCGCCGTTCGAAGGCTTCCACGTCACTCTTTGATATTCTCGAAAGATCACGGACAAGTCTGTCCTTTTCCGACATACGTATTCGGAAACGTAAGGAGTTAACCACATTTTTCTTTTGAATGATGTTGTAACAGACGAATGCAAATGTGGGATCCCGAGCGAAAGCGGAGTCATACAATGAAATTAAATGAGTAACTTGACGACCCATATCCACAGGGTTCATAGACGCGTCCATACCAAAACCGCTCAAACCGAACGGATCAAGTTTTGGCCACATCCACGTCAACAAGAAATACGCGTCGAAGTCTCTAATTGGTACGTTCCCAACGCGAGAGTGTAAGAACGACCGACCTTGTAGACACCAAGTCAAAGCAGACAACTTCATCTGGTCATAACCCGTATTGGTGATATCCGAATCGGTCCAACCAACGGAGTCTACCATAACGTCAGGATGGTCGGCCAAATCCGCATCTTCTGCATATCCGTGGCGGAAACCATCGGTATTGTACGTTCCATCGAACCGGCCGACTGTAACAGAGGCTGGTACGCCAGGTAGCAAGCCGGATCCAAGTGAATCCATATTAGCTTGACTAAATACGGTTGCCGAATTGAACCCACCTTCCGAAGAAGAATATGCTGGATTTCGATCAATAAGGAACGTAATTAACGTACGAACGATAGCAGGGTTGACAAGTACGGGCTTGATTTTACGTAACTCAACGTCCGTTACGGATGAGTGACCGGAGAATAACACGACCATACTTTTACCGATCTCATCCGGGGGGGGGGGGAGTACACGATGCAACACGAGGCTATCCTGTGGAAGTATCATAACATTTCCGCGACCATACGACTGCGACAACGAACGGCTTTGCCCAGCATTACCAGGACGATCACTATACTTATACGCTATGGAATTGCCTCTAACACGAGCTACGAGCATCAAATCGAACACGGACGCGTCTTTAAACGCCTGTTGCACGGCGGCCGGTACACGTCCGTATGCGAAATAATAACCGTTACACAAGGCGAAGTCCGGACGAGTCCCTTTCTGCAGGAAGGAATCACAAGTGTCACATACACGCATACGCCCACTAGCGTCATCCGGATGTTCGAGACCACGCGCATCCAGAAACGCACGACCGTACGATTCCCAATTATAATCAAGGGGAGAGAGGTGTAAAGGAATGTTATCGTTTACAAGTAACGACAAGTCGACGTCACGCACGAAACGCATACGGGAACTCGTTTGAAAACATGTACCGGAACAGATTGCACACGGATATGGACGGTGCGCATCAACAGAGAGGTCACGACCAAGTTCATCAATAACGTCTCGCTTGAACGACATTGACGGCACAGTCGGGTACAGATGCGAGGCGCTCGAACCGTATACATCAACACCAGCATCACGGGAAGGTGGGACGGGAACCACATTAGGCGCATTCAACGTCTTCCGTAACCGGGCTCGAGACCGAACACGAAAAACACAGCAAATGGCGTAACAACCGACGCAGTCGCAAAAGGCCTGATCTATCAAGGTACGCATGATATGCATGGAAACGTGAGGCGATGTAGTCGTTCCGTGACAAAATTGTGCCAACCGACTTAATTGAGCTTTCGACAAGAAACGAAAACGCTCAATCAACAGTCGGACATCACCACCTCGAACGATAATATCGCGCGCATCACCGGTATAAGACTCAATTTCCATGTCATGTTCGTTCCTATAAACACCACGACAATTATACCACGCATCTAATTCACCAGTCGTGATACGACCGTCATTATCTCGAAACTCAACGGGCGACATGTCGCCGACAACGATAGACACATACGAAAGACGTCGAGGCAGCGACGGAACAGCTAAACCACATATCAACCAACGACTCACATCGACATATTGGACACTAACTGTCTGCCATTTCGTCAAAAAGGTTGGTGGACATGATCGGCCAATATCAAGCTGCAAACGACATACACGAGTTAAGACCACAGCAGAAGACCAAACTGACACGGAACCAACATCGAATCACGCCATTTGCGCCAAAAAACCGAGGTTTACCCGCCAAAATTCGACCCTATTCGAGGGTGTGAGACCTGGAACCCAAGGTCCCAGGAACTTAGTGCAGAAGGAGCGAAAGGAAAGGCTCCGCAGCCAATAGAAATATTCCCCCGCTCTCGAGGTGGTTCTCAATCAGCATGTTTCGGCGTGCACGCCCGACGACGCTCCCTGACGCTACCCAACGCTTCTGTTGCTGGGACATACGCTGATAAACAAACTTGCCAGCGCCGCAAATCCGTGCGGCAACAGAATAGAATAATGGGGTGCCAAGTCGTGTGTGAGTGAGTGTCAGTGATGGTGAAACCCACGCACCTGAAAGTGGCAATTTTAATTAACATAACACGGCCGAGCGCTGCATTCCGGCGCCCTGGCCCCGGACGTGCGTGGCGCCGCAAGCGGTCATCGACCGCCCGATGTGCTCATCTCTGCCGCACGGCCGGGTTCTCCGCCCTATCGGCAAGAGAGAGACACGGAGGCGTCGCCCCCTGTGCACAGGTGGAACCTACCCTGCGTCGTCTGCGCGGGGATTGATATATCGATAGGACGTTGTAGTGTGAGGCGCGGGACGGGAAACGGGGGAGGATCGGGCGCCGAGGTGCTGAAGCTTGCTATAGCCTAACTTATATCCACTGCGATTATCTCGCAGTTGGCCCCCAGGATCAATCGGGAGGGATGATCGTCCCCCCGATGCGGTGCCTGGCGAGTGGGACTGCACTGTATACCGTGCTGCACGCTGTCATGATCGCAGCGATGCGACCGTGCTGGCCCCATCCAGCGAGCCCGGCGTACTGTGCTTGCATACCGTAAGGCTTCCGGGGCCGTCCGCGCCCCCCGGCGCCCTGGGCGGCACAGCACTCTGCGCGTGAAAAGCTCGGCTGCGCGGTGCGGCGGGATGGGTGACGACATCATGGGCGCGCGCGAGAGGGAAGAAGCGAGATCTGACAGGTGGGATCCCCGTCAGTCTCTGTCTGCTGTCTCTCTATTTCTATTGTCAGGAACGCCGGGGACGGGGATGGGACGCGATGGGCGATGATGGAGTGGGGCGGCGGGACGCGCTCCGTTTGGCACCTGGGCTGATGCTGCCTTTCCCAGGAAGCCGGCGACGGTCGTATCGTCCTGTCGCGGAGGAGGGGGCATTTAATATTGTCGCCGGCTGTTGAACCTTGCCTGCGGGAGTTGTGGTAGTACGCGAGGGGGGGGCCGGCCACGCTGACTATATGCGCGCACGCCCCTAGGCCTGCCCTGCGGCCTTGCTCGCTGCTGAACCCAGGCTCCCGGGCTCGCCCGCCCAATCGGGGGCCATCCACCCTCTTCCCCTGTTCTCTGCGCCTTCCCAGGCCTTCGCATCACGCGCCGCGCTCCCGCGGGCTCGGACACGCTTGTTGCTGCCATGTTCCGTCTGTTCGCGGGAGGCAAGATCCGTTTACCCCGCGTTCGGCCGGGTTCGCGCGCGGGTCGCACCTTTCTTTCCCCGCCATCGGACGCTTCGCGAGCGTGCGGGCGTGTTCCCCGGCAAGCAGCATGCCAACCGTTCTCAGCACTAGTACTATCATAGTGCCTTGCGCGCGAATCATGCGCTGGCGTGATCGCCCGTCCGCGCTTCCCTTGGCTTCTTCTTACAGACCTGCCCGCCTCCCGCGCATGCTTTCCACACCGCTTCCATATTCTGGCTGGGATCGCCCGGCCCATCGGGCGGCCTCCCGATCAGACCAGTGCCCTTCGCACGCACCACGCAGCCCGCAGCTTGGGTAACCGCCGCCCCGCTCCGAGGAAGCGTGTCCGCCCTTTGTCTCCCACGTGAGCCCGCGCGGCGGGAGGGCGCGCCAGCTCGGACGGTTTGGGCACCAACATCCTGCTCGGCGCATCAGCCCACTCGAGTGGTGCGCGGGCCCCGCAAGGTAAAGGGCAGCATCATGCCGCGCTGGGCCTCGCACGCTGCCGTCTGTCTAGCCGCTGAACTTGATGGAATCCCGCCCGAGTCAGGATGATGCCTCAACTTCGGGAAGAGAAGCGAGTCGCGTGCAATGAAGCGGTGCGGCGGGAAGTTGCCGCGGCCCGTTTTCAGACGCCAGCATGGGCTGAGCCAGAATCACCCCACTAATAACGCGCTCGCTTGCCTTTTACGCATGTGCCGGTGCATCTCGCCCTCCGCCCATCGTAGACCGTTATCGTCGCACCGTGGGGCGGGTGGACGGTGGACTCGGCAGGTGGAGCGACCGCCGGATGTACGTTACGACCTGCCGAACGGGACGAGCAGTTCACACCCTTCCTCGAACGCATGCCGCCCCTTTGCCGAGCACGCGTAGCGCTCCCCAGTCCGCGGTCGTCCATTTCGGGCAATCGCGACTTCCAAACGCGGATTTTCACGCCTGGTGGCAGTTGCGTCACAGGAGCGTGAACAACGGCAGTGAGATGCTAGGCGCAATCACGCGGGAAACGCCGCGGCTTCCATCAATTTCCAACCCGGCACAATCAGCCGTCGCCAGGCCGACTGATAGTGCCCTGTGATGGTGCGAAACATATGACGGTGATTAGGCGACTATGCGACCTTCTGCTTCAGGTACGTCGTCCGCCCAATGCCAGCGAACCATGCCATCCTGTGAGCGCGGGACATAAAGATCAGCACATCAGCCCAGATGGGTGGGAACGGGAGGACACGCACCGCCCAGCAAACAGGACCACGACCGTGGGTACGTTGCCCCATGTCATGGCATTCCACTTGGCGATGTCGAACCGTATATCTGGTGGGAGTGCGAGGAGCGTGATGAGGATGCTATGCCGCAAGAGATCGTTGGGGTCAATATCCCGGCATACCGGAAAACGGAGATGCAGAAGATGGGCTCACTGTGTGATCTGGGATCGCGGTGAGATCTCGGGTCATCGCGGGTAATGAAGTACTGGCAGACGTACATCTGCTACGGCCAGCGCGGACAGGCTCGCGGCCACGATCCGCTCTTGCGCCCACGGGTTGTCCTTCAACGTGTCCCTCACTGCTCTGAACACGAACGAGCTGATCAGGCCCAGTAAGCCGTAGCCTGTGCGCCGGGAACCTAACGCATTAGTCACGCTCGCCCCACGGGTGTAGCACACGCACAGTTGCCCAGCTGCCAGATGGCCATCACCTCCCGTGGCCCGATTGGCGGGGCGGGCGCCGTGCTAGGAATGAGCTGGTGTTGGAACCATGCGGGGTAGAGGAGGGCCAAGAAGAACGGGAGGAAGAGCGACGCGGGCTCGAGACCAATGAAGAGGAAGCGATATGGGTGCGGGAGCGCGGGGAAGCTTCCCTGCGGGCGGGCTTGCGGAGTCGCCGTCGCGGTCGACATGGCCGTTCCTGGTGTCGCTGGTGCGGTCGCGATGGGTGCGCTGGGCGATGGCGGCACGAGGTACTGCTGTACCTTGAGGTGCGCTAGCAGTTCGTCGACGAACTCGGCAATGTCTGCACCGTATTCAGCACGCCCCTCCGCGCGATTCGTGATCGCCCGTGCTCACCGTCTCTCGCAAACTGGTCGAGCGCGTCGATGAGCGTCCGGCGCAGATCCTCCAACTCCGGGGTGGTATATAGAGTTCCATCGGCGCCTGCTCACCAGTGTTTCACTCAGCAGAGCGGGGGTGGAAGCAAGGGACAGCGTACGAGTGCCTTCAGGCTCCGGCTTCTGCGACCCTGGTGGTGGCCTGATGTTGACGGCCGCAGTCCCAGTCCCCGGCCACTCCTTCAGCTGGAGCAGCGTGTAATCCGCAATCGCCGCGGGGTTCGCATCGGAGCTACGGCCGGTGAGATGCTATTGGGTGCAGGTTAGAGCGTACGTACTGCTTGGGAACTTCTTGCAGAAGCCAGGAGCGCAGATCGCTCAAACGGGAGTTGTCGAATTGGAGTGACATTAGACTTGCCTTGGAACGGCCCGCGCGGGTCCAGCTAAATGGAGAATCACACGCCGACGCGCTTCTGAGTGGCACGACACCAGAAAAAAGACGAGTGTCCTCCATTGAGCTCTGCACGGGTGAATCGATTCATCATGAGGGTTTTATATGCTACAATGTGCAGGTGCAAGACGGTTCCACCAGGGTAGTTCTGCGAGAATGAGCTACACTATG
The DNA here is from genome assembly GCA_001632435.1 of Calocera cornea HHB12733. Taxonomy (NCBI): domain Eukaryota; kingdom Fungi; phylum Basidiomycota; class Dacrymycetes; order Dacrymycetales; family Dacrymycetaceae; genus Calocera; species Calocera cornea. Next base: position 108,052 of record KV423920.1, on the reverse strand, counting down.
CACCATTCGCACCATTGACCTTGACTTTCTTCAATGGCATCGCTTGGGGTGATCCCAATTCGCCGTTCGCACCGTCTCTCTTCCTCCTACGGACAGGCGACTCCATGGGAGATTGCACAGCGAACTTTGGAGACACCGTTGTGAACGGATTGTCTCCTCCAGGTGTATGTTCTCGAGCCATGGAAGGCGTGCCAGTGAAAGCAGGGGGTGGCAGAGCAGCTGAAATTCCGAGTCCAGGAACCGGAGTACCGGAGGAGGGTAGCAGCATGGGCGAAGGTGCTTGGGAAGACATGGCAGTGGGTATGAGCGGCATCTGCTTTACAGCGAGACGGAAGGCGCTTTGGGCGAGGCCGAATTTGCTGTAGCAAGTCCACCATTAGCCAACAACACTCGTACCGGTCCAAGAGTAAAACCCACGAAGGATCCCTAACGATACAGCGCACGAGCACCTCCTGCCACTGGCCCGCAGTTACCTGCGAGATCCAGTCCTTCTTAGCTCTGAACGCCTCTACATCTCTTTTCAGCGAACCCCTTGCGCTGGAACACGCCACTTACTGTGCGGAGTCTGCCACGAATAGAAGCGGACGGAGCGAATGGGGTCCTGTTCTTTCGAGCCGAAGTGCAATACAGACCAGCTGACGATGAGGTCTTCTGGCTGCAGCTGCTCCGCATCCTCTATATTCTCGTCCCGAGCCCTACGGACGATCTGCGCCGGTGTGAGCAGGCCAGTGTTCTTCCAGACTTTGTGATAGTCGTTGGGCAGAATGACGTAGTCGACGACTTTGTAGAGGTCTCGCACCCGCACACGGCGAATGAGCTTCCTTGATTCCTCCAGTGCCTGCGGTACGGGTAAATACACCACCCTTCCTTCTCTTCGCGACGGTGAAACCCACTGCATCAGTCGACTTTTCAACCTCTTCCACAACCGAGTCCGTTAGGTACAGAAGCTTCTTGGGATCCTTCGTCTGCTCCACCAGTTTCAGCACGGGATCCGCCTTAACGAGAGCATCGACGATCATATGCTCGATCGCCACAGCTGCCTCTCATCAGCACGGTGCGCTCGCTTCGGCATACGGCACGACGAACCTGCTTTATGATTATATATGCGCTTATGTAGGGAGTATCGAGAGTAAAATAGCTCGTAGACATTGTACGCGTCCTTAATCACATGTGAGACAATTTGGAGGGGTGGTTTGGATGCCCACGTACCTTATTACTGTAACATATCGTATTTGAGATGACTCTGGAACTGCTGATTAATCTGGTTTAATAGGATCAGTGCCAGACTTCCGAGCTGAATAGCAGGACATACCGGTGGATATCCACGGGACATGGTATACCGAGGCACTGAGAATCTCTCATCATATAGTCGAACCTGGTGGGTCTTATTAGCGTGTAACATAAGTTAAAAGGACACACCACACTTGTCAACATCAATGCCGTTCAGCTTGTTAGCTACTATCTGGAAGAGGAACTTCTTCTCGTCGGGGCTAAGTCCACATGAGCCAGATGACAACTCAACTACGGATAAGCTGCGTACCATCGCTCTGACTCTCCAACAATCAATGCCTTCACAAACTGAACGTCCGCTTCGGGTATATCGATCTCGTTGTCCTCAACGAGGTAATCGAGCATCATCTCTGAGCCTGCCTCGTGAGCCCACGGTTCCCCACTGTCTCGACATCAGCACGCGCTGCGTATACTATATACACATAAAGACGAACGTTGCCTGCGGCACGAACAGCCCATCCCACACATGGCTGAACGGACCGTGTCCTGCAAGAAGGCATAAGGGCACCGTATATATACATGCTGGGTTCGACGAACGCACCGAGATCATGGCATAGCGCAGCCAGCTGTATGCACCTCATGTCGCGGTCATCAATGCCTAGGTACGGCTGCTGTGTCCTGAGACGATCGACCAGGAGGCCAGCCAGGTGGCATACACCTAGCATCTATGGGGTCAATGCGCTTTTCCGAGGTGAACAGCGAGCAGGACGAACCCAGACTATGCTCGAAGCGGTTGTGAGAGGCTCCAGGGAAGACAAAGTAGGCGGTACCTAGCTGCTTAATGTATCGAAGTCGCTGAATCTGCGGGCTGTCCACGAAGGCTTGTACGATAGGATCAGTAAGAATGACTGGTTATAGGATCAGCAATGTTTGACGCAATACATGCACACACGCACTATAATTGTGCACTGAATCCTTGAAGTGACGCGGTTTCGGTACGGTGCTGTCGATTTTGGCCTTCTCGTCGACCAGGACGTCGTCATCATCCAGGTCGAAGAACCGCGGCGAAGTCAACTCGAACGCAGGAGCAAGCGCAGCCATGGCTTATTTGTTGATGGTGATTAGGTAGAAATGAGATAACGGTAATGTGTAAGTGTATAGTAAGGTAGGGATATGAGTGTGGCTTGGTAGGTCGTGGATTGTCGTCCTGGGGAACGTGCTCATCACCTCATACACGACTTCGGCGCGGGACATCAGTCGCGACTGATTTCTTTTGCAAGGGACGCGTTCACGGGTCCTAATTTTTCGGTCTCCTTCACTTCTTGACCGTCCCTGGCTGCCGCTGCTCCCTCTGGCTTCTCAAGCAGCGATGGACGACGATAACTTCAACTCTGTTTCTACGAAGCTTTTAACTCTTCTGAATGTCTCGGCGACCAAACGAGATAACAAGCGTCGTCAGAACGGCGATCTGGAGCCGCCTGCAAAGAGACTAAAGCTGGGAGGCAAGCGCAAGGCTCGGCTCAGTGCCGAGGTTACTATTCTGGATATACCGGTCACAGATGGGACATTAGATCATGTCAACGCCTCTACGGCCCCAGTTGTGGATATTGATGAAGTTCCGGATGACGATGCGGAAGCCACTGATACCAAGGATCCGTTCAATGAGCACTTTGGCACAAACACGTCGATGCTGTCGGAATCCGTTCTGAAAACCTTGGACTCGGGCAAATGGACTACTCGGTCAAGGAAGATCGGGTCACTTGGAAGCTTTCAAGAGTCTTCGATTGACACTGAATCGTCCGAGGATCTCTCTCCACCAGCCAAGGTATGATCACCGAGGATAGCGGCCTGACAAATTGGCTGAAATAGTTGGCAGATGGAAGACAAACTTGTGACCATCTTCAAGTCTCGCCTCAATTCGCTTAGCGATGAACTGAAAATACTATGCACCGACTTCACCAAGCTTATTGGCACATATGAGGACGTTTTCATCTCCAACCGAGATGGCAGTAAGCAGAAAGCCTTCCGAGAGGCGGTTACCGTTCATGCTCTGAACCACGTTCTAAGGTGAGGTTTCGCTCACACAACTGTATAAGACTTTTCTCATCAGTGTAGAACGCGACGCCGTGTGCTCAAAAACAATGACCGACTCGCACATTTCGATGATTCGAAAGGAGCTGAGCCGCCTTCGGACGTGCAAGATCAAGGTTTCACACGACCCAAAGTGCTCTTTCTGCTTCCTCTGCGCAACTCTGCTCTTGCATGGATACAAGCGCTCATCTCAAACTCGCCGACCAGTCAAACGGAGAATTACACCCGCTTCCTCGCCGAGTACTCGTTGCCCGACGGCGTCAAGGATCGACTGGCAGAAACTCCTGAGAACTATCCGCGCGACCACGTAGACACCTTCAGGGGCAACATCGATGACAGTTTCCGCTTCGGTCTGAAGCTGACAAGAAAGGCGTTGAAGCTGTTCACGGAGTTCTACTCCTCTGACATCATCGTTGCAAGCCCATTGGGTCTAAAGTTACTGATCGAAAAGGACAAGTGAGTTGACCTCGGGCTGGCGAACCTTCCAGTACTGATCTCCTGTAGATCGAAAAGCGCAGATTTCTTGTCATCCATTGAGATCCTTGTCATGGACCAACTGGACGTGATGTCCATGCAAAATTGGGAACACGTCCAGGTATGTGCTGAATTGGTTTCGGTGCACGGCCACTGACCCGCTGCAGTTTGTCTTTGGACACCTGAACAAGCTGCCAAACGAGACCCGGGACTCCGACTTCTCGCGCATCAAGCCATGGTACCTAGATGGACAGTAAGCCGCTTGGTTGAACTATAGTTCCCCTCACTCAAGTTGGTTGCAGTGCTGCCAAACTGAGACAAACTCTGATGTTCTCGCCGTATGAGACACCTGAGATTCGGGCGTTGTACAACAAGTCACTCACGAATGTCGCGGGCAAGCTGAAGACGGAGCAACGGTTTGCTGGTATACTGAGCCACATACCCAAAGGCATTCAGCAGGTCAGCATTCCCTACTGTGACATTGGAACCGAGTATGCTTAATCAGTCGCAGACGTTCACCAAATTCAGCTGCTCCAGCCCCATACACGAGCCGGATGCTCGGTTCGAGTACTTCACCACTCAGGTACGCAAAGGGAGTCATCATGCGGAGTACTCCCTAACATAAGGCTAGGTCATGCCTGCGCTACTCAAGTCCGCGGTTCGCAGTGTGAACACCATGATCTTTGTGCCGTCTTACTTTGATTATGTTCGACTGCGTAATCATTTCAAGGAAACCGATACAATCTCCTATACCACCCTTTCTGAGTGCGTGTGTTTGCTTACTTATTGACCGTCATCTCATTCCTCATCAGGGATGCAAGCAACGCCGAGATTGCTCGTGCAAGGCACCAATTCTTTTCCGGTAACAAAGCGTTTGTCCTGATGACAGAACGTTTCCACTTTTACCGCCGATATCGCATCCGAGGATTCAAGAACCTCATTTTGTACGGGTTGCCGGAACACGGCAATTATTATGAGGAACTACTCACCATGCCCTTCCACGACACGGAGGGTATAGACGGAGGCGATGTTTCCGTCCAAGCCGTCTTTTGTCAGTACGATTTCTTGCGGTTAGAACGCGTTGTTGGTACGCAGGATGCCAGGAAGATGATCAGGAGTCAGGAGGATGTGTTCACGTTTGTTTGATGGGCCGTAGCATAGATGCCGTCCACTACGCATTGTACATTATACTGCAACTTCCTCAATACGTACCAGGTTTGTCAGGACGCCTGTCATCAACGTTTTCAGAGGTGCGTTTCCGACCAGAAGCCGAATAGAACCCTTAGGTAGGGTACGCACCGCCTCACATTCCCAGGGTTCTGTCGCGTCTTTGCGGCCCATTTGTTGTCGTCCTGGCTACCGCACCCGACAGTATTGAGATCCTGCGTCACCTCAGTTAAGACGGGCAGGATTTCCAGTTGAACAAGTCGCACCGCAGTCCTGATCAGATACGTTATCTGCAAATCCGGTCTCTATGGCGTCATATCCGCCCTCCCCGCATCTCGAGCCCCCGAGCCCCCCGCTCAGTTTGACACGCGCGACGACTCGTGACAACACTGTCGCGAGCCACAGCAACGGTCACTCTGTCGACCCCGGCGCGACCGAAGAGAAGGCGCATTACGAACTGTCGACGCAGTCCGCCGTCGTCAGTGAGAAGAGCAGCACTGGTTTGTTGCGCCACGGCACAACGGGGAGTGCGAGCATGCGCGACCGAGAACCGAGGAACGGCAACGGGAGGGGGGGACTGGATGCGGAGAGAGGTGCAAAAGGCAGACCGAGTACGAGCGCAGAGACGTATGTTTCGTTCCTTTCCCTACCTTACCGTGTACATTGTATGCTAATATGGCGCTGCACACGATATACAGCGCACCACGAATACCCAAATCCTCCTACTATATCGGCCCGCCGGCTTCCACCTCCGCCTATGGCACTTCTCCTACCGGAAAGATCGGCGTCCATTACCCGAGAGAAATTCTCCGAGTAGAGAGGGATTATTCTGGAGGGGAAGTCATACAGTGCGCACAAGCCGTTTCTCTGTAGACGGGAGCACTGATTTGACTTCACGTAGGTTTCACCCTGCATATCCGTTGGAGCTCGAAGGTCGCGTCACACACACCCAGTTCCAAGAAACGATCAATTCGATCAACGAACGCCTGATTTCTGCCCACAGCATTGGGTGGAGCTTCTTCGATAATATGCTTGCGATCCTTACCCTATACCTTTCCTGGCTATTTTTGTCCACGCACTATGAACGAGTAGGAGCTTGTCGTTGTCGTTGACTGTTCGACGCTGATCCGTGTAACAGGAGATGACGAAGTTACGAGCGACGATTGATCGGCTTAACAGGGACGTTTACAATCCTGCCGGGCTGAACATCTTATGGCCGAGAAACGTTGCATTCCTCTTTGTATGCCAACCTTCTCTCAACTCCTTGCCATCTTCATCGCGGACTAACAATCGTTCTCCTTATCTCAGCTCGAGATCGAGTACTATGTAAGCAATCAAAACGGATAACCGGTTCCATTTGTCTGACATCAACGACAGTGATGTCTCTCCGACGACGGAAACACCCCACACGCTACACGCGATTCCGATACGATACACACTCATTCATAATTCACTACCCTGGATGTACCACACGATACGATACCTGCAACTTGCCTAATTTGATGATAATGTATCCTTCGAAGATCAAAGAGCGCAGTGCTCCGGTGCTCGGCAGGATCACGAACTTTCTGATCGTCTTCCACCGCGAACAAGAAGAAAAGGCGGTGGTCTCACCGTTGCTTCGCACCGCAAGACCCCGCGCCATTCATGTATGACGGTTGATCGCTAAGACGAAAGAGTCATCTCGCCTCGCTTCTCGCAAAAGGCTCGCGGGGTCCTCCGAAGATTGAAACTGAGCAACAATTCCATTGCACATCTCTCGTTTAAAATTGCAAACAGTTAGTTCACTGAACAAGGAAGAGCGACAGCACATGCGAGTGGAGCATCGTGCGTGGCTACATTTTGCCAGCGGTCCCTTTAGGGACCGACAGAAATTGTATGCTACCTTATCCGGCGGTCCCTTCTCTGTTCATTCCGCCTGGAATAGATCTCGCTGGTCTCGAGCGTGCTATTTATGAGGGCTCGCCAGCATCGCCAGCAGATTCACTGGCTCCACGTCGTCGGGCTTGCCAGATGCAAAGGCAGACGATCCTGCGTTGCCAACGGCCGAAGTGGGTCATCGCCGATGAGCGACCCACGCGAAAGTTTGTATGCGCAGGACAGCATTCCACGCGAGCCGCTTGATGTTCTGCCGCCATAACCAACCCTCGCATGTTGTGGTGCCGCCGGCAGCGACCTGTTGTTGAGGGGTCCTGCTGTCCACTGTGAATGCAGCTAAGAGAAGCGGCTTAGACGCCTTGTTACCTTAACAGGGAACTTACAACCGTCCGAGTGTAGAGAGATTAGCAGGGACTTACCCCTGACCGACTCAACTTCTCGGGCGTGAACCTCGGGCAGAGCCTTCGTTTGTACGCGCCCGTAATATGGTACTGGAACGAGCCAGAAAGCCCTGTGGCAAGCCAAGACTACCACAGCGCGCGAGCAGCCATGCAGGGCAGCAGGGTGGGAGCAGGCCTGCACATGGGTTCATGAGCGCGCGAGCGCAGCCTTCCGCATCCGATGGGCGATTAAATTGGCATCGCGATCTTCGTCCCCACGCCGAGAACGGACGAAACGTTCCAACAGATGGATGATGGATAGGACCCTCGGCCCGCTGACTGCCGCGATCCGCGATGGCATGGAAGACTGCAGGCGTGTAGAACATCAGGAACCAGGAATCAGGAATCGCCTTGAACAACAATGGCTCCATCTCGCCGGCTGCTTGGAGCTGCGTGAGCCGGGCATGATCGTGCGACGGCTGCGCCGAAGCTGATGGTGTCAGAAGCTAGCAAACCGGGCTGACGAGGCAGCCGCCTTCCAACATCGCTTTCTTAGATGGGGGCACGGCGCTTGGCCCAGCATGCTGTTAAGCTGAAGTAGCCGGTATTTAGCTGAAAGCCAATTCGTAGTGCAGCATCGGCGTAAAAGCGAAGCAGTCGCCGACAGCCCTGCGCGATTAGATTAGAGTACCATATATGTTTCAGCAAGTGCGCGGCGGAATGTCCTGTGGTCGACAGGAGGGAATGACAAGTAGGACGATCGAGCGGGGCTGTGCCGCCTGTCCGATCCCGCGCGCTTCTATTCCGCCTGGACTGGGGGAGAACCCTCCGCGTTGGTGCACCGCATGCGGGGCGCCAAGGTGATTTGGGGGGGGCATCGGAGATGGGGGCCTCCGTGGGCCGCCGATGTGTCCTGTGGGCAGGGCAGCGTGACTGGCCAGGCGACAGCCGCCCGCCCCGCCCTTGCCGAAGTGGACACACCCTGCAGGGCCACAGTGGGGTAAGATAGAAAGACGGATGGAAGATGCTACCGACTCGAGTGGCGACATGGCAGTAGTAGTTGACTCGGACGGACCTTGGAGCGCGACGCTCGTGGATTGTGCCCTATCTAAATCACCGCAGATAGCCCGAATTGGGTGACTCTGTCTCTCCCAGCCTCGAAAGAGTCATCGCGGCTCCCTTGGGCGCTAGATTGATGCATGAAGCGCAGGAAATAATGAGCGACAATGTCCTGCTAGGCAACGAGCCCTGGGAAATCTACTTCACACCCCCCAGCCAATCTCGATATGCTATGCGCGTTTTCAGATAGGGCTGGCTGGCTTCCTTGGGCTGTATTATTGCTGCTTACATAATTCATGGCGCGCGCGGGTGCGAAAAAATTCGGCCGAATACGGGCAAAACTCGTGAGAGCCATAACTCCATGAAAAGCCCAGCTATCGGCAATCTGTAAAGGGAAAAGTTGCTTGCGGAGATGTTATCTAACGCCGTTAGGACGTAGAATATGTCAAAAAGGAGTAATGAGACGGTTTTGATTTGGGCCACCTCGCAATGTCATCTGAGAAATCAAAGACCGGATTTGCATGTTGATTTCAGGCGAAGGTGAAGAACATGCGCAGCAGTATACAATAAAGCGCCGCATGAATGTACTAGAGCCGTGTTGTTGAGTTGTGGTGTGATGAAGAGATGGCGAAAACAAAGGAACATCAAGGAAGCTCCGCGTGACGTGGAAGTCTATGGGTGCTTGCGATGTTTCCCTCCCTTATCTTTCCATTTAGAGCACTCCTTCGAGCGACTTCCCCTTCTGTTGCTCCCCAAATGGGCGACAAGAAGCTGACAGTTCGGCGGATGACCAAAGAGAGTCGCAAGGCTCATTTCGATGACCAACTACGAAATTCGCGAAACAAGTCGAAAAAGACGCCGGATGAACCGCCAGCAGGAGAAAGAAAGCCCCCCCCACGCCCACGACCTATCAACAAGACTAACCTTGTTGCCGAACCAAGTACACGAGAAACGCGATCATCCACCAGATCTGGGGCAATCGCCTTGCCTGAAATGCCGCAGGTTGACATACCTTTCCAAGCCGCCAACAATTACCGTAACGACTCTGCTCGCTGCTCGGATGAGTGGACACCTCCCGTCGATGATGGATCCGGATGGGGAGCTTCGAACAACTTGCGGGACTATTCTGCTGAGGCCGGTAACAGTACACTCGATCTACCGCAGGCTGAGCTTGCCGCAAGGTTTGCAGAGGCCTATCGTCAAGGCTTGATTCCACGGAGCACAAGACAAGCCTCCGAAGTGTCACAGAGCGATATAACGCAGGACCGAACACTCGACTCAGGGCGTGCGATGGAAGAAACATTGGCAGATGAGGAGGACGAATATAACATGACCGGGCCTATGAGCACGTACGAGGAGCAGACAGACCATGAGGTCGAGGAGGAAACAGACCGTACGCATCCCTTTCACTCTGCAGTGGCTCTCACATCGACCCATCTGTGTAGATCTTCTTCCATACAAGGTTCTCAAGGGCGAAGTCGCACGTACTCTCCATGTTGCTATGTCAACCGGCCTCCGTGGCCTCCTGTACGAAGTCAGCAAGCTTCTCAAGTGCCACCCCGATGCACTCTCAGTTGCCTATCTGCTGTCAACGGCCAAGGCCAAGGAACATCCTGTGCTTCTTGACTCTCCTGGCACATTCCTAGAGATGATTCGGGTCTGGAAAGCAGCAAGTGCTCGGGAGCAGGACAAATTTGAGATCGCTTGGAATCGCCGTGAAGCTGCATACAAGAAGTCCCTGTCTTCCGCGCTCAAGAACGGCACTACTCGACCCGATCCTCTGTCGAAAGGACGTCCCGATCCCGTGTTCATCCATGTCACGCCTTGCTCCAATGGGAACTCGTCCAGTCAAGGCGACTCGCCGCCGCGCAAGAAAGCTAAGAAGAGCAAGAAGGTCGATAGTTTGTGTGATGGTTTACTCGCCTCGCTGACTTCTGCACACAGTCCAAAAGAGCCCAATCGCCTGACAACGTGCCAGAAAAGAAAGAGCGAAGTGACGCTGAGATGCTATTGCAGCTCAAGGCAGCGCGCCAATGTCATCAGCATGGCAAACCCGACTTCGTTCTTCCTGGAGGCCAACACATTGATCCGTCCGATGAAGATTGGTCCTTTTGGGCACTTGCCTTGGTGAGCCGCGTGTTCCACTGTCACTGTATGCAACTGTTTGTCTCACGAACATTGCGCAGACAAAGAAGGTTGACAAAGTTACCCATGAGAACCCACCCGACACTATCCTCCACAAATGGACTACAGTCTACAACATCGGCGCACCAGGCCAGGGGATCGTTCGCTCGGCTGCTCGCCCACAGAAGCAAGCAGACATTGCTCAAGCCGCAGCTCAGAACGTGCTTCAAGGCTTGATACCATGGGGCCCGTTTCCTACCTTATGGAATGCGAATGGGTTTGGCAACACGGGTCAAGCTATTCCACCAACAGTCATTGGTCAACATACCCCGCCTCCTCCCGCCCCTATCACCCAGGCTAGCTCCCAAATCAATGTTCAAGATCTCATTGATGATTCGACAGTATATCCTCGTATCGATGCTTGGCTTGCTGAGGTGGATTCCAATGCAAAACGCAACCCAGATAATCGTAATTTTCATCAATATGCTGATGGGTTCAGCAATGCTGGTCTCTACCGAATCAATGAGCTCGCCGCAATCGAGGCAGCGGAACTCGTAGAGATCTACAAGTCTGTGGAACCGACCCCCATTCCCGCCCGACTTATGCGTGGAACCGCAGCAGTTATCATTGGGTATGCGAGAAAGGACGTCTATGGCAAGTAGACTCCACAACCATGTGTTCAAAACGCACGCCCACAAATATTCCCTTACCTACAGTAGCTAGTCGCGCTAATCACTACATTGATGTTCATGTTGATTTGAGTGCTCAAAGATGCAGAGGACCTTTCTGTTTGCTGGTCAGGCAAAAATCAGTGTTCAAATTGCAGCATTGATTCATTCGGTAGTGACATGATAGCTAGGACAGCGAGTTTGGATCGTGAAGACAGGTAAAACATGGACGTATTAGATGAGTAGGTGTGTCGTGCACACATGATGAATACTAGCAGCAGCTCTTCCCTCCAGGTGCATTACAGCGTACGAGTGATCCTCCTGCGCTTTGCTTCACGCAGGACAGTGGCACGAGAGGCATCAAGACCATCGTCAATCTGAACGGCTGTGACATCACTCGGTGGATCTCCTGCCTCTCCCTGAGCACGGCTCGCGCGGATGAGCTCTTTGCCCACTGCACTATGGGCGGCCTTCATGCAGTTGCGTGAGCAAATAGAAGGAATGACAGCTTTCACGCGTACCTTACGGAAAAGCTCCCCTGCCACAGTCTGGTCCTCCTCAGTTGTGAACAGTGGGAGGATGTGTGCGTTGATAGCCTGCCAGATGTCGGCAACCCTGCCGTGTCGAGTAGCCTCAAGATGTGGCGGCAGCTTCTCGAAGTTATCTGAACAAGAGTTAGTCAATGGAAGTTTACGCGTAAAGATGACATACAGATCTCATCGCCTGTGACCACGAAAGTTGCTGGAACTGAGAGGGCACCCCTGGAATTGAATCTCTTGGGGATCTTATACGTTTCGGTAGTAGCCACTGTATACGGAGTGGTGTCTGCAGGGAGATAGAAGTTCTCGAAGTGCTTCCTGGCATCGTACCATGGTCTGAACTTCATCAAAGTGGGGAAGAACGTGTCGGCCAATGCATGCTGCCTCAGGATGAGGGTAACCCTGCGCGCCAGGGAGGTTCCGAATCCACTGCCGAAGTTCTGTTCCCAACCCTCCGCCTGGAAGAAGAGTCCTTGCTCGATGACCGGCCAGTACTTCCTGGAAACATCAGTCTCTGGTACAGCGGTTTTGCGCCTGGCCTTCCAGTCTGGATCGGCATCGCCATGGAGTTTGTATCGCAGCCAAGGCAGCAGGTCGTCCGTCAGCACGCGCTTAGAGATGGGCAGCTCGCCTCTTGTGTTGGTTGAAGCACCGTGGAGTTCGAAGAGGACATATTCAAGCTGGCGACGCAGATCACGCATCCCATTCTGATAGTGGAACGGATTCCAGTCGTCGGCAAAGTGGTCAACGTAAGCTTGGAAGAGTTCGTCCGTGCGAGGTACAGCCCACAGGTGAGCAAAGCAGGGAGGGCGACTACCTTCTCCTTTGGCTTTAGACCCGCTGCTGACCGCCCAGTACTGGGGACATTCCCAGCGGCCAAGCTGGAGAAACAGCAAATCAACACACAGATTTGGACATTGATTTCCAACACTTACCTCCTTGAACAGGTTGTTGAACATTGCCAATTCTTTCGCAATGAGAGGGACCGTCCTTGGAGTGAGCCACAGTGCAAAGGGCCACCTCTCGTAAAACTCCGACATCCGCTCCACGAATTGAGCACCATAACGCAACGAATTATCGGGCATATGCAGTCCATAAGGAATGTCGTCAATGTTCTCTGGATTGTAAACGCGGCCAAGGTTGTGAAGAGTGCGATCGTTGATCTCCATGCTGGGTACGAATAAGAAGTCGCCAACGTCTCGATCGGGCTGCAGCTCGTAGTCCCGCAGCTCCTGAAGCCACTCGAGCATGCTTTGCGTATGGACGTTGAACGTCTTCCAATCGAGAATCTCAGGATGGAACGTCTCCCTCTGACCAAACGTGAAGTTGGAGGGATCCTCGCAGAACGCGATCATGCGCTCCATATTGGTCATGAAAATCTGTATTCAAATGTCAGCATTGATTCCACTTTACAGCCTGCGAAATGGCATGGACGTACGTCGCGGCCCTCGCTGGCCCACATGAGCGTGATCAGTCTCAAACTCCTCAAGCTCTTCCACCCGGGCAGTCTCAGGAAGCGCGAGACGAGTGGCGCATAGTCTTCGTCCATTAGCGCACTCAGGCACCCTGGGAACTTGGCCACCGTGGCTCGCGTTAGCAGTCGCCGATCTTCCGTGCTGTAGGATCGATCCTGTAGATAGCCTCGTGCCATGTTCCAGATATGTGCCGCGTTGGGCTCCGTGTGGACCTGGGTGACGTTGCTTGCAAGAGATTCGTAGATTGAAACATTGGCAGGCTTGAAGATATCCTCTGAACGATGGTTAGCAAGCATGCACTGGGTGACCGCAAAGTGTATGCGTACTTTTACGATAGAGCGCAGCATACAACCATGGGTGTTCCATCCCCATGCTCTTGCGCTCCGAAGAGTAGTACAGCCTTGTAGCAGCAATCCGGGTGGCACCATCAATGACGACAACCTCAGCATTGTCTTTGAACCGAACGAGCTTGAGGAGGGAGTCAGGGTCACGGGTGTTCAGCTTGTTGCCTTGGATCTCGTTCAAGTTGGCGATATTCTGCTCGTCAACCGCCAGTGTGATAGCAAAGCGGCGACGACGTAGTCCAACGGCCCTCATCACACCATGCAGACGCTTGACAGAGGCCTCGGTCGTACCACCGGGGCGGGCAAGGCGATGATTGTAGTTGAAGGCAGTGGCTCCGCCGACGGGCAAAGCCACGCGAACCACCCCAATGAGAAACAGGTCCTGAGCCTCATCGAAACGCTCCAGTCGGTCCAGATCGCTAATCGTGACAACGTTGGGTGGTGCCTGCATACATGCATATAGGTCAGTCTCAAGACCTGTGACCAAGAGAGGATGGGACGTACGTATTCCAGATTGGCTTCTACCTCCTCCTGCGAGCTCTGCGATGCAAGTTGTTCCTCCTCCTGCTCCCTGCGAATATCCTCCAATGTCTCGCCGTTCTCAATCCTCGCACGCTCGTCCTCAGTCAACTTGGCCTCGTCCACTCTTTCATTCGGCTGGAAGTCTTCGGGTTCGTCCTGCATATCATCATCGTTGTTGGAGTCAGACATGATAAAGTACAGTGGAAAGGGCGGTTTGTGAATGAACAGATGAGGACGGCCGGGTGGTGAGGGATGGTGATGGTACCGGGGTGAGTCGCGTCCCTCGACAGAGGGCGGACGCGTCGCAGGAGACCTCAAAACATTCCGAGATCCTCTTGCTTATGTAACACAGCGGCTCCCCAGTCGTGCTGTTGGCAACATAACGCTGCATGGTTTCTCATACCAAATCAATGGTTGAATATCAGCATTGATTTGTAGACGGGGCGCTTTGGGACTGTAGCAACAAAGCAATGTCAATTCAATCCTTATTCTCGATACAACAACTCGGCTACCATAAGTACAAGGTCGAAATCAATGTCCAAACTTGGACATTGATTCTTGAACAATTCCTAGACTCGCCACTGATGAAGACGCATGATGAGGCTGCGACGGACCAGCTGCGGTCGTGGAGGAGCGCGGGCCGGTATGTGTCCGACATGCGCGACATCGAGGTCAGCCGGGGTCGGACCACGTGGACGAGGACACTCGAAGCCGCCAAGCTGGAAGGCGTCCGTAAGGTACATGGGGGCTTGTGGCACAGCATAGAGCTGCAGCGCCTGTATCGTAGAGGCGAACATGCCCCGAGGCTCAAGGTCCAGCAGGTGCCGCGCCATCACGTAGAAGATGTCTGGCTGGCCCCAGCCGGAATACATGCTCTTCTGCACCCTCGTCATGTTGTGGCCGGTGATGAATCGAACGACCCGGGCATACCATGGCTCTGGGAAATAGGGTTAGCAATTGGACAGCTATCGTTATACAGATGGCGTACTGGTGCAGCCAATCTCCCATCCCCTTGGGACCGGATCCGTCAAGTGGCGGAAGTCAAAGTCGTATGCAATGCCGTACTCTCCATAGGGCAGAAGCTGCAACCAGGCTGGGGTACCGGCGGCTACAACATCTCAAGTAAGACAATGTGCATGTGCATTTGGAGAGACAACTGACGGGCCACGGCCATCGTGGGGCGGAATGAGTTGAGAGAACAATGGCACTCCGCAGTGCAGTGCACTTGACCCTTTATGCGCATGTGTTGCTGGCACCTCCACCTCTTTCCCGGGAGAAGGATCCGGCGAACCTTCTTTGTTGCGGTCTTGCTGGCTCAAGAAGCGCAAACTTCTTCTTGTAAGGAAATTGACATTGATGGCATATGGAACAGAGCGTACAATCTGGACTATCAACAGGGCTTCGAGAACATCTCGTATAACTAGAACGCAGAGAACCCATGGTGGAGGCCGCGCATGTTGACAGCGTTGTTCAAGATAGGGTGGGCCTTGCTGGCCAAACTGCCAGGCGTGCTGGGAGGTGAACGGTGCATGTTGGGCATGTTGTTACTTGGAGGCGCAACCCGATTGGCGTACTGCATGAAAAGCTGCTCCTTCGAGATCTCCTTCCTGCCCTCCTTGGAGTCTTGTATGACGATCCTGCTTTCCATGCAGAGACGGGCACGGTCCCAAGTGCTGTTGCGACCGATCACAGAGAAGTGCGCTTGTTCACCTTGTTCGGTGATATAGTAGACGTCGCCGTAACGACAGATCTCGCGTAGCGTTATCGCATCAGGATCACCCTCTCTGGTGTCACTGATCAGCATCAACAAGGAGAGAGGGATTGAGCACGTACATTTCCCAGTCGAGATCATCGACAGGCACGGTGAAGGGGAGGCGCTTCTTGGCTGGCTGGACAGAAGGTTTGAATCTGCGCGCCAGGTGTGCGGAGATCGCCGCATGACCGCCAGGAATACCGTTGACGTAGTTCTGGATGAGGTGAACGATGGCAAATGCCGCAAAATAGCATATCATCTCGCTGTTGAATCATGAGCAATGGTGGGATACAGAGTGGCGGGACTTACTTGGAGAGCGAGAAGTCATCCGGATGTCCGGCATAGATAGCCATTTGCTTAGTGACCTCTCCACGCAGGCGCTGACCCAGATTATTGACAAATGGCTCGTCATCGCGGCGAGACGCATCCCACTCCCACCCGTTACTCTGAGAGATAGTCGTCAACCAGTAGCTCTGCATCATGGTATAGTGCTTTTCGAAGTCGGGTTGCGTTTTATCCCATTGTCCCGAAAGCTGCTCTTGAATTGTCAGCCACTGGTCGAACGATGCTGGATCGAGTGTAACGGGTGGAATGCCTTTGATGAGGACGTCCATTGTTGTCGACCTTGGAAGATGGTGGTCGTCAGGAGTAGGGCTGTGCCAGCGTACCAGTGTCTGGGGTGCGTATATATCCGGCTGACACATGCGAGCACGTGACTGCCTTATGTCTCTGTATCTGCCTCAATCATCCTCGTTTTGGACGGACAAATGGGCTCTGTCTGAATGACTCTGCGTGCCAGCTTCAACTGAGAATCAATGTTGTTGTTTTAGCATTGATTTAGGAATTACGGAGCATGGGTTTACATTGGAACCATTGCCGGCAAGCAAAGAGGGCGGCAAAGAACGAGAGGCACAAAGCATAGATTCGAAACGTTGCCAAATGGTTCCCAGCTCTAGATCAAAAGTAACCACACTTGCGGTACCAGCCCTCAGCATCCTCTGCAGTGGTCCCCCATACGATCTCGTGCAATCTTGCGCAAATCTCCCAATCGTCGCCATCCGACATTGTGCGTTGCATGAGAAAGTCATTACGACGTATCACACTCTTCATCGCAGAGAATAGCATTTCGATCGGGTTGTAATCTGGCGAGTAAGCCGGCAGATATTCCAATCGCATTCCTCTAAATTCGCCATGAGCTGCCAATCAGTCCTACTGTGCAGATGTACGCACCGCGCTTCGACCATCTCTCGAATCAATTCAGACTTGTGGATGCGACAGTTGTCCATAACAAGGACCGAGTTTTCGGCAGGATATTGGTTCATGTTCAGCAAGGTGAGCTCGACAAACTCCATGAATGACATGGTATCAAACGACCCTTCGACAATCTTCAATGCGATGACGCCATCTAGCGATAGTGCAGGGAGCACAGAGAATCTAGTGGGCAGTCAGAATACCTTCTAATCCAGACAGTGTTTGCAGACGCACCTCCTGCCTCGCACAAAAAAGACTTTAGACCGCACACGCTCGCCCCTGATAGCCCATGCTCTGTCCCTGAATGTTGCTCGTCGGTCACAAGCGCTTTCGTCGATAAAGACAAGCTGCCTTGGCTGGTAAAGAAGTCCCATTCGGTACTTGAAATCGGCCCGGCGCGATTCGCTTTGTTCCATAGCCGCCTTAGTGATCTGATCTGGAGTAAGTTGGGTGCATACTGCTGTGACGAGACGGCTCACCTGTTTCATCGTGAAACCCATGTCTGATAGATGTCGAGAAATGGTTGCAATCGATACACTGATACCTTGTCGACTTACGAGCGCAGACTGAAGCTCGTCAAGGTACCGATCAGGGGAATGCTGGATCATGCCTTGGAGAAACTGCAGAGGCATAAGCAATAGCTCAATTCGGCACGGTTGACTAGTGCTAACCTGATCATCCTCTGCTTGCATAATCCTGGGTCGTCCAACACTTGTTGAGGGTAGCTTAGCCACTGTGCCGTACTTTCGATGGTATTCGATTATTCGCTGGACAGTTCTCTTGGCCAGGCCAGTGTACAGGACAATGTCGTTAACGGCTAGAACGACGCTCATCCGAACCACAATCAGCTTGACGTCGTCCGATATTAGGTGTCCAGTCATCTTGTATACAAGACATGAGAAGCTGACTAGAGTAGACGGACCATCGATGCGAGGGGAGCACGTTGCTTGCAACAAACGCGAGAGCTGGCGGAGTCCACGCGGTCATCTGCATGCTGGTCACGTGAAACCCTCCTGCGCGTCAAGGCTTCCGCAGACACAACGTTCCTTCTGTTTATTTTTTCCTCATAGTTGTTCTTGGAAAGTGCATGCGGCGGTAGCTCTTACACTCAGAGTGCTTTGACACCTGTTGTTTTCAAATCAACGTGCGAAAACGTGCTTTGATTTGTCTTACCGGCCGCGCAACCGCCTGCATTTGTCTTTCCCAATACATGGATCCACCCTCTTTTGCGGCCTTTTGCGGCGCTACGCATGACCTGTATGACCAATTTTGACTCTTACAAGTTGGTGCTATCTTGCCTTTTCAGTGAGTTATGGCTCTCACGAGTTTTGCCCGTATTCGGCCGAATTTTTTCGCACCCGCGCGCGCCATGAATTATGTAAGCAGCAATAAAGCCCATCTTCACACTCGCACCGCCACACTGCCACCTCCAGGTGCGTGGTCAAGCGATTGAATTCGGCGCTGCATATGGGAAGCATGCCCGTGCCTTCGTGCCTTCTGTTGGGCGACGAAGCTAGGGCACACCGTTCGTGGATTTACCATTGCAGGGGTGCCTTGGGAGATTGGACTATGGAAATAGTTACAGCAGTAGGATTGAATCCGTAGGAGCGATACGGTGCAGGAGGAGATGTCCGGCCCCACCGTCGGCCAGGGATCGTAGGATAACGGGGTAGCTCGTGGATCCCAGATGAGCGCGAAACACGATATCTGACTGAACCCCGGGGCGGGAAATGGGCCCAGGGCGGACTGCCCGGTGACGTAGAGAGCATTGGGATAGGCGCTGTCTCAGCTATGGCGGTAGACGGGGCTCCGCGGTGCAGGAGCAGGACGGGCGGTGTGGACCGTGCTGCAGGCACTGTATCGCCGAAAGGACCGAGGAAGAGGGGGCCAAGGAGACGCCGGACTCGTGTCCCGGCAAATGGCCCCAAGGGAGGAAGAAAGCCGGCGGGGACCCCTTTGACCACGTCTAGGGAAGGCTGGAAGGAAGAAGATTTGAACCCGAGACCTTGGTCCACGTTGGCGAGTGGGAGCGTGCGCGCCGTCGACAGCCGCTCGCCCCTGGCCCGGCTGATGAGGGGGAAGGAGCGACCCGGGACCCCGGATGTAGGTGGTCACCGCCCTCTGGTGCTCAGATGAGACCGCTGACGTGAGACGAGAGCCCAGTTCAAGGCCTTCACTCCCGCCCGCCATCTATATCGTTCCTCCCCATCCCACCACCATCCCTCTTGCTCCTCCTCACCCATCCCTTTGTGCTGGGCGCCGACGCCCGCAGCCCTCTCTCCCCTGCTCTTCTCTCATTCCCTCTAGCATCTCCTCTCTCCCCAGAGCGCAATCAGCTTCCCTCACATTACCGTCCAGCACTAGTGACGTGCAGAAAGACCGAGAACAAGGCGTGTTACAAAGCCGTCTCAGATCTGACTCGTCATCCATCCATTTGCCATTTTCAACCCTTGCTCACCGACAACCAATCGATCATGTCCTCCGCACTCGTTCAGAACAACCAGGCTACGAGCAACCCCTGGGACTTCCCTGCATCCTTCGCCGGTTTGAACGACGGCGACTTCCTGGCCATGCTCGAGAAGCAGGTCAACTCCCACCCTCTCACACAGCAGTCGTACACCCTCACCCCGCCCCTCAGCGAGGAGGACTCCTCCCCCAGCCCGCCTCACAGCGACGGAGAGCGCACTAACACCAACACCCCGGACGACATGAAGCATAAGCGCAAGGTCTCGCCCGACGATGATGATGACTTGGACGATGAGCAGCCCGCTCACAAGTCCCACCGTGATTCGATGGGTAAGAGACCTCTCCGACAGGCTGCGAAGAAGGCGAGGAAGCTCATGCGTCGTGATGTAGATGGCCCCGATAACAAGAAGGCCAACCGGCGGAAGTCCACCGGCGGTCAGAAGGACGAATCCAGGCTGATGAAGCGCAAGGAACAGAACCGTGCCGCTCAGCGCGCGTTCAGGGAGAGGAAGGAAAAACATGTACGAGACGTACGTATAACCTATACTAACCGTATCTGACATTGCTGCTGACTAGGTCGCCCAGTTGGAGGACCGAGTCGCCAGCCTCGAGGCCGAGAAGGCTGAGACACAGAACGAAAATGAAAACTTGAAGGACCTTCTCAACAGGTTGCAGACCGAGAACCAACTGCTCAAGCAGGGTCAGTTCACTTTCAGCATGCCTGGGCCGAACAAGCGGCCGTCGTCTGACGGATCGTCGGACTCGTCTCCTGCAGCCTCCTCCTCCACCGGCCAAGAGCCCGTCTTCTCTCAGACATCTCCACCCATCGACATGTCCGTCAACAACCCCATCTTCAACCCCTCCATCGCCTCCGAGCCCTCCCTCTCCTCCGCGTCCGACTCTCTCTTCGGCTCCTTCCCCGTCACCCCCACATGGACCACCCTCGCAACCGCGCCGCAGTACACATCATACCGGGATCCGGTGTATGACCGTATCTTCGGCGGTGCCGGTGATATCAGCCCGTACGCCACGCGCGGTGATGAGGAGGGTGAAGGATTGGTCAACCTGGAGGAGCTGTTCGGGGAAGACTTCGGCGATCTCATGCCCATCGTGGGCGACTTCTCACCGGTTGCTGAGGCTGTGCTTGGACCGATTGATACCGCGATGAAGGACGATAGCGCGGCTGCGGCGTTGCCACAGGCACAAGGCGCGCATCACCCCAATGGTCAGGAACACGGCGACTGCCCGAGAAGCAAGGAGGACATCAGCCAGCTGATTGCGGTGTCTGCACCGCAGACATTCGGCCCCCCGCTTGCTGATCGCGTACCCCAATTCATTCCCCCTGCGCCGGGTGCGCCCAAGACGATGGATGAGGTCTGCCCCCTTGCGGCAGACCTTGGGTTAACCGAGCCTCTCAGCAAGGCGGATCCCAATGTACCCAGCGTCCCCATCGCTGAGGCGTGGAAGCAGGTCAGGAGCAGCCCGAACTTTGAGGTACAATCACCGGGGAGCTCACCAGGTTGATCCGATGCTTACGTCCATTCACACAGGATTGCGACATCGACGAGCTTTGCACTCTCCTCAAGGAGAAGGCTCGTTGCGGCGGTGACGCTCCGGTTATCGAGGCACCGAACCTCAGCTCGATCCTGCAGAAGATGGGTAGCCAGCGAACCGCTTGATAGACTAAGGCTCCCCATTGGGCCTCGATACCCGGTTTCGTTCGCTCCGCAGTGCTTTGAGGGGTTTTGTCCTGGCATGTTGCAGTGTCCTTTGTAACACCTTTCCTCCTGTCTGCCGTTTTCCGCGCCATGCCTGCCGATCCAGGCCGCTCTGTATTCTGTCTGCTATAGCACCTGATGTCCGTGACAAACTGAATTTCATCTCATGGGAGGGCAGCCCCCGAGCACTACTCTTCGATCTCACCCGATGCATAGTCGTTTTTGTGCAATATATGATTACTGGAATAGAATGAGAACATAATAGTGCCCCGTACGGCACAGCCTAAATTCGCTCCTAACCATCCCCTCAAGAACATAAACACGAAAAAGGTACTCCTGACCGTGTTGAAGTTGCCTGGTTCGGCGCTGGCGAGTCGTCATTGAGATTGCGCACGGACCATTGCCGTAAAGGGAAGTGGGCTGCTTCCGTTGACTTACCCTAAAGTCGCCTCATTTAGTGCTGTACAGTTTCAAGTCCCTTCGACAATTTGGTCCCGTGCACATTGACCAGTGGACCGTTACAACGCTGCTCGACGTCGTTCTCAGCTTCAAAAGCCGTATCTCCTCAATGGTGAGTACTGTGTTGCAGCATGTAAAGACCGAACGCTGATAGCGTACACAGGCACCCAAGACTGAAAAGAAGGTGAATACTCGTTGCAGAAAGGTTATGAGATCGTTAGTTTTAACTGGGATGGTTTGAAGGGCAAGGGCAAGACCCGCTCCGCGCTCGAGGACGTCGTCACGCGGGAGTACACGATCCACCTGCACAAGCTCGTGCACGGCCGCTCGTTCAAGAAGCGCGCACCGTGGGCGATCAAGTCGGTCATCACCTTTGCGCAGAAGCAGATGGGCACCACCGACGTTCGTCTTGACCCCAAGCTCAACCAGGCTATCTGGAGGCAGGGGATCAAGAACCCGCCCCACCGGATACGCGTCAGGCTCGAGAGTGCGTCCTTCTCGCTCTGGGTTGCTGGAAGGAGTTGCTGATGCGTGCTTTAGGGAAGCGTAACGATGAGGAGGACGCGAAGGAGAAGCTGTACACCTACGCCACCCCCATTGACATCCCGGTGCATGAGTTCCATGTGCGTCCCATTACCTTCCATACTTGTTTTCATTAACACTGACATTATTTTCAGGGCCTCCAGACCGTCGTTGTGGATGCGGAGTAGGCGGTTGGGCTGTTGCTATTTTCATGTCGATCATGCCTAGCTTGTCTGTATGCCGTATGCTATGAACGGAATGCCTAGCATGGTTCAGATTATGGTGTGTTCGTGTCCTGTGCAGTTCCGGTGGGCAAATTCACCATTGCATGGTCTTGGCACCGCATCAGCGCCATTCTCGTTGTGATCACACCGTCCAATCTTACCGCTGCGAAGACCGATATCGGTTTTCTCCATCATGGTCGGCTCTGCCTATCTTCAACGCGTGGTTGTTGGACATTCGCCTCTCGTGCAACCTCATAACTCTGCAGCGGCGAAGAGCACGGTATGCCGGGCTAATGCGGTCGCACTTCTCCACCGGCGTCCCGTCAAGTACGCGCCTGGTGACAAGTGTCTTCAGTCCCAGCTTGGACTCTATCCTCGGACCTGGCAGCAGAAATTGTAGACCTCTACAGGGCTCCAGCGGTTTCCAACCAGTCCTGGTCTGGTGTGGAATGAGTCGGCTCAAAGTGCCGTCGATTCCACAGAAGCTTTCCTGTGATGTGACCTGCGTCCGACGTCAGATTGAACAATACTAGCTGTGTCCAACAGCCTTCTTGCTTGAGCAGAGAGACGCTTTCCAAATGCTTGTACGTGATGCCAAATATCATTGCTGGCCAACTCGGTATCACCACAGTTGACGCAAGTCACCCGACCACCGCCTCGACCTCAGCCCTTGTATTCCTGACGGTTTCTGTGATAGTTTCGGTAACACTACTTATATGTTGAGTCTTGAGCACATGATAATAACAACGGCATCTCTAACTGTAAGAGTCCGAAGACCGCTTCTTCCAACGGTTCTCAAGCAAAACCGAGCCGGCCCAGTCCGTTTATGAGTACCGGCAATGCGGTGTCTGCATGACTTCGAGTCAGCTGCGGTGACTCCCAGTTGGCCAACAACACGTGGGATAAGGTGCAAC
Organism: Calocera cornea HHB12733; assembly: GCA_001632435.1. Classification (NCBI taxonomy): domain Eukaryota; kingdom Fungi; phylum Basidiomycota; class Dacrymycetes; order Dacrymycetales; family Dacrymycetaceae; genus Calocera; species Calocera cornea. The sequence continues at coordinate 84,794 of KV423920.1, read as the reverse complement.
TCGTTTGCGAAACGCCTCTGCTCAGCAAGAACGTGTTGATCAGTCGTGTTGATCAGTGGTTGAAGCCGTCGAATTTGGAGTCGGATGAGGGTCGCATCACAGGCAACTTCTTGCAGAATCAACGGCATGTTGACCGCCAAACTCGTTTCACATCAATCCAGGACGGAACCGGTGGAGTCCCTCAGAAGGTGACACTTTCCGTACGGTTCCCAGTCATCACGCCGAACTGGAACTGAGCAAGAAGGCCGCAAGGCGCGTACTTGACGGTCTCCGGTATAAGAGTACGACCCCATTGACCGGGATCCAACTCGTCCTATGCGCATGCGCTGTGCAGGGTTGCAAGGATTGTGTTCAAATAGAGCGCCTGGTCTTTTTTTTCCCCCGACACTGCTGGTCTAAGAATAGCCCAGTCTGTAAAGACGGCGTTCCGCAGCACGACCGCAAAGGACAAGGGGCTACAATAAGCGCCACAATGAACAAACACGGCTTGAGATCGGCGGCCGAATATGAGCGAGGGCCACCCGGAACCGGTGTGTTGGAGATTCCGAGACGTCTCCGGAAATTCTGGCTGTCCTTCCGCAGATACCGGATCAACGATAGAATCAACGATAGAAGCCTGGTGTCCTGTTGGGACCACGGCACTCCCAATTCGGGTACGACAGCCAACTGCATGGCTGTATTTTTCGTGTGCCGCAAGGGAATAAACTGTTTGTCCAAGCTCGAGTTGCGAACGCCGGAGATCGCTCAAGACGCGTCCAAGCGGGCTTTGGTCAAGCTCGGCATGCATCAGGGTTAGCTTCCTGACGTGTGCCTGAGCTGGCCTTTCTAAATGGACATTCCGACACTGCCACCGATGAGGGTCCTGGCTCAGCCACCGCCGACTGAATACAACAGAACGCGTCCACTGTGGACACTTTTGACCAATCACGATGGGTGGTTCGGACGCTGTCATGATAGAACTCGAGAAAAGCGCGTTCGCCGCTGCGGAGGCGCTCGATAGTGTTTTGCCCGGTCCCGGACGAGAGGCTCGACGGCGTTTCCCTCCTCTTCACCGTTCCCTTCTCTCTGGACTTTGGCCGCTTTCTCTCGTTGCTTGCTCCCCAGGAGCTGTCTTGGCTTCATGCCGCTCTAGTCGTTCTCTACAACCTCCAATCGTTGACAACAGTCAGCAACACTCGTAAACTAGGCTCTTCAACTATTCAACACTTTCGTTACAATGCACGCTCGTTCTGTATCTCTCCTTTCTCTCCTCTCCCTTCTCCTCCTCCTCCCAGGCACCCTCGCCTCAATATGGTCGCGCAATCAGACCCGGCTCTTCAACATGCACAAGCAATGGGCAGCGGGGATGATGCACAAGCGCTACGTCACGGACTCACAGATCGACTCGTGGATCTCAGGCTCTGGCCCGTTCCCGTACTACTACCAACCGTCATATAGCACCAGCTCTGTCGCCAGCTGTAATTCCAAGTGTGTGATGTCACTTCCGCTTCGGGTTTCGTCTTACTAATAAGCCGATAGTGAGAACCAGTTTCCCGGAACCACTAGCCCCTCGAGCGAGGACCTCCGCAAGCGAGACGACTGGGTGACGCGCTCGGGGTCTAAGCTCTACCTGGACGGCTACGAGTTCCGTCCAGTCGGGCCGAATATCTACTGGCTGGGACTGGATGAGAACGTCAAGTGAGTCCCCCGCTAAGAATCTACCTCATCACCTTACCGTGCCTGCGCAGCCCCAGTCCGTCCTATCCTTCCCAGACGCGCGTATGGGAGATGATGGGCATCGCTTCTGCTATGGGCGCCAACGCGATACGTGCGCATACACTTGGCATCAGCTTTGGCAACTCCCTCTCCGTCGTAACTGGGCCGAACACGTACAACGATGGCGCGTACCAGGCGATAGACTTTGCCATCATGGCCGCTCGCGTCTATGGATTGAAGCTGATCATCCCTCTGGTCGATAACGTAAGCATCCTTCCACCACATCTGCGATGCCCGGCTTATTGTATCGGTTATTTAGTATAATTGGTATCACGGCGGTAAATACAACTTCGTCGGATGGGGTGGACATTCCTGGAGTGGGACTGGAGCTGCCATCACCCCCCCAGACGTAGGCGGCTTCTTCTACAACGACACCAATGTGGTCCAGCTGTTCACGAACTACATCACGCATCACTTGACCCACGTCAACCAATACACTGGCGTTGCACTGAAGGATGATCCGACCATCATGATGTGGGAGACGGGCAATGAGCTCAGCGTGTATCAGCAGGCCGACGGTCCACCGCCAAACGCTTGGACTCAGCAGATCTGCGGGCTGATCAAGAGCTTGGCACCGAATCAGTTATGCATGGACGGCACGTATGGCATCTATCCTAATTCTGGACAGCTGAGCAATGGCAATGTTGATGCGCTCACGGACCATTTCTGTGCGTTCCTTCTCTCTGAACCGTATGATTGGTCCCGTTGTTGACCGTGCTATTAGATCCCTCCGACAACAACCGCCTGACAACCGGTGCGCACTATACCCAAAACACCGCCGGGAAGGTATACATCGCCGGTGAATGGGACTGGACAAACCAGTACGGGGGCGACGGTATCCAGAGCTTCATGAGTCAGATCGAGGGTCTCGACGGCGCAGGCGATTTCTTCTGGAGTTTGTTTGGACATGACTCTGATTGCTGTACATTGGTGACCCACAATGATGGGTACACAATGTACTATCCGGGGACAACCTCAGGCGAGTCGGCTGAATAGCTGCGCATTTGCCCCGCTGACGACCTACCTCATTTAGATATGACTCAAAGGGCTTCCTGGATTGTCAGCCACTACCATACCATGACGAACAACGATCGTGAGATTTTCCTGTGTTGTAACCAGTCGTGTGTGTCTAACCACGCCGCAGCCCCTCAGATCTTGCCACGTGTCGCTTGCGCAACGACGACACAGAGCAATCTGCCTACCTCGACCTCCAGCACGTCCACCACGACATCGACCTCCGCCCCCACCAAGACGTTTGCGGCCGGGTGGACATACTCGACATGCCTGGCTGAGCCAACCCAGCACTCTACCAGCGTCCGTGCCCTCACATCGTACTCGTCCACGCAGTCGTCTTTAACAGACGAGTGGTGCGTGAACACCTGCGATAGCATGGGTTACTCGCTGGCCGGCACGGAGAACGGAAACGAATGCTACTGTGGCAACTCGATCAGCAACGGAGGCGCCGGAACAAGCAGCTCGAATTGCAATGTTCTTTGCTCAGGAGACTCGACCGAAACATGCGGTGGGAGTTGGACTTTGAGTCTGTACACGAAAGGGAACGTGTGTGGCCCGTGCCCAAGTTCTGGTTTGTCAGCCCGAGCAACTGATAACGGGGGCTGGACGAGATCGTCAAGTAAGTGATCTGTCATGCTTTGCTTTGGGAGGGGCTGACTGGTTCCGGCAGCCCCTAGGCCTCCTGCCCCTCCAAAACCGACGTCCAGTATATAAATATGTTGTTAGGGACATGGGCACGCTGTGGTTCCGCTTTGACAGGTCGCTCAGCGTTGTTGCCGGGGACCGGGCCGGGGCCGGTCGTACCAAATAAAACACGGTTTCGGACTAGCTCCGCCTCCGAGTGAGTGCTTCTAGTACTCGTTTTGCATATTACATTGGAGAGATCGCGCAAAAGCTTGGTGAATGTGACTGTTCGGGGTGAGAAACTCGCTCTACAGCTCGTCCGCCATCCTGTGCACAATTGGCTAGGCAGCAGTCCGTATTCGCCGTTGGGGTCCGGCTGCAGTTGCGTTGACTCGCCCGCTCAGAAATAGAGCCGACATCTGGCATCAGTCTAAAGCGGCCTAATCCCAATGGTGCCGAACTGAACCGAGTCAATCGGCTATACAGTAACTACTGTACCGCCGTCTTCGCAGTTAGGTTCGAACCGGTACTAGCTGCGCATTATGCTAGTACGAACAAAAGCTCAAATACACATTCTCTGCTACCTGGATAATCATATAGCAAATTGATCAATGTTGTTACTCGCCACATCCGTGTCGTTGAGGCGGTAAGTGTCGTATGTCAGCGCAGACGTTAACGGCCCGAACTCCATTTGAACCCTGTTGATTCCGTACTGCGGCCAATACGGCAAGTTCAATCCCACCCCAAAATCACCGATGTTGTTGGGATCGAGAGTGTTAGCGAATGATATCCAGGCCGCTCTCATCTGGATCGATGTAAAATCGGGTATGGTTCCATATACGAAGGGAAGCTCTGATGAGTGGAACGCTCCCAGGTAGGGTATGACGTTCGTATGGCTGAACAAGTACGACCTGGACAAGGCTAAATACCTCTGTTTCCCGTGCTCCCCTGTAACATACCAGATTGGCACAGAGGCATTCACGTATATTTGAGAGAAGAAACGACGCGCGGCCTGAGGACACGCCATCAGCACTGTTTCTGACCCATTACACGGACCACTCACGTTCCATACCGTGTCACCGTAGAACGAGGCGATCTGACCTCTTCAGCAAGCGCAATGAAGAAGGCCTGGGAGTCCTTACACGTTTATTCTCTGGCGTCAAGGCGTACACTGGGCGGAAAAGCTGTCAAGATCAATGGCACTCCGGGACAGGATCATGCTCACGGTCGCCAGTGTTGTAGGGGGATCCCAATGCGGGATCTTCGGGATATGCTTCGAGAAGCATTTCAAGCGCTAGGTTTGTCAGTAGAATGCCACGGCTCGACGGACGGGACGAATCGTGACGCACTCGTCTCGTTGAGAAGGGGGAACATCTCTGATTTGTGACGGTTAGCTAGTACAAAGCGGTGTCCGCTGACACGAACCTTTCACAAATTGGGCAAATTCGTCGTCTGTGGTCACATTCAACGACGTGAATTGAAACAGTGTGCCTTCATCTTCAAGAAAATGGTCAGGAAGCACAGCACCAACCGTGACTTGGTGCCAACCTTCGTTATCACCGCTAATAACGGGGAGCTTGGCAAAACGTCCAGATCGCACTTCGACTGAAAGTCAGATCGGTTCCATGGGACAACACGTACATGATGAAAGACACACGAAGGTTCGGTGGAAAGTCCGGAACAGTATTGTAGTCGATCCTCGGGATGTACGCGAGGTGGAGGTTCACGTACGATGATTCGATACTAGGCGTGGTCGCAACTGCTTGCAAAAAGGTGCTTTCATCCAGATGGCGAAGACACTCCAGCTTGTCGTTCGCAGACGAACAGTTGGAAAAATCAACGATTTGGTCGAACACTCCTTGTGCATACGAGGGCGGACCGACTGTATCTAGTCAGCAGGGGATCATATGGCGGGATGACCGTCTCAGACCGGGCAGGGGCGATCCGCTTTCCATGATGGCCGCTCTGAAGGTGTTGTTCGTATCTCCTCCATATAACAGAAGCTGAAATCCTATAGACATTGCTCCGGCCGATTCACCAAAGAGCTGAACGGCGTTGAGCTATCTCCAGTCGACGAGTGCTACCACAGCGTACCGTGACTTTCTCTGGATCACCACCGAATTGGGAAATGTACTGCTGGACCCATAGCAGTGCTGCCCTCTGTATTCATGGTGAGCAGAATTCAGGTTCATTGGATGTTCTCACTTGATCGAGAAGACCGATGTTGGTGACTCCTGCATCGAGCACCTCTTGCCCTGGCATGAAACCCCATGCTGAAACACGATAGCTTGTGGCAGTTGTAGCATGGGGTAGTATAACTTGAAATACACTTACTTGGCGGCCACCCAAATCACATCCTGACCCATCGCGATGGACTGTTGCACCAGGAAGGAACCATCATACTCGGAGATGCCGCCGAACTCGAACCCCCCCTGTGCCTACATTAGCTCAAACGCTGAAGCAGAGGAGGTACTTACTCCGAATATCCAGAACATGACAGGGAGCTTTGAGGTTGGAGTTGCGGTGCTTGGTCGGATGACATTCAAGTACCTAAGCATGCCTTAACATGATTATCAGGCAGAAGTTGTTCACACGTACAAGCAATCTTCTGAACCCGTCCCAGTAATGGAAAGGTAGGCCGTATAGTTTGGGCCTGCATACGTCTCTACGTATTCTAGCTCCGTGGTGGACACGACTTCAATGGGCTGCTGGGTACAGTCTGACTTTGGCAGCGATGCGTCCTGAACGACGTTGCCATAGTTCGTAGCGAATAGCTGGGGAGGGCGCAAGCGCAAGTTTCCAGTAGGTGGTGCAGCAAAGGGTAGTCCATAGAAGGTATCGGTTCCTGTGATAGGGTTGGATATGCCACGATAGGTGCCAAAATCGAGTGTGACGGTTGGCCCAACTGGAGCAGCGACAGCAGCAAGGGCGAGAGCAACGACAACAACCCAACCGCAGGGAGCCATGTCTCCTTGGAGCGGCCGCTCGTCGACCAGTAGCCCCCAATTCCAGCTATTTATGGGCGCAATCATCATGGATTCTATGACTTCATTGGCCATGATGTAGTATACCGTTCAAGAAACAGGGGTCGAGGAGGTCAGGAAGAACTCCGGTACCGGTGTAAGGGATGGCGTGAGAGATGCATATTTGGAACCACGGAACCGCCCGCCATGCAGATCTCCTGAACCCATGGGCTAGGCTTGGGCTAGGCTTGAGCTCTCACATCCTTCTCATATATGTTGTCGTCGCGGTCCGGGGCAGCAGATGAAAACACAAAGCGGCCAGGGAGAAAGGGAGCCAGCTCCAGAGCAGCACGATGCCAAAGACCTCTTCCTTCGGGTTTGATGACCGATTCAGCAGCGAGACCCCAGGACACTGATGCCGATGGATTGGAAGATCATGAAACTTGACAGCTGGACCAAGCGGGTAGCACAAACCACGGCTACTTCATGTGATCAGGGGAGGTCCGCTGCTGCACTCAGATAAGAACCAGGTGGCGCGTGGCGCGCAAATGACGTTGGGGTTGAACCTGCCAGCTCACAACGGAAGGAAGAATCGCTCAAGCGGAGGTGTGGGAAGTGGGCACACATGATTATCCCGATTCATACGATAAAGTTATTCAGGTTCTCTATGATGACGTTCATCTGAGGTTCGTCAGCGCGTGACTATCCATCAGAACATGGATGGACCAACTGGATCGACTCGAAAGATGTCCATCATAAGGGAATTGTTGCTGATCCCGAATTCCATCAAGCTTCCCGAGGTACCATATTGCGGCCAATATGGCAATCCAGATGCACCGGAAAAGCTGCCATAGTCGTTGGGATCCAAACTATGGGCAAAAGCGATCCACAAGGCCATCATTTGGGCAGAGAGGGGATCAGGGGTCTCGCCGAAAACATAGGGAACTTCTGACCCGTGATATGAACCCAAGAAAGGAGTTTCGGATACGTGGGAGAAGTGATACGACCACACCGGTAAGTGGTTCTGAACGTAGGTCTGGGAAACAAAGCGCCGCGGAGCCTGTCTGCTGAGTCAGAGACCATTTGCAACTCGATTGACCACACGAACGATAAAGATGACATCTCCGAGGAGAGAGGCGATCTATGTCATTGCTTATCAGCGCTTTCGCCTGGTTTGACAACACGGTGAACTGACTCGCTTGCTTTCTGGGGTGTAGGAATACACTGTGGCAAGAATGAGCAATTATTGCTTCAGTTGTTTCACAGGGCTTACGGTCTCCGCTTCCATAGGGACATCCATCGTCGGGATCGTTCGGATACTGCTGCACCACCTGAGTGTGAACTGGAATATGTTCAACAACATTCCTCTTCGGCAACATAGATCGTACCTGATGATGACATCCGAGGCCAGAAAGCTATTCGTCTTGTCAATGAAGCCAATCACTTGCTTTGAATGTACGCACAATGAACGTATTCCGAAAACTCGTCGTCGGTCGTAACGTTGAGAGATGTGAAACACCAGATGCTACCTTCGTCTTCGTTCTCACCTATGAGAATGGGAACCTTCGCAAACCGACCTTCGTTGACTACGCGATATGTCAACAGAGAGATAAACAACTGACGCACAACACGTACACAGATTCTGTGGCAGATCTACTAATGTGTTATAGTCCACTCGGGGCAAGTAGGCAGCTGCTGGTCCGCGGTAGGCGGTTGCCGAGTTTGGAGAGTTTTGGACCGCGTTGTAGAATTGTTCGAACGGCACAGTGCGCAAGCATGCTATTTTGTCGTACGCCGTGTCACAACCAGTCGCGCTAGTAATTTCATCGAAGATGTCCTGCCCATTAGCCATTGGTCCGACTAACATGGTCAGTTAATGTCAAGTAAACATGCCGAGAATAACGGACAAGGGAAGACTGAGCCGCTTTCCATGATGGCTGCTCGAAAAAGACCTCCAGCATAGCCGCCATTCATGACCATTTGCAAAGAAACGGACATTGCTCCGGCGGACTCTCCCATTATCTACAAGTGTTGACTTGACGTTAGACTGAATGAATCGGTAACAGTGTACGTGTCGCAGCACGCACTGTGACTTTCGAAGGATCGCCGCCGAAGTCGGCAATATACTTCTGGACCCATTCGAGTGCCGCACGCTGTAGACCAGCTGAATCAAGTGTGTCGCTGGTAGGAAGCATTCCGTACCTGATCCAGCAGCCCAAGGTTTCCGATCCCTTCATTCTGAGCTTCCTGCCCTGGGAGCCACCCCCATGCGGAGAGCCGATAGCTGAAAGCACTTTCAGAAATTTGTCCGTGTCACGCTCGACTCGGCCTACTTTCCGATAACCACGATGAGATCTTGGTTCATCGCCACGGATTGACTAACAAGACTCGTTCCGTCAAACTCGGATGCACCACCGATCGCAAATCCGCTCTGGGATGACATGTCAGCTGATCTCCATCCTCCGGGGCTGGAAGAACTCACTCCGAAGATGAAGTATATGACTGCAAGCCTGGAAGAAGGAGTCGCGGTGCTGGGCCGGAAAACGTTCAGGTATCTGAAATTCACTCAGTAAAGGGAACGGAGACAGAGTTACGACTCGTGCTCACAAACAATCTTCAGACCCTCTAACTGGCGTACCAGACAACATACTACTGTAATTGGCCAGTTGCGCAGGCAATGTAATGCCATTCGGAGCATTCTGCTGTGGGCAATCGTTTGGAGCAGTGGTCGCATCTTGAATCACCGAGCCGTACTGAACAGAGAGAGGCTGCGGTGGTCGCAGACGGTTGTTCCCGACAGGAGGGGCAGCGAACGGTATGCCGAGGAACGAATCGGTATCTGTAGCCGCATTACTGGAGCCACGAAATGAACCGAAGTCCAGCACTACTGTCGGTCCGGTAGGAACAGAAGCTGCAAGGCAGAAGGTGGCGAACGAGAGAACGAGAACAGAGGGGATCTGCATCTTGATTGATTTGTGGTTGAAAACCGCGATGGCCACAGACCTGCTCTTATACCAGTGAGTGGGTAAAGCACGCACATCCGGACGAGAACTCGACGACGAAAACAGGTCGCATTTCCATGGAAAAAACATGGACAGATTTAGTTCAGCAAGTATTTTCCTTGCCAAACACGGCACGTCTATGACCAAATTCGTTCCAGAGAACCAAGACAAGGCTCGAGAGCATGGTGGACTAGGAGACCGACGTGCCCTGGCGGCCGGGACCGAGGACCACAACCGAGGAGCATAACCGGGGCCAAAGGACGCCGGTCCACAATCCCAATCGCGTTCTGTCGCAGCCGCGAGGTTGTGCGATATCGACGTTCCTGAGAGAACCGGCACGCGGGAGGATATTCGCCTCCCAACAAAGCAAGTCCAGAGCCAATTCGGTATTTATGGCAAGTCCTGCACAGAGAGAGCCGCCGAGGGAAGCGCCGGTGGAAGAACAGATCGTCACTGCTCTGATGTTGCGGCGCGGCCTCGCCACGCGAAGCATCCAGGGTAGGTGGGGTTGCATGGGGAGTCGAGGCGCGGATGATTATCGACGGCGCGACGATGATCCGGAGATCCATTTTGCGGGTTCTGCACATCTACTGAGCGGAGCCTGCCACTCCCCCAGTTGCGGCGGTAGCGAGGGCGGACGGAGCGGCACCGCAGAAGAAAGACTGAAATAAAGTCCTCGCGGAAGGTTGGCAGCTCCGGGGAGCTGGTTGCCTCTGCGGAAGGTGGTGAGCCCCGAATCCAGGAGACTGCTACAGCCCCAGACGACCTCAGACCTCAGAGAGGTAGCCGGTTCAGCTCAGAGTCGTACACCCGGGGAAGAAGAGAATGTGAAAACTGCGTCAACGGTCCGGTCCGCGCGCGTTCAATTGCCTATCTATCGTCCCCTTCTAGTGCTCAGACACGAGTTCACCGCGGCCCAAAGATAGATGTACGAACTGAACTGATTCATTCCTGGCCCACAACCCAGATTGCCCCAGAGTCGCTCATATAGTACTCCTCATGGTGACCGTATGCGTCATGAACCCTAGAGGGCAACCATGCCCTTAATCCTCCGCCAGAGCTCGGCCCCCATCCGCTGGCGCTCCTCTGAGGCCCCGCCCTTGCCCCCCAGCACGGACTTGTTCTCTATAGCGCGGCGCCCGAGGTAGGGCATGACCTAACGCAACAGTCTCAGCATCCCAGCCCAGCTCGATCACGATTCTGCAGCGGAGCGACGCCCGCGAGCGAGAACAACCCAACCCACGCCCAGAAGGCAGGACAGGAGGCTGTGAGAACGGAGGAGAAGCAGGCTCAGGCTCACCTCGTCTATGCTTCCGTACGGGATGCACTTGGTGGCCACCGGGCTGCTGGCAACGAGCCGCTCGGCGACATAGTCGGTCAAATTATCGTGCATACCTGTTCCGTACTCAGTATCAGTATCAGTATCACTCCAAATTCCAGAACGCCAATTCCATTCCCGCGCGGTGCCGTTCGGGACCGCCGTTCGAAGGCGACAAGGTGGGAAGTGGGACGCAGGACGCACCGTATAGCTGAGCGACCGCCACCCGGCCCTCGACCTCAGGCTTGATGCGGACCCTGTCGCCCTCCCTGACCGCCAGTCCCTCGCCGACCATGCCCTCAAGGATCGTCTCGACACTCTCGCGATTATGCGTGCCGAACACGACCGCCGTCCCGCTCTTCCCCTTGGCGGAGGCGATGTCTGCCAACAGCAGACGCACAATGCTGTTGTAGCACGCGTCCGTCTCGGGCTTCTCTGCCCAGACGGGCGCGGGGAGCCCGTGCTCCGCCGCGTGCGCCAGCTCCTGCCCGTGGTACGCCCCGCGCACGAGCTTGACGCCGAGGGCGTACCCGCCTGCTTTGGCGAGGGCGAGCTGGGCGCGCACGTGCGCCGGGTTCCGCACGAGATAGGACTGGAAGGTGCCGTACACGGTGGCCTTGGGCGGGGCGAAGTACGAGGGCTTGGTGTTGAACTCCTGCTGGAGGGCGAGGGTGATCGCGTCGACCACAGGCTGGAACCACGTGTGCTCCGCATCGACGAGCAACTTGATATCGTACTCCTTGGCGGTGCGCGCGATTTCCCGCGCGCCTTCGTACATCGCACGGATCTCGGCGATGTCGGCCGCGGGCGGGTCGGGCAGGCCTTTGGCCGTGCCTTGCAGGATGGAGACGTCGATTGGCTCTGGGGTGCCGGGGTACGGTACACTGGAGGACTTGCGCGCAGAGACGAGGTACTTGGAGATATTCTCCAGGGCCGTGGCATGGGGTACGAGCGCCGTCTACCCCTCTGCATCAGTAAATGTCTTAACAAGTGAGTGCAGCTCGCGCACCAGCTTGATAGCGACGATCCCGCCCTGCCCCGCCGCGTACTGCCCCATCACCTCGATGCTCCGCTTCGTCTCGTCAATGTTGCGCTTCCACTGCGCCTCCGCGCCCGGAGCTTCGTCCACCTCGACGTTGTAGGTGAGGATGCTAGCCTTGTTCTGCTGGCGCAGGTCGCGCATCAGGGGGAGGAGCTCTTCGGCCGTCTCGCCGCCGACGAACTGTAGCCAAAGTGTATTAGCATCAGTAGCGGGAGGTGGAGATTGTGGAACGCGCACCTGGGCGAAGAAGGTGTGCCGCACGCCCCACACGGTGAGCGTGCCGACGACGGGAATCTTGATGAGGAAGTCGAGCAGGGCGGGCGCATAGTCGACCACGAAGGGGAAGCTGAGCGTGGTGTACACGAAGTAGCTGCGGAGGAGCTGGTTGAACGGGACCCTGGCGAGCGAGGAGCTCGCCAGCGGCTTGGGCTCGCCTGCGGGAGAGAGGCCGGTCGGGGCCGTCGACTCCGTCTCACCCGACGCGGGAGGAGCGGCGCTGAGCACTGCGAGCCCGCCTGCGGAGAGGAGCCCGACGGCGGCGATGGGTCCGAGGACGCGTCGCGGTCTTGCGAAGTTGCGGAAGGTGGAAGCGTGTCTAGCGAGTGCTGGGCGATAGCCGACGGCGCCGAGCAAAGGGCGCGTCGCACGCCTGAGGAAGAGGGACATCCTAAGCCTTCAGCGAGAGCGATAGCATACAGAGCGAGCGGGGTGCGTAGAGTACAGTCTATAAGCACGGCAGATCGTCACGGTCGTAGAGTTGGGAGGAGAAGACGACGTTGGCACACAGCGCGGCGGTCCCTCCCTCGGCGGTCATGGGCCGATAAGGCGAGGGCGGGTCGCATGCCCAGATCCGGGTTGCGCGCGGGTGGCCTGCGGCTCGGATCATCCTCCATACCATTGTTCCCCACATCGTCCACCTGCGGGTGGGACGCCTACAGTGCGCCCGAGACCGTCCTTAGCGCGCTCGCAGTCGTCCGGTACATATGCGCACACGACCCCGACCGCCGACGGCGAGCCTCTCACCCCGGAGGATCTCGCTCGGCTCCGTGCTGAAACGGGACACGCTCTGGGCAGCGACCCCCGGCTATCCCCGCGTGACAGCCTGATCACATTACCCGGCCAAGCTCCTTGCGCCAGCCATATTACCCCCCCGGGTGTGTGTGAGCCAAGACTCGGTGTTCGCTCAGCTCGCCTGTCCTCTGCTCTCCTCCTCTTTGCTCCATCGTACTAGTTCTCCTAAGCCCGAAAAGAACACGAGCATGGCTAGCAGACTGCAGCAGGTGCAAGGGCACCTCAGTGCGAGCGCCGGGAAGGGGCTGCTTGACGGAGAGGTCGCGATCATCACTGGTACGCTCCTGCCTGCATACACCACCATTCGTGGCTGATGGGCATGCAGGTGCGGCACAAGGTATCGGCCGTGCGGCCGCGCTGCTGTTCGCCGCTGAGGGAGCGAAGGTCGTCGTTTCCGAGTGGGTACCTCGCTCTTCCACACGAGGTCAGCTGCTGACCAGCTTGCAGCCTCGACGAGAAGAAAGCCCAGCTGGTCGTCGACGAGATCAAAGCCGCAGGCGGGACGGCGATCGCCGTCGGTGGTGACGTGGGCGCGGACGACTTCCCCGAGAAGATCATCAGCGCGACGATCTCGGCGTACGGGCAGCTGAACCACATCGTGAACAACGCCGGGTTCACGTTCGACAAGATGCTGCACACGATGGCGGACGACGCGTGGGACATCATCCAGCGCATCCACGTCCGCGCGCCCTTCCGCCTCGTGCGCGCGGCCGCGCCGTATATGCGCTTGAAGGGCGAGCAGGCGGCAAACGTGCCCAACAGGAGCATCGTCAATGTCAGCAGCGTCGCGGGGCTGCATGGGAATACCGGGCAGGCGAACTACGCTGCTGTGCGTCCCTTCTCTCTCCCTCTTGCCTCATGGGCTGCACACAGGTGCTGACCGTGCACTGTGAACACAGGCGAAAGCAGCCGTCACCGGCCTGACCAAGACGATCGCGAAAGAATGGGGCGCGTTCGGCGTGCGCGCCAACACCGTCGCCTACGGGTACATCCAGACGCGGCTGACGGCCGACAAAGGGTCGGGCGAGACGATGGAGATCGCCGGGAAGAAGATCGCGCTCGGTATCCCCAACGCGGACAAGGCCCAGCAGGCTAAGGTCAACCCGATGGTCCAGGGGATCCCGCTGCTGCGCGCGGGCACGGCGGACGAGGCGGCCAAGGCCATGCTGTTCCTTTGCTCGCCGTTGGCGAGCTATGTCAGCGGGCACACGTTGGAGGTCACGGGCGGGAGCATGATCTGAGCAGCGTGGGGTGTTGGGACTGTACTGTACTGTAGACACGAATAGTATGCGGTGCCACAGCGCATATATGCATACATGCGGCAAGAGTGCCCCAAGGAGCGGGTCGCATGCATACAGGCAGCGACGCACACGCACGCTTGCAACGCGCACACGGAAGCCTTCTCGGCACTTGGGAAAGCACATTGATTCACTGTCATTCTTATACACTACATGCCCTGCTCCTCCTCCGCTCACCCCGCGCGCCCTTCCCCCGCTCAAGGCTGCTCATTGGTGTTCTTGGCGCTAAGCCGCACAGTCAGCCCTTGCCCAACCAAGCGGGGACGATGGTGATCGCGACTTACGTGATAGCCTCCCTGTAGCCGTGCTCGAACTCCCAGATGGCGGGGGACGGGCCCCACGAGTTGATGTGCTGCTGCTTGCGCTGCTCGAGGTTGCTGTCGTCCGTCGCGCCGTTGGAGGCGTCCTGCCAGCCGGCGCGGAAGCCTATGCACAGAGTAGCATCAGCACCAGATCCAAGCCATCTACTGCACCAACATGCGCATATATGCGCTGTGGGAGCAGGAAGGGGAAGGGAAACGCACCCTCGTCAAAACGGTTCACGTCGTACCCCTCGCCGCCCTGCGCCGCCCAGTACGCGACGTGCGCATCGTGGTGCTTCTTAAGGAGCTGGTCTTCGAGGTCGGACATGGTCGCTTAGATATAGGATCTTTCGGTAACTGGTACAAGTCGGTGCTGGTCGAGAGAGGGGTGAAGGGAAAGAAAGCAGCCCAGTCCGGCGAGGGCAGGGTTATATACCCCCCTCCGGTCGGGTGGGGCTTGGCAGACCCAAAGGCGCTCCAGAATGGGCAGGGGATGGGCGGCATGACGCAGTACCCGGGACGGGATGACTTCAGACCTAGCGCGCACTAGCCCGTTCAGGAAGGGAGGATGCCAAGCCAAGCCCATGCCCAAGCCTGAGCCGGCCGGGAGGGAGCAAAGGGGTCGGCGCGTGCGGGTGCGTGTGATTGCATAGAGTTGAGCGGGAGAAGGCGTGGCGGAGAAGGCGTGGGTGGGGTCAGAGGGTCGTCCGTCCCGTGTGGCGCCGCTTACATTATTATTGTGAGTAGTGGGTCAACTGTGTGCAGGGGCGTTTTTGCCTGATCGCGCAACTCGAGACGAGGATGGAAGGAGGGTCTCAAGAAGGCACGAAAGAACATGCAAGAAAGTCAAAGCAGAGCTAGTTTCTCTTCAGCCCCAGCGGAACTGGTTGTTGAAGTCCGTAGCGCCGAATCAGCTTACCGAAGGTTCTTGGCATCACGGCGCAGCCGGAATTACACAATTAGTGGATGCGGGGAAACCCGATGGCGATTCCCCTCTTACCGGGATGAATCGGTCATGTGCCCAACCTCCATGCCAGGACCACACGCAGAACGGGGGTCGCGCTGCCGCTTTGGGCTGCTGCCACAACCGGCAATCACGGTGACAAGATCAGGGGAGGGTCTTCATTCCTACATTACGCGGCTAACGGTACAGGTCGTCATTATTGTACATCATGGCTCGTTATTAGGGTGATCGGCAGCCTCAGCGGTGGCCGTGGATGCTGCTGGAGCTGCGTCGAGTGCGGGGGCTGCTGCTGGCTCGGCGGGCTCAGGGGATGCTGGACCTGCGAGTTCGGAAGAGGGCGTTATTTCAGGAGGGAAATGTGGGCCGGAAGTGAGGGGTGTGACGGGTGCGACAGACGTGAGTGGTGAGGGAGGAGCAGCGCGTGGCACTGGGGTGGCAAGAAGGGGCGTGTGCTCCGAAGGGGTGTCACCGCGCGCAACAGCACGCGGGAAGGCGCGGATGTTGCTGGGCGAGGTGGGAGGAGTCACAGGAGGTTGGGTAACGTCTGTCTTGCAAA
Source organism: Calocera cornea HHB12733 (assembly GCA_001632435.1). NCBI lineage: Eukaryota > Fungi > Basidiomycota > Dacrymycetes > Dacrymycetales > Dacrymycetaceae > Calocera > Calocera cornea. The sequence goes on along the minus strand of KV423920.1, from coordinate 68,885 downwards.
TAGGGCACTGGACATATCATGAGATAAGGATTCATCAGAGTAGCAAGAAGACTTACGAGCTTCTTCTGCTTGACAAGCCATCCATCGATCTCGTCTATGTGGAAGACGTGTCCGCAAGGCAGTACACGCACGCGATCGCCACGTTCGAACGCGCTCAAGCAGATCGCGCACTCGACCTGGGTCTCGAACCACGCCCAATGCATCTTGTGCCTGCCAATCTCCACAGTCGGCGTTTTGGGCCGCGCTTCTCCATTCTCGGCGTTGTGGATCGCTTCGTCCTTGTCCCAGTGGCTGCCGTTCCAGACACGTGTCGGCAGGCTGTGGACGATGTCCTCCGGAGCACGCTCCCGGACTTCGGCGCGCTGCTGGCGGATACGATGTACGACCAGGGTGAGAAGGGTGAGGATGGACGGGAGAAGGAGAAGGAGGGAGAATGTGAAGACGGGCCTATTGTTCCGCATCAGTAAATGCTAGAAGCAGTTCAAGGGACGATACGCACCATTGCCATGCCTCGTCCTCACCCAAAAGTAGATCGAGTGCCTTATATCCACTAGGTGTAGTATTATTGCTCTTGTCCCAGAGCTTCATCAGTCCCGCGTAGCTGTCGTAGGTGACATAGCAGCTCGGGATACCGATATCGGTCGCGTCGGCGGGCGAATACATGGTGATCAGTTCGTCATCTCGTCCCTTCTCGCGTCCTCCAACCACGACCCCCACGGCGCCTAGCCGCTGTGCTTCACGGACTTTCTCGACGAAAGAGCACTCTCCACGTTGGATCAGAGCGATCCAGCCTTCGTTCTCGAGGTGAGGGAACGGGTAGTGCGGACACAGGGGCGGACAGGAGGACGCTGCAGAGGGGCAGTGCGGGAGAAGTTGGGACATCGGGATGAGGTGGCCGGACAAACCGGGTGCATTGACGATACGGAGACCGAAAGCGGCAGGGCGAGAGGAGAATGTGACGGTGGTATTATCCTTCAACGGTAGATGAGTGAGGCGCATATAGTACACGCATAGCTTGACGCACCATAACAGTGATGACACTCTCGCTCCATGTCCAGCCCCAGCCCCAGAGCCATCCACCGCTGGCATCATCTCCCTGCTTTGCTGCGCTCTCACCGGAGAGGAATCGGGAGAGCCAGTCTAGTCGGGAGGCCGTGGGCGATGGTTGGGTGCGCGTATGCCATACCGGGTAAGCGATCGTCTCCGCCGCGAGGAGGAGGATTGGGTGTAGCAGGCGCATCTAGAGGCAGATGACCTCTGTGTAATACAAGTGAGAAAGTCGTGAAAGGTGATGATGAGACGTCCAGGGAGAAAGAGAGGGGATGAGAGGAGAGGAGGTGTTAAAAACGAAGCGGTATGCGCTCGGCTGACCGAGTGCGGGATCCGTAGCGCAGAGGCAGCACGGTATAGGAGGCGTCAGGAGGCGAGACAGCCCAATCGCCCGCTCCGCTGCGGTTGGTTCCGGCAATCAGCGTCATCACGGGGCAAGGGGTCCACTCCGTCATGCACGGCCGCTTCCAATTCCCGTACTCATTCCCGACCATGACTGACGCTGCAAGAATAATAATATTCTATGGAGAGGTGTTTGCTGAACAGCCTTAGCCGAAACCAACATGTCTATAGTGCGAGATAACAGAAACTATGAGGAAGTGTCCTCTTTTAAAGGCCATACACCTTGACCCTAGGTTCTATAGGATGGAAAGTTTTCTCCCCTGGTTCCGCGTTAGGCTCCCCGAACGGCATCTGCGCGACTAGCCTCCATGACGGCGGAACATTGAAGTGTGACTTGACTTCCGCCTCGATGAGCTTGTTGTAATGCTACGATAAGGTGTTAGGGCCAGCGCCGGAAATCAGTGTCATCCGGTGCTCACCTGCAGGTTCGCGCCAAGACCCTCTTCCTCAATCGCAACCCACGTAATGAACTGCACCATCCCGCTCGTTTGCTCGCTCCACGTGGCGAAATCATCCTTGTATGTGGGAAATTTGGCCTGCAGGTCCCTGACAACATCCTCATCTTCGAAGAAGAGAACGGTGCCGTGGCCGGCACGCATGCTCGCATTGACCTTGCCGGCCGCAGCTTCGAACTTCGCACCGCCTGTTATCGCCTTGAGAGCGTTGACGACCGCATCCCACACCCACTGGTGCTCGTCGCTGAAGAGAACAAGCGCGCGAGAAGACTGCGAGTTCCACGAGCTGGGTACATGCGTGACGGCGTGCTGGATGACCTGGACGATACGCTCGTCGGACACTGGCGAGGTGTTTGTGATGCTGTAGTGGGAGCGACGGGTCTCGACGGCCTGGAGGAAGGATTGGGAAGGCTGAGCGGGCGCCACAGGCGGGACGGGTGCGGGCGGCTCTGGTGCAGCAGGAGCAGCGTAGAAGATGTCGACGATTTCTCCATAGGGAAGCGTCTTGGCGTTGGTCTGGATTATGATGCGCGTCTGGGAGCTCGGGTTGCGTTGCATATCGGGTCGCTTCTCGCGCCATTCCTTCTCGGACAGGCCGGCTTTTGTCGACATGCGCCGAATCATCGCTTTAAACATGGTGGCAGGGGAGGAGGACATGGTGAAGAAGTGCCGGTTGGTAGCATCTCGACGGAAAGGAGGAGGGCAAATTTATACTTCGGCCCCAATACCGAGACGCGCGAGAGAAACACGAAACCCGCACGCATAGCACCGGAACAAAGATATTCAGAGCGCGTATCCGCGCTACGCATGCTCTCCCACTCCCGGCTCACTAATCATCTCCAGTCCGCGGAGGGAGATATGTCATCTAATCTGGGTTTCAGCTGCATAATCGTGTCATGTTTCTGGTCGTTGTCAGGTATGATACGAGCGTGATATGCCAGCAGCGGAGCGGAGAGCGAGGCCGAGGGGGCCGACTGGTACAACAGGAGAGCAAATAGGGCCAGCGCGCCCCTGCTCGAGAGCTTAAACCGCTCTTTGCCCCTGCTGTCCATCAGTCTCTTGGAAACATCAGGCAAGTTCGGCAACACTGACGCTGTTTGTGCCTGAGTGCGTGAGGGTCAAATCTCTCCCCTTCGGGTATGTTCCGAGGGTACCGTCGTGGCAGCGGCCCGGATAACCAGTTACAAATAGGGTAAAGCCAACAAAGATCTCTGAGATTGCGTTCGGTCGTACTGCTCCGACGAAGCCAAGGAGAGCAGATTATCGCCGAAGGACAATCGCCTTCGACAGCTTCGCCCGCAGGCCAACAGATGAACCATGCGGATCCTCGGGCTATACCACGACTCCGCGGCGAAACATGTGAGCCGACCGGTCCATGTATAGCACAGACTTCACAGAAGACATCCAGCCAAGAAGCCCAGTGGGACAAGAAGGACAGAAGGAGTCCTCGAAGAGAAGCCAGCTGGATGTGAGATAGAGACGAAGCCGTGCCTCACCGCGGACAAAATGCCGCCAGCGCCGGATCATTGGCAACTCGGCTCCGAAGTGGTGGCTTGGCGTGCGGTCCCTTGCGCCGCGGCCACCTCACTGAGGTAGACCTCCCGCCCCACCATTCCAAGCACATCTCACAATGGATCGAATAACGCAACTGCACGATTCCATTGACCGGGTATGTCGAGGATGTGCAGACCGTGCGCGCACGAGGCTGATTGCCCCACAGCTCCTCACGATAATGCAGCATTCAGTGTACTACCTCACAGAACGGACCGACTTCCTCCCGTTCAGACCAGACGTGCCAGTGACGCGAAAGTACGAGCGAGCGGATCCAAAGGAGGAGTTTGAAGGCATGTTTTGCTATTTGCTGAGTATAGGCACTGTATCTGACCCATGCGTGTGTGTAGCGAATCAGAAGGAGCTCGCTGAAGACTTAATCGAGCAGGCGAAGAAGATCGAAGAGCTCATCGATTCGTTGCCGGTGGAGACGGACGAAGACGGCCAGGTGCGTTCGATATATCTGCCTCTTGCGAATACGACCCGCTGACTTGATCTTTAGCTCGAGCGCTTTGAGGAACTGCAGAAGGAGCTCGTAGAAGTGAACGAGGAGTATGGGACGGTGCTGGCTGAAGCTCGTATGTCGGCCTGAACCTGCCGCACGACTAGCCCACTCATCTGTATCTCAGGACAGCTTCGCGACGAGATCAACGCCACTCTCGAACGCGTTCTTAAGTCTGTCGAAGTACCAGAAGAACCGGCCGCTACCGGCTAGCAAGATGGTGGTTATGGATACAACTACGTTATGGGGTATCTCATCGTGAGGGAGAGGAAGTGTCTATGAGAGGGCGCAAGAAGAGGGGGATGGTACGGGAGAGGGAGTTACCGCTTCTCCAAGCGAGTGACAAGCCAGTCGAAGCCTTCAAACAACCTGGAGGCCGTTCAGTACCAAGTCTGACCAGCAAAATACGAAGCTCACCCTATTCCTGTTATTGCTGAACACGGCACCTGTCATTGTATGATTAGCGCACACTTGCATGTATGATACGGATGAGGTGCTCACAATCTGCCACTGACGATCCCTCAGCTCTGTGAGTGCTAGCCCATCGCTCACCCGAGCCGCAGTCATCGCCCCAGGAACGTCTTGCTTGTTTGCAAATACGAGCAGCAACGCGTCGCGCATCGTCTATGACTGCATCAGCGTAGCTCATGCCTGATCAGTGCACAAGAAGCACTTCGTCTGCGCATATCCTATGCAGTTCTTCTCTGCTCAGACTCAGCCGCGCGGAATCGGTCGAGTCGACCACAAGAATCACAGCCTTCGTCGCGGCAAAGTACTGTGCCCATTGGCTGCGAATGGATGATTGGCCACCTCTGCGCAGAGTAATGAGATACGGAGGATACGGAGGGGAGTGGTGTCGCTCACATATCCCATAGTGCGAACTTGAGGTTCTTGTACTCGAATATCTCGGTGTTCGACCCTACTGTCGGTGCGGTCTCGATAGCCTGGCCCATCTACAGAGAGCACTGAGGGACGGGCATCGCTCAGGCAATAAGAAAACATACTGTAACTCGATACTAGAAGCATCGGTCAGCTCGAGAAATAACAGGGCAGCTCTTCCATGCGTACCAGGATGGTTGTCTTCCCAGCATTGTCCAGTCCCAGAATGAGGATCTTGAGCTCCGGACCCCCGAAGAGACGTGCCCACAGGGATGAGAACGTCACTAGCTCGATCTATTAGACTCAACTCCATCGATAGAGCATATTGGATACACTCACATCCCATGTTATCGAATGGTCACTTCGACGTTGATCACTTCTCTGTCGGGGTCAGATGCGGCACGAGACCGTGGCGGCGAATGTATGCACGTCACCGTAGGGGACGCGCGCCTCGCTCCTTGGCTTCGCGAAGGGCTGGGAGGAATTGCTGCATCAGGGTCCATGCAGCTGCATGCAGCTGCGTCGAGTCCCACAGCCATTTCATGGTTTCTTACAATGACACCAAATATAGTTATGCCACATTCTGAGAAATAGTCTGAGTATGCCAAACCCCAAGCTTACTGCCTAATACCCTAAAGAAAAGAACACTTTTGCCTTGGCAGTGCTAAGATTTTCTCAGTACAGCCCAGAATTGTGAGTGAAAGTGACTTGTTCTGCCAGTACAACAAGTAATATCAGCAGGAACTGGGATTTATTTGGATATGTGCTGTATTGTGCTCTATTTACATATTTTACCATCAAAGAGTGTGTCTTTTAGAGAGCCAATGGCAAGATGATGAAGGTGCATGCCAATGAGTGGGACTAGGACCCTGGAAGTAGGGGGATGCAGCTGGATGCAGCTGGATGCAGCTGCATCCAACTGCGTCGAAGCTGCATTGATGCAGCTGCACATACAGCCACTAAGAATTGGTGAGCACAACTTAAAGCCTCCCTGCAGATTGCAATATTGCATTATTCACTGTTTCATACAGAGAGAACCTATCCCTGACAGTCCCATCTTGAATATTATTTATTGCAGCAATAGTGAACAATGAAGTATTAGGGGGTGTAACATGGGCATGCAGTTTGATGCAGCTGCGTGCAGCTCGGATGCAGCAAAATATCCCTACCCCTTCGCGAAGCCGGAAGCTTTCACAAAGAAGGCGCTTGTTTTCATAACCGGGCCGAAATTTCGAGCGCTCGCTGCAAATATACAACTATCTCAACATGCCTAAGAGAAAGGAGCAGCATATGTCGGACGATGAGAGCGGAGACTCATCAGCTGAAGTGCGAGTCCTCCTAGCCGACCATCCGGGCCCCAGCTCACGATAGTTTGCAGAGCATCATCCAGCTGGACTTCGACTTCTTCTCGCCTCAGCCGATCGACTTCCAAGCATTTCATCGCCTCCTCATCCAACTCTTCCAGTCCGATGCTGAACCACTAAACTTGAGAGACCTGGCGGATCTCATAATATCTCAGGGGCATGTGGGGAGCACCGTCAAGCTCGATGGCGAGGAGAGCGACCCTCTAGCTGTGCTAAGCGTGGTCAACATGCGAGTACATGCGGTACGTCTAGCTACCCTGCCACTCTTGATACCGAATTTGACAATACTACAGGCAAATCCAGCAGTGCGAGCTATCGGAGAATATGTACTATCCAAAACATCCGCCGATGCAACCTTCCACAAGACATTACAAGGGCTGCTGTCCGCAGGGGAAGGGCACGATGTGGGGCTGATATTCAGCGAGCGGTTGATCAACATGCCAGTGCAAATTGTTCCTCCAATGTGGAAGATGCTTGGGCAGGAGATCCAAGCAGCAGCAGGCGAGGTACGCCCTTTTGCACAGGGCCGGTGTTCGCAGGTACTGACGAGACTCACGCAGGGGCAGCCCTTCAAGTTCTCGCATTTCCTCGTTGTATCACGAACATACCGAGCACCATCCGACCGCGATGATCCTATGGACGGCGAGCCTGCGCCTCCATCCAAAAAGTCAAAGATGGTCAAAAAAAAGTCTGCTGCCGCTGCGGCAGGGGCATCCCTCACATACCCATATCACGAAGAAGATACCCTAATTTCACAAGTTGGTAGCATGCCCCCTCCCTCTCTGGTTTGCATTGACATTCGGACTAGGCATCATCATATGCACACGACTATGCATTTACGAACGCCCTGCCACGAGAAGGCGGTGAGTTTGGTCTCGATATGGGGGGAAGAGTCATGCTGTTCGAGGCCAGCCGATTTCAGGATGTGGTGACAGCACTGGAGAGGGAGTATCCACCTCCTTCAGCCGGAGCATAGCTTGTGTAATGCTATAGTAGAGAGTTCGCATAACCCAGGCGACCGGCACGATAACGGCGTTAGATCCGCCATTCACATCCGAACCAAACAAGTACTCGATCCACCGGTAGCTGGTGTTGCGCCATGCGATGCTATCTTTCTACGCAGCTCTGACAGCACAAATACATAAATTCTATACGATTGTCGCAGCCCGGCAGTGCCGGAGTAACACACGTCCCCGCGCCCTGATCTGTCAGGGTTGCACACGATCGCCCTCCAGTCACCAGGCGGCCCACGCGCAGACTCCAGCGTTGTATATGCTGCTCTGCCTTGTCGACTTCGTATCACGTACGAGTACAGCGCGCATTATCCGTAGCTCGAGCGGTCACACAAATCGACCATTGTCCTACTATCTCAAAGCACCGGTGCATAGAAAACGACCTGCCACCCACTTGAAACAACCGTCAATTGAACACCGAGCTCCAATACTCGCGAAAGCCACGATGTCTACCGCTGCAAGTGTCAATGCGAGTCGCTTCCTGGCGGACCAGGAGCCGCCTTACGCGGGAATGTCTATCGGGCATGCTTATAGCATGCTGACAGAGAAGGAGAAGCTGTACGCGCATTGGCTGAACCGCGGTGCGTGCCTTCCGTCCCTGATCCAGTGAACCACACTAACATGTGGCCGTAGCATCCTGGGAGGGGACCCGCGTCATCATGAATCAATGGACACCGTACGCGGAGAAGCTGTATGATTTGTTCGTGCTGTCGCTGTCCACGCCAGGGGACAAGACGAAGATTGGGGACCTGGGGAAGATCAAGGAAGCGAGCGGTGTCAGTGATGCCGACTGGACCGCGTTCATGGAGTACACCAGCCAGGTGCTCTCGAACCTCGTTAACTACAAGAGGTATGCCATTTTGCTCCAGATAGTGAACAACCGCTGATGCCGTACAGTTTCGGTGGCTCTAAGTTCATCCCCCGGATCCCCGTACAGACATTCGAGAAGATCATCAAGGCATCTCCCAATGCTGGTCTGGTGTCAAAGTTGTGGGGCGAGGTGCGCAATTGGTACATGCTTCCGATCCCGTGGCTCATGGTTGTGCTAGGTCAAGGACCTTGTTTGGTCGCTGGAGCCGGAGCCCCAGCTTCTGATCGGCAAACCCTCAGTAAGTCCCCGCCATACCAGCTGTTCTTTGAATAGTGCTTGAACTACGCCAGGCCGGTCATATCTCGAACTACTACCTTGGGGAAACCATTTCAGACGAGGAGGTCGATGAAGTTGGAAAGCTGTGCGAAAAGCTGGACATCAACGCCTTGAACACGCGTGTAAAGAAGATTTCCTCCTCGGAATACATCATTCTGGTCGCAAGCGCTGAGAAGAAGTCCGAGTCCCACGCAGTTGACGTTGGCAATACGAAGCTCAGCGTCACGGTGCAGTACGGTGACTTTTCGGGGGAGATGAGCCGAGTCGCAGCAGCGCTCAAAGAAGCGAAGAAGTATGCTGCGAATGCGCATCAGGAGGGCATGCTTGACGGATACATCAAGTCCATGGAGACTGGAGATATGAAGGCTCATATCGATGGTTCTATCGAGTGGGTGAAAGACATTGGCCCAGTCGTCGAATCGTACATCGGTTTCATCGAGGCCTACGTCGACCCTTTTGCGGCACGCGCCGAGTGGGAGGGTTTCACGGCCATTGTCAACAAGGAGATGAGCGCAAAATATGAGAAGCTCGTCGCAATGGCGCCTAGCATTCTGCCGACACTACCGTGGGGCGAGGCGTTTGAGGTGGATGTATTCAAGAAGCCGGACTTTACCGCACTCGAGGTTCTGAACTTCGCCACTGGTGGCATTCCCGCCGGCATCAACATCCCGGTAAGTGCCCGTCCTGCGGACCACGGTGTTCGAGCCTTATCAGCTGTCCCTGCTTTAGAACTACTACGAGGTGCGGGAGAAGTACGGCTTTAAGAATGTCTCTCTGGCGAACATTCTGGCTGCAAAGACACCCAACAACCCTTACTTCTTCGTAGCCCCAGAAGACAAACCACTCCGGGAGAAGTACGAAGACGAAGCCTTCAACATCCAGGTCGCGAACCATGAACTCCTCGGACATGGTTCGGGGAAGCTCATGAAGGAGAATGAGGACGGAACAAAGAACTTTAACCCGGAGAAAACCATCAATCCCCTTACCGGGAAGCCAGTTGATACTTGGTACAAGCCGGGCCAGACCTACGGTCAGATCTTTGGCACATGCTCATCCTCGCACGAGGAGTGCAGGGCCGAAGCAGCCGCCATGTATCTCGTTTTCGACCGCGACATTCTCAGACTGTTTGGCCACACTGAGGAGCAAGATATTCAAGACCTGCAGTACATCACTTACCACACCATGGCCTATGCGGGTCTCCGTGGTCTCGAATTCTATGACGTAGCGGCCAAGAAGCATCTCCAGGCGCACATGCAGGCTCGTATGGGCTTGTTACTTTGCATGGTCGAAGGGGGTATTGCTCGATTGGAAGAGATACGGTCCGCTGATGGGACCCTGGAAGACCTTGTTCTTCGGGTATGTCCGTGCCGGCCGCGTAGAGACGGAGCTGACGCTTCTCGTCTGATTAGGTCGACCGACATGCGGTCTTGAGTAAGGGGAAGGACGTGTTCGGAAAGCTTCTCGTCGATTTGCAAATCCGGAAGAGCATTGCTGACGGCGAGGGTGCCCGGGCGTTTTACGAGAAGCTGACAAATCCTCCTTCCACCTGGCTGGGTGACGTGCGGGACTTGGTGATCAGCAAGAAGATGGTGAGCGGATTACGATGTGGTCTGTACCTTCCCAGCTGACAACGAATTGCGATAGCCACGCAAGATCTTTGTGCAGCCGAACACGTTCCTTGAGAATGGGAAGGCCATTTTGAAGGAGTATGCGCTTAGTGCGGAGGGGGTCATCCAGAGCTTTATCGAGAGAGCTATTTGAAATGGCTAGACGCCGGTCTGTGTACTCTAATGTGGTTGAGACGACGCAAGGCAAGAAAGAAATTTGAACATGGCATCACTCTCCCATGGCTGAAAACGAGCTGCCGAGGCTTGATAGAGCTCGTCTTTATCTCATCAGCCGCCTTACTTTAGGGAACATTCCACACAATCGTTGAGATGGCCGGCGCAAGGATATGGGAAATTGTGTCCGAGGCAGTGCATCATTCACCCTGTGCGGCTGCGTACAGGGATCGATGTGAATCTCGATTGTGGAGAGTGTGCCGATATCCCTGTAAGGCTCGTTTGAAGGCTGTCCCTTCCTAGCTCTGACAGCACTTCTGACGTCAGACTAACCAGCGGTACCGTCATCCTGCTCCGTTGAGCCTGGTGCAAACGGATGCTTGGAATGCCCCTGGAGGTTCGGGAAAGTGAACAAGAGTCCTGACAGGAAACTTATCCCACACGGCAACTGGCCTTTGAGTGACCCGGCGATGAGACTCGCTCCCCGGTTGCTGGTAACCGCAGCCCTTCAGCGGATCAATCGGGCTTGATATGGCAAAGAGACTTGCCATATCGGGCAGATCACCTCCTCACAAACGCGAGCGGAAGCGAAACTGATACGGCTAAATTTTAGCTTGCCAACTCCCCGCGCAACGGGAACCGAGTGTCTTTGTCAAAGCGTGTCGCGTCATGACTTCGACTACCAAAATCCCAGTGTGAGAGCGGAGGTCTAGCCGGCGGCAAGTACGTGGAAAGGGGCATGGAAAGGGGCACTTCGGGCACCGCCTCGCTGGTGTCCGTGTGGGCAGCTACACGGGCAGAACGATGTCACATTGGGCAAATTCAACACTAGTGTACATCAATGGTGTCGGGTCAAAATTCAGCGGTCTGGGAATACATGTCTGCATGCGGGTATATATGTTGTCTCAGGGGCAGTTACAGGGTTACAGGTGGGACCGGCTCCCCGTCGACTTCACGCAGAACGATAATCAGTCCGTCGGAACATGCCGAGAAGACGCCTTCCATCGTGAAGCACTCAGGAGGGGCTTCTGGCAGTTGCGGCGCAGTGTCTTTGACAGGCTTCGTATCCGTCGCCGTGCGTCCCTTGGAAGGAGAGGTGGTGGACGCTCCGCCTCCGCCCTTCTTGCGATCATCGGGTGGAGACCGGGAACGACGACTGCTCCCCAGAGTCAGCCAAATCTGATTATCCGAGCGAAGATATCCATACCGTTTGTTCGTTCTGACTGGACGGGGTGGCTCAGTGATGAGGGGCCGGCCCTGCGGGAAAAGGCGGAACACGCAGTATTCAAAGCCTCCGTCAGTCGCGCTGTCGCCGTGCCGATTCCAAGACTTTGCAGAGTTGATGATCTCGCGGACTTTCTCATCGTCATCGGGGTGGACGTAATGGAAAAAAGAATGGTCGCAAACTTCATCGATATTCAGATACAAGTCGTTGGTGCAATGGTAGATGGTGCTGTCGCGTGTGAACCGATTGACGAGAAGGCAGGTGCGCTTCTCCATCTGCGGAAAGGGTGGAGGGTTCTTCAGCATGGCCATCGCCGCTGGAAGGGGGTCTCCGTGGATGGGCTTCCCCCAGCGCTGGTGAGGTGGAGTGAGCCGAGCGATCCGGGTCAAAAATAGTTGCCTACCATGGCTTGATAACGGGAGCGTGGGATATCTGTCACAGGCACGAACTCACTCGCGGTCAAGGAGCGGACTGAGTGCGGCTATCAGAACGCTGGATTCCAGAACACAGTAGCGCGGGACTTACGTCGCGCCTTTTGGCCGGGCACAGCTACGGATCCAGAGCATATGACTCGCTGTATCGTGGTGAGCCATAGGTCAGATCATGGACGCTACACAGGGCTGACTTACATCGTACACGCAATTATAAGAGCTTACAACGACAACCTCGTGTCCGTCTTTGTGGCGCATTGTCAGATAAGTTAACGCCGCCACAGAATCGTGCATGATAGCGTGGCTGTGCGGAGATACCCGAAGATGGGCGATTGTCAGTCTTGAAACGCGACAGCAGTCGGGAGATGGAGCTCCCGACTACGGACTGCGGACGCACATGATGAGTGCCCGAGCTTTCTCGTTCTCATTGGGGTGGATGTAGTCCAGAATAGGATTACCGACCATCTCCTCTGGCGTCCATCCTGGGACAGCTTAATTTGGCGCTGTATAGAATGAAGTGGAAGGCTTACCAAGGATGAACAGGAGGGAATCTGAGACGTAGAGTACGCGGGGATTATAGTCTACATTGAGGATGGAGACTGCGAGATTGGTACAGAATGTTAGGGGATGTCTGTCAGAGGGTGAACATGCGCGCGTACTCCAACCGAGACCCTCGAGCTTCTCCATAGCCGTGCACGAGTGAAGTAGGAGTCGTCGTGGTCAAGTATGTGTGCCTTGGGAGGGAAAGAGTCCTGGTAGCCGGTGGCGGCTCAACAGGTGGGGGTTATATAGGAAGGAGGGGGGGAGCCGCGAAGTGCTTTGTCCCTTAAAGGGGGCGGGAGTCCCGAAGTTCGAGCAAATTCGGATATCTGAGGAACCACTGGCTCACGGGCGCGATGCCAAGGTGCGCGTTAACCGGCGAGATGTTCGCCGTTGATGAGGGGAATCGATGAGGACGATGATGATGATGCGAATTGGAAGAGGCTTAGAATATATACTGGCAGCAAATGAGCGTGTATCGCCTTCTCATCTCCGTGCGGCAGAAGAGAGGGAAGGAGGGGAATTTGATCCAAGGGGGAACTGTGAAGTGGGCGAAGAGGAACCCCCCAGGCCCCGAGGAAATAGCTTCCGTTCCCCCCTGCACGTGGACGAGTGGCCGGCGGAACGACCGGAGATAGCAGAGATGGGACCGAGGTTTAGCAGCCCTGACACAAAGACTCGCAGTCTATTGTCCATGGAGATGGTGGACTGGTCTATGACCATTGCGGGACTGCAGCTCGACCGTGTGGTCTAGTCGGTGGCAACAAAGACATATTTGACTTCGTGGAGAGAAAGCTTCATTGGGCACCGCCGAGAGATCTTGTCCCGTCTTTTCACGTTCCTGATCTGCATATGATCTATCATTCTGCAGAAATAGACCCTGGATTAACCTGGATTGTATTGCCCACCTCCACATTTCGGCCACGGTAAAAGCCGGGGGACCTGCTCCCGTTGAAAGGCAGATTACAGGCAACCAGATCGTGGGCGGTGATTAACAGGCTTTCATTCCGCTTTAGCCTCCTGTAGAAGATCGTCCGTTTTTCCGCCCAGTCCCTTTTGCAGTGGTGACTGTGCAGCCCCTGCTCTTGCACTTATTTGGTCCTCGCTGGTCTCTTTCTCGGGAGTTTTCGGCCCCGCGAGTGGATTCGCGCTGCTCGCCTTCCTACCCTTAAGACCCTACCGCCGGATCATGTAGAAGGTCTGCTGGCACAACCATCTTGATTCTCCTCCTATTTGCTGTCTTGTACTGTCTCTCACTGCTAGGCGCTGATGAGCACCAGGCACGCTACTGGTCCAGCGGCGCTGTCCGCATGTTTGCGTGCTGCCAGTGCTTCTGATCACTCGGAAGATCGTTCGTCAGCCTTTCAGCTTCTCAGAAGATGCGGAGAAATCGCTCGCAATGTCTGGAGTCTCATTGATCGACACGGCGGCAACGTGTTCGGACGCTGCCAATCCAGCGAAGCGCCTAAACGCTGGTGCATCAGGGTACTTCCGTACCTCTTCGGCCTCCTACCTAAACATGTACTGGCGGCGCTCCACCTGCCTTCCGTTATCGTGGGGATCATGATCGCTGTCGCACAAGCCGTCAAGCTGCTTCAACGACGGGTGCAAGAACCGGCGAGCGGGATGTGACTCACCCACATTGGCTGGGAAGGACAGCTTCTAGCGCAAGCTCGTCCATTGTTGCGACCGGCGGAGATCTCCGATCAGAATCAACTTTGCCCTAATTCTGTATCGAGCTTAGGTTTGATCACTGCCTTTTACAACCAAGCAACCCCATCAAGACAATCCGTTTCTTATGTTCTGCAATCGTTTACCCGCCGCGGCGTCGTGGAGGTCTGATGTCGCCGCTATCACGTAACTGCCGTATTAAGGGAGACCCGCAATCCGCTCACTTCCCTGAGAGCTCATATGTCGGCACCGGTTACTCAGGCTCGTTCAGTTGCAGACCGAGCTGGAATGTGTTATGGCACTCGGGGCCGCAGAGCTGTGCCAGGAGTTCGATGTATGCTTCTCGATGTGGTACTTCTTAGAATCGGCCTAGATTGTAGCAAGGTGATTCTGCATTTTCAAAGAGCGGGAATTTCCTTCAGAGCTTTAATCGCTCGGTACCATGGAACGGAATGTCAGAGAGAATAATGGACATACGAACAGTCGTTGCCCCGCATTATGAAGGGTTCCGCGGCCCCCAGCGGAAGTCACGACCCCAAAAAGGTTCCGTTTGAGCGCGACGCTCGTGAGTCGCTGCGTCGCGCATACACACGGCTCTGCAACAGCACCATGGCGGACGTCGACACTGTCGGTACGACAGAGGAAGCGATGGTCAGCGACGCAACAGAAGATGCGCAGATGTCGTCCGGCGATGCGGATGCGTTCGTTGCACTGTCTAATCTGCTCGACTCGATCACTGCTGCGCCTCTGAATCGGTCTCTGCACATCGCACATCTCGCGCTATGCCAGGCGACACCGGCACTCGCCGCTCAGTTATCCACTGCCCAGGACATGTATACGTCGTTGTTAGCCGTCCCTGAAAGTATGCACGCAGTAATGTTTCGGGGAATCTTGCTCATTTCGCTTGTAGATGTTTGGATACCAATTCTGGAGGAAAAGACAGCGGAGACCTCGATCGCCGAATTGGATAGTGTCGCTGCTATGCACGACCTCTTCGTCAAGGCAGAGGGAGATTACTTTTGTAAGCTGACTTGTATCTATGCGATCCAGTGGCTGACCTCTACGCAGCTATCGAAATTCTCAAGCGCCATGCGACATTCCTCACGACCGTGTCCGAAATCACCCTGTCCGAGGACGGTATCTCGATGGACGGTTACGATGAGGAAGGCATTCGGGAAAAGCTGCAGGAGATCGTCAATCGTGCTGAAGGAGATATGTCCCGGGGCTCCGAGGTCTGGGACCTGTGGATGCAGTGGGAGCTCTCCAGGCTAGACAAGCGGGCGGGACGGGAGAAGCAGCAGCGAGTCGATGCCTTGCATCAGACATTCTTGGAGAGGATCCAGTTTCCGCATGCCAGTCAGTGCATTTACGTCAATGAACGAGCAGTGTCTGACATCGTTCTATAGCAAATGACGAAACGTTCCAGGCATACTCGACCTTTGTCTCTACCTACTTGCCACCTTCAGTCTACGAGGAGACCATGGTCCAAGCCTCTTCTGCAAGACAGTCTGCATTGAAGCAGTGGTCGTTCAGAGCCGATCACGAAGCTGGTCTGGTGTGTTGCTCGCCCTGCTGTTCCTGCCTGGCACTCAATATGTTACAGGTGAATGGGCCACCTGCATACGATGCCTACCTTAGCTGGGAGAAGAACCCGAAGAAGCTGGTCACGGAGCGTGTCAGATGTCTGTATGAGCGGGCCATAGCCGATGCTGCCAACCGACGGTCTACAGAAGGGGAGGCGGGTATCGCGGCCAGCAAGTGGGAAGGGCTATTCTGGGTGGGCCTGATCCAGTTCATCGTGCGGTCTCTTCCGTGTTGTTCAAGCCCTCACTCATTGCTGCAGCAGATCGAACACGCCGGGGATGAGCAGCTCGAGATGTCCATATTCTCGCGTGCCATACGGTCCGTGCCAGAGAACGGCGCGGTGTGGGCGGCATACATACGAGCTCTCGTACGTCCATTACCGTAACCCATTGCTCTGACCCCTGACGCATCCCTTCAGGAGCGTCATGGCCTTCTGGAACAGATTCCTGGTGCGCACGCACTAACATAGATGGGATCTGTTTTCACTCACTTTGGCTTCCACAGACGTCTATGCTGGCGCGTTGGCAACAAACCTATTGTCGGCATCCGATGTGGTTGAGATTACCCTCGCATATGGGGCGCAACTCAAGCGACTGCTCATGGGTTCTGAGACTCCTGGTGAGTCGCATCAGTATACCGCATAGAGCAGAACCAACAATATTCAAGAACCAGATGAAGAACTGTTCGAAACCTTGTCCACTCTCCTTAAGAATGCTGTGGAGAAAGTTCGCTCCCTGGAAGGTGCAGATCCCCGATTGCGCCTTGAGAAGTTCTGGAGCAGTATTGTGCGTACTACTGATTCACCCTGTGAACGCTCAACTGACTCTCACCGCAGTACGTCGACTTGCAAGAGCCGAGCGAAGAGATCATGGAGACCGCTCGCAAAGTTTGGGGCGGCGCGGTTAAGCAATACGCCAACTCATATATTGCCTGGTCTTTATACGCCCAATTCATCTGGTGAGACACAATGTTTGTAAAGTGACATTGACTCTGACTCCGTGTTCTCAGGCAAGACCTTCGCGATCCAGACCGTGCTCGCCGAATCTATAAGGAAGCAGCAGCCAGGAATCAACTTGACTGGCCGGAAGCCATCTTCGACGCCTGGATCGACTTCGAGCATCGATTCGGCACGGTGGACGAGGTGGAGACCGCGATGATACGCGTGAAACAGCTGTCGGAGAAGCTGGCGGTCAAAAGGCAGCAGGTAGGTTAGTTCCTCGATAGCCCTGTTTGAAAGTTAAGTATTATTCAGGAGGCCGCCGCGTATCAGGCCCATAATGCGCAGGTGATGGCAGAGCAAGAAGCACTGCACCCTGTGGAGGATCTGTCTCAACCAGCTGTACCGATGGAGGTAGAGCCAGTACCTCAAAGTCAAGGAGATGCTACAAAAAAGCGGAAGGCAGAAGATGACGGCGAAGGCCATGCACCGAAGAGGATGCGTGGTGAGGAACTGGATGCTCAGCCACAGTCTGTCCAAGCACCAGAGGCTTCGACTTCAGCGTCAACTCAACCTCTTAAGCGGTGAGAATCAGCTTAGCTTGGTCTTAAGTACTTCCTGATTATATCTGACCAGCGATCGCGAGAATTCTTCTGTGTTCGTGTCTGGCTTGTCGGCGGACATCACCGAAGAGGACCTGCGGCTGCTTTTCCATGATGTGAGTAGTAACTGTGAATCGGGGGCGCTCGTGCTGATGATCCTTCAGTGTGGTGATTTGCGCGAAGTAAAAATGAGTCAGGTATCTGGGAATTACGTCGCCACGGTGGAGTTCATGACAAAGGTAAGACCGTTTCTCGCCCACAGTGAAGCAAATGAATAAGGTGATGAACTGTAGGACAGCGTACCAGCTGCGCTCACCAAGGACAAAAAGCGAATCAATGGGGAAGAAGTTGCGGTCAACTTGGCTTGGAAATCCACCTTGTTTGTGACCAACTTCCCGGAGAAGTACGATGATGCTGCAATTAGGGAACTGTTCACTCCTGTGAGTACCATATAGTCATCCTCATAAAAGCCTCTGAGAAGTCTCCAGTTTGGAACAATATTCGACGTTCGTTGGCCCAGCAAACGGATCAACACGACTCGAAGGTTCTGTTATGTCCAATACATATCTCCAGTTCGTCGAACCTCGTCGCATTGGATGTAAGCTGACGAGATAACAGAACGCCGCAAACGACGCGCTGGCGCTGAACGACGAAGAGCTTGAGCCTGAGCGCCGCATTAGCGTCCATATTTCTGATCCTGGTCGCAAGAAACAGCGAACAGATGCCGGTGCGGACAAACGTGAGGTATATGTTGCGGGACTGGCGAGAGGTGTTAAGAACGAGGAGCTGGAACAGCTGTTTGGCGCGAAGGGTAGAGTAAAAGAAGTGCGGCTGGCGCGTGGACCGGACGGCTTGTGCAAGGGCTTCGGCTTTGTGGAGTTCGAAGATGAGGTTCGAACATACACTCTTCCGGAGCGCACCCTAATATCTGACATACATCTTGACTGCAGGAGGGTGCCGAAGCGGCGCTGTCCCTAAACAATAAGGAATTCAAGAAGCGCCGACTAGCCGTGACTTTAGCGGACGCTCGTGCCCCCACGAAGAGGTACGTGTCTCGTTTCTCTGATCGCTTCCCTCCGGCTGACAAATACCCAGAGAGCCACCTGGGACGGGTCAAGGACACCAAGCAGAGCTTCGAAACAGAAGTGTTCGGCTGAGGAAAATTCCGCCTGGGACGCAGGAAGCGATCATCCAGCAAACTCTCGAGAAGCTCGCGGCTGTACGGAAAGTGGTGATGAAGACCGGGACCGACGAAGCTGTAGTTGAATGCGAAACCGTCGCGGTTAGTAATTCACCATGCTCTACCAGGGCAGTTGACTGATGGAGGTACAGGATGCGAGCAAGCTCGTTCTCGCGGCTGACCGCGTTGTGGTGAATGGTCAACCCTTGGAAGTGATTGAGGAGGCCGCCGCTCAGACTGCGAGACCCGCAGCTGGTGCGACATCTTCAGGCATGTTCGCACCCCGCAGAGCAGGACCGAAACCGAAGGCTGGCCTTGGTCATAAGGGCGCTGGGGGTCGAGGAGGAGCTCGAGTATCGTTTATTGCTGGCGGCGCAATCTCAACTACGACCAGTAATGGGGCAACTGCTGCACCCGTCAACGGTAGTAGTTCTACCAAGAGCCAAGATGAGTTTAGGAAGATGTTGGGTGGAGGAAAGTAGCACGTTTCTCTGTAACATTCGTGATCTTCAATGGATATAGGGCGGATGAACCGCATATTCGCACTGGTCATGTGACGGAAAGCTTGCTCTGATCGGCGTGACGGGCGGCTGACGCGTCGCTTGCCACTCGCTTCCGCTGTGTACGAAACGACCACGTCTACCACACTCCATGGAATACGAACGGACTTCCAGTCTTATGGACGATGAACAAACTCCAAAGCGAAGAAGAACTCTCCCGACCTCAGAAATGCAGTCTTTGGTCAGCAAGATCGAGAGTAGGCCCGCATATATGTGCGCATATATCTTGCTTTGACGACCCCCCAGACGTGCTTTACAGAATCCTCCCTTGTCTCAATACCTCGGATGACTCTTCATCGTCAGCCGTGTCCCAGGATCTCGACGACCTGGTACTCTGGGCGATGTCATTCAATTCGCTCAAAGGAAAAGTGAAGTCGGATTGGACGGCATTGGCTGACAAGTTGGACAAGCGAGGTGGGCAGTTCAATATCTCTCTGCGTAGTCTGACTGACCGCAAAGCGCAGGTGTTGAACTCTGGAATGCCTCAACTTATCTTCGAAGTCTCGAGTTTGAGAATGAAAGCATGCAGATCCGCATATACGCCAAGCGTGAGTTGTATCCTGCAAAGCATTCGTTCCTCTAACACAGGCCAAGTCCGGCTTACGGCATATAGGCTGCTTGAGGCTGGGATGGAGTCGGAGCCAACGGCCAATGGTGAAAAGAGATTTTCGAACTCACACAGACTACTTGTTTGACGTCAAATCAGGCATTGTGCAGATGATCCATTTAGCCAGTAAGACTGCCAACGCATTATCAGGTGTGACCACTGCACACAGTGGACGCACTTTACTCACGGATCCACTAGGGATACAAGAGGTGGAAGCCGCGAACAACATTCTCGAAACCGCCGCAAAGGTCTACATCTTATGTGCGGATGGCAGGACACTCTGTTTAACCTTCATTAGATGGAAGGACAGCTGAAGAACATGGAATTCCGCCGTGCTGCAGAGCCTCAGAAGTGCGCAGAAGCACTCACTGCCTACTATTGCGAGCGCATGGAATCCGTGCGCAGAACAGCGAACAGTCTCCTGGTTTCAACGCTGATACATGATCAGGCGGCGCAGGCAAACAACGAGTCAGTGGCCTTCTTTATGATGCAGCAAAGCATGGGTGAGCCGACATTTGCAATCTCGTTTCCCATTCCGCTGCTGAGCTGCGAAGACGAGACACGGCTCTCTCTACTTCCACTGTCCGACGTGAGGCATGCTCGCGCCTCGGCCCGATCATATAGCTTAGCACCAGCAAATAGATCGAGTTTCTGGCGACCAAAGTCCTCAATCTCGGCAAGAAAATCATGAAGGGTACTTGGGATCCTGACACAAACCCTGATGAGAAGCAAGACATCAATCCCACCAGAGCTCTCTCTGCTACTAAGTGGTTTCGAGCGTCGCTACAGGTGATTGATCGAGTTAGTGAGCGAGAGTCACTGGGAGTGCGTGACTTGAAGGTGAGACTGCCATTCTCCTTTTGCGTTCATCCCCCTCATGCGTTGATAGCGGGCAACACTGAGGAGCCTTGGTCAGCACATATCAGCATCGACTAGGATAAGACTTGAACTGATTCTCTTCTGCAGCCCGCGCATTATTTGCTGCAGCTGATATAAACCCAGACAGCCTCACAAGTTCAGAGGAGACCATCCATGAACTTTTGTGCATGTTGAATGACGAAACGGTCTGTCGCCTCCGGTCATGACTCAAAGACATGGCATCTGATATGACAATATCTAGGGTTCGAGCGAACATCTGAAGCTCCTCTGGATGAAACTGGAGGTTGTCAAGAAGCGGAAAGGTGATGATAAAGAACTACTCGATGGTGAATGCACAATATCGCACCGTGTTTCATCTTCTCACACGCGTAGCATTTGGCACCCTGATCGATGTCATGGAATTGACCGAAAGCGAGGTTACCAAGTTCGTTGCCAAATTCTCAAGGAAGCAAAGCTGACTCTGCCCCAAGTGTGCTAGTTGGAATGAACTCCCTGGGCGACGAGCGGTGAGCAGCTCTCGCCTGCCATGCAAGGTCAACAACGGGCTCACAGATCCGCTCAGCTCGGCTCTCAAGATCACTGTTTCACGCTTCCTACTCACTCGATGTCTCGAAGTCTCGAATAAGGATGCGGTCTGTCGAACCCTCCTCACACTGCTTTTTTACTGCAAGAAGAACCTTGATGACGACATCACGTACCGAAATATCGAGACGGCTCTCAATGGTATGTCTTGATTCCATGTTGAAGGCTCGGCCTTGATTGGACTACCAGAGGTGACTGAACATAGCGGGTTCACTCTGGACAAGACGTCAAGCTTGGCATGCCAAACGGTATCCCGAGCTCTCTAAGCGTACAGCGGATCCACTGAATTGATTGCCAGATGATCGTTGGATTCGGAGATCTGTTTTTTAGCTCTCGGAAGTGGACCAAGGCCGCTGCGTTCTACATGCTTGCCGCACATCAAGCATTCATCGTAACAGAGAAGACGAGTTTTCCCAGGGTAATGATGAAGGCTGCTTTGTCCTTGATCAATGGAGGGGAGCTTGACCAAGCATCCCATATCGCTAGGCAGTGCCCGATTCAGGATGCGAGAACGCACTATTTGCATCTGATGGTGGCAGTCAAACAAGGTATCTACGCGTTCCAATCCTAAACTAGCGTACTCATTCTGATACGTTCAAAAGGACGAGAAGAAGATGGTACGCCGACGAGCCATACGACATCCTCCTGCCTCTCTGACTTGGACACAGCCATAACAGCTGTGAGCAACATGGTCAATGCATCGGGCCTTGAGCGTTCCCAATTAGGGCTGGTCATGCAACTCGCGCGAGATGAGAGTATGAGAGCCCTGGTGCAATCGGTCTTGGAAGCACTTTTGTACGTCTTCAGAGAGCGTGGGGAACCTCCTGGCGACGTCAGCGTACTGCTCCTGTATCGGTTAGCCCGATGCGCGTGCTGATGAGATTGTAACTGAGCTCTCCAAAGGTGTATTATACGACTGCTCGCCGATCGATTAGAGGAACCAGGAGCCGAGACGTGCGTTATGGGATATCAACTCACATGTGGACATGCACTTATAGACAATCAAGGGAGGATATACTGGCTGCATTGTTCGAGCACTTGAGCAGTCGTAGGCACACTTGCCATACCTCAAGATCAGTCGCTGACATGCAACACAAGTGCAGGGATATCTGGCGGAAACCCTTCCGAAGATTACCCCAGTCTCCATAACGAGCGATCTGCAAGGACTTTGGCGAACTGTGTATAACGTAGGAGTCTACGGGTGCCTTGCCTGGGAGGATGACGTGATATCCGAAGTGTTTCGACATGCTATACTGGTACGTTTTTCCGTAGCACAGCTTGATGCCATGTTCAAGTCTTACATAGCTCATGGATGCCTGCGAAAAGACCAATCTCGGTGGAAGAGACAGCCATATCATCGCATATAGAGCATCCGCTAGCTTTATAGTGGTCTCTGGGAAAGGTATAAGATCCCTCGCCCGAGATGTATGAATACTGAAGTCTGGCACGACAGTGTTTTTGGCGCGTGGAACACCAGATTCAGAAAAAAGAGAAGCTCTACACAGAAATGTCTTGCAGGATATTGCAGCACTCAAAGCACACCTGAGAGAAGCTCGTCAGCAAATGGCCACAGGGGATCAGGAAGAACGAGTGGCCAAAATGCTTCAGACGTGTTTGGTTTACGAGGTCGAGCAGCTCAGCTGCCTCAAGCAATGGACTCCAATCATACAGCTAATCAAGGTGAGGAAAGCTGCTGTTGTCCTCGGCTAAACGCTCATTTATTTGTCAGGAGACCGCTCTTATACCTGCTCCGACAATGGATGGGCTTCAAATGATCGCCGACATCCTTTGGCGGGATACCGATTGCCCCTCGGATGGTGAGAGCCTTGTCCAGCGCGCCGATCCATGGCTGACAACACCAGTTCTGTACGAGGCGCTGGAGGTAAGAAGATCGTAAGATGCAAACTTCTGTCTGACGGAATGCGCAGGCGATACTACGCACCAGCTTAGAGTGCAGCCGACTCCCTGAGGCAAAGTTCTGTAGATGGCTCAGAGCCCTATGCGACATCCTCCTCAAGGGGGGGAAGTCAAGTGATCGAACGAAAGCACTGCAGTACTTCAAGCAAGCAGCGGACGTGTTGCAATCATGGAGAGACCGCCTTGACTTTGACGAGGTCCAGGCTTATCGGCACTGCCCAGTACATGCTCTAACAATCTGATTCACAGGTATATCCCATCGACGAACGCCAATGGCTGCTCTCTATGGCGTATAACACAGGCATCGACGACTTTCGCTTGTCGATCACCGATGAGGGAAGCGAATGGCTTTCATTAGCCAGCATCTTCTGCAACTTCGTGCCCAATGGACAGGTGCAGCGTGCCAAGGTGAGTGGTTCTATTTCGCTCAAAGGGATTTGCCAACGCAGTAACAGGTCAACCGGATACATAGGTACGACAGCGCACGAGCAATCCTGACCATGGGCACTGACACTGGTTGCAGTGACCTGACGGCCAGATTCAAATCGAGGCGCTGAGCGAGTATGATGCTGTCCACTCTCCGACAGGCCTCCCTTATCTAGTGTGGATCCGCTTGTTGCATACCTTGGGCAGAGCCGTGATATCCCGATATCCCATTGCTCAGCTGTACCGACGATCGATTACTGTATGACTAGATGATACAATGCCTAATGTGCGTAATGTCGAAGCTGGTATAGCAGCACCTTGCCCTTGCTGTTCGCGATCGCGGCGTACTCGCTGCCCGCAGAGAAGTCAACGGCCGTGACGTGCCCAAGCGGCGTGCCCGACGTCGGCCAGTTGAAGAAGACAGTATTGCTCGGCACGTGCATCTGCCCATTGTCGTCAGCCACGATCACACCGCACCACACCACACCACGACGCATAGAAACAAAGTACTCACCATTCTCATCTGGTCCTTCCGCTCCTTCGAGGCCAAGCACAGTATCTCGGTGGTATGATTAAACCGTAGCGCGGTAATCCGCGTAGTAAGGTTCATAACGCTCTTGACCACGCGCGGGTTGCCCTGCTCCAGCTTGCCATACAGGAGGGCCGAGGCGTCGTACAGACTCACCACGCCCGTGCTGGCGCCTAAGGCGAGCCGCTGGCCATCCGCGCTCAGCTCGAGCGCAGACGCACCGAAAGCGCCCTCGTCCCTCCACCTCCTGACGCACCGCCGGGCGCCCACGTCAAAGAGGTACACCTCTGCGTCCTCCCCAAGCGCAACGAGCTCCTTCCCTCCCGGCGCCCAGGCGAGCGCTTTCACGCCCGCGTTGAGCTTCACGCTGCCCGTCACCTGCCCGCTCGCCCCACCCGCCCGGCAGTCAAGCAGGTAGACGTTCCCCCTCCTCCCGCCGACCGCGAGCGTCGCCCCGTCCGGTGAAAACGAGGAGATCTCCAAGCTCCGTTCGCCTTCCTCGGGGTTCTGTGCGCCTTTGGACCCCCACAGCCCCCGCGGAGACTGAGCAACCGCCCCCGTCTGCAGGTCATAGGTGTAGTAATATGGCCTCGGCCCCGCGAGGAACACGCTCGTTCCCTGGGGATTGAACACCGCCTTGGTTATCGGCAGGCTGGGCAGGTGCAGCGAGGCGAGGAGGGGGTTGTGCGCGCCGTCGATGGAGAAGAGCTTGAGCCGCCTGTCCTTCGTGCCGGCGGTAAGGAGCACGGGGAGCGTGGGGTGGAAGGATGTGCTGGAGATGCCGCCGGGGGAGGGGGAGGCGAGGTTGGCGTCCGCGAGGCGGGTTACGAGCAACTCGCTTGGGGGGAGAGCGCGAGAGGAGGAGGACTGCACGAGGGAGCCCGTGTCGTGCAGGAGGTCCTCCAGCCCCTCCTCCACGTCCCCCGCGCCGTCAGCCCCATCCCCTGCCAAACGCACAGACCTCTTCGAGCTCTTCGCCCACTCAGGCGCAGGCACAAGGCTCTCGAACTGCCTCCTGAGCCGGAGCTCGTACTCCCGTCCACTGACGGTGTCTTCATCCGCGGAGGTGCGTAGCTTCCGGAGGCGGTTGGAGGTGGAGAGGGAGATGTTGAGGGTGGCGTCGGACGGGTCGGTCCATGCGGGCTTCTTCTTGGCGGACGAGGAGAGGGGGTGGGCTGCTACGGTAGGGGGCGCGACGGCGAGGGAGTCTTCAGCCGTGTCGGCATCGGTGTGGTCGGAGTTGGAGGCACTGAACCCGCCAAACTCTTCGAACGCCTCGTCGCCCGAGCCTGGGAGCTCGAGGAAGGCATCCTCCATAGATGCCTCTATGTCGACTGGTGGGAGATCAAGAGCTTCCGCAGCATCGTCTACGAAGAACAGCTGCACACATCTCAGCATCCAGCACAATCGAGGTAGAGGGAGGGAGTAGAAGGACGTACATCCGCATCCTCCAAATGCCCCAGTCCGCTCTCTCGAGCCTCATCGTCCCCTCCCGCAAGCTCCATCCCATCAGGTTTGCCTCTCGGCTTCCTCCTCCTCCCAAAAAGCATCTCCTCCAACCTCCGCTCTTCCTCGTCCTTCGCCCCCTCATCCTCAAGCCTTCTGCGCGCTTCTTCGGAGAAGAGGAGTTCGCCGCCTGCAGCGGGGGCGGAGGTGGAGAGGTGTGCGTGCTTAGTGCGTTTTCGTCTGGGCTTTTTGGTTGGTGGTGCCGAGGGCGACGTAGGTGCGGGTGCTGCGGTGTGCTCGGGGTCGAGGTTGCGGGTGGGTTGAGATGTGCTCGAGGATGGAAAAGCGGCAGGCACGGGCGAAGAGGCGCGCGGTCGTTTCTTAGTTCTCGCCATTGTCCCAAGCAGATATCCAAGCCCAATTTGCAGTGCTTGAGTAGTAGCAGACGAGGTCGTTGTCCTGCTGAAATTCGTCTTGCAACTGTCCAGTGAACCCTGTCCTAACTTTTTGCCCCCGCTCGGGCGCTTCCTTCCCCTGGCCAGATCCTCCCACTACCTCCGGTGCGCAGCTTGCAATCTATCTCCGTCCTCCCTATGCTACCTGAATATCGGTCTGGATCCCAATACCTGCCATGGACTGGGATAATGGATAAGTAGCTGGGTTCTTCATTTGGAGTGCGGCTCGCAGCTTGGCAGGCAGTGTGGAGCACAGTGGATGATCATCTGGAAGACCATAAGGCATCTTCTCCAGTGCACCTTTGTTGCTCGTGCATTCTCCCACCTTGATTCCCAACCCTCCGACACAAGCTCTGGCCTTCTATCTACAGCACAGTCCCAATGTGGATGCCGAGGATCTTCGAAAACCCAGCTCCATGCCACTCAGGCCCAAGCGCACACCTTCATCTTCTGCATGTTCGCCCACTAAATGAGGATCTGTGTCGGCCCTATCATTGGGCCCATCATTGGCTGAGTGCATGACAGTCCCTCAGTGCAGTACCCTGGCAAGCTAGGATGGTTGCGAGTGCTCAAAGAGTACCCGCATTTGGCGCTGTATGTTGTGTCAGGGCCGTTCTTGGCCTTGTCTTATCGTGTTTGGCCCATTCGCTGCAGTTGAAAGAGGTGTGTCCCCCCCCCAAGTGGCCTGCGCTGTACATTGACACTGGTCCTGATCACTTTGCAGACTGGCATATCCCATAATACCAAGTCCCCCCAGCATCCCGCATGTCCTCTCCGCCCACGGAACATGTGTGGGTGAACGGCCGATTTAGAAACATTCTATGTAACTTCTGCATGTCTGTATGAAACACGGCATGCGTTCGAAGAATGATATGAAATCATATTCATCTGTGCGCAAAATATTCTGTGCACCATCACCATGCTCAAAGACTCAGAATAAGAGACCACAAGGGTAGAACAAGGCCGCAACAAGGCTGCAACAAGCGTGAACCAGGGTCCCGAAAAAGAAGCAAAGAGCTCCAGGTGCACTGCTTTTTCTACCTCAATATTCTGACATGATCTGACTATTCTATTCAACTGTGGATGTCCTGTCAGAGCAGTCTTTTCATCCGTTTACGCTTGCATACACCGCTCTTACCCCTTTTACCAACGTCTTACCCTCTCCGGCAACACTCAATACCATCACATCATCCCCACTCAAACCTCAACCTTAAGATGTCCAACCCAAATGACTGCTCCACCTTTAATAAAACGGTAAGCTACATACTTCTTCTTATATGTACCTGTATGTTGCGGAAGACACCTATCTACGGTGATACCTTCCGGAATGTCTGTATATAGGCCGATACTTCAGAAACTGATTGATTATTGTAGATCAACTCTAGCTCTCCCAGTGGTTCACCTCCCACAGTTCCTACTCTCTCCGCTGGTGAGCATCACCACTTTCCATTGGCCTATGCATCTACTGACAACCATCAAGCTATGGCCAGTGCAATTGCCAATATGCTTGGGAACCTCACCAAGTCCACCACCTCAGCCTCCAATAGTGATGTCGATATCTCGGATTGCCATATTGGCTCACCATTGATTGTTGGAGAGGAAGAGAGTGGGCTTGAGCCTAGAGAGGATGGAGAGGATGGGGCAGAGGGGGCAGAGGAGAAGGAGGAGAACAACAATGACAATGGCAATGGCAGTGAGGAGGAAGGTTATGAGGGTGATGATGAGGTGGGAGAGGATGGTGAGGAGGATTGAGATTGCAGGACAATCTCAATACATGCACATAAGCTGTGCATGTAAGGACGGGAAAGGGATCAGAGGAATACATGAATTGGTTGATTAATAAAATGCTACCTAACAAATGTTTGCAAGCCCGCGCATGACAAGTCGGAGTTGCAAAGTGACAACAATGAGTTTGCTGTTGTTGCGTGTCTTAGGCCGTACACCTGGAGGCTCATGCAGGATGTTGCAGGCCAAAGTGCAATGTTGCATGGAACATTGCGGTCCAATGTGGATTTACGTAGGCCAGAGTGCTGGGGCGCAGAGAGCCCTAAGCGCCTGCAATATCAAACATATAATCAATTATGAACCAGGTCAAAATGCACATACGGAGGCGAAATGTGGACAATGTGAACACTGGTAACGTGGGAGATCAGAGACCGGGTCATATCAGGGACCGGGTCATCCTATTCAGTTCTCCCTTTCTGGTGAACTTAGGCGTGCTGCAACTCAACCAAAACATCATATTTCCTGAATTCGCATTGACACACGGTGAACTGGATACGGTCCCACGCGCTGGAGAGGTTCAAAATTAGGGAAAGAGCAAAAAATAGGTGAGTGACCCGGTCCCTGATCTGACCCGGTCTCTGATCCCCCACGTTATACTAAGCAGTGCCATCCCCTTGCTGTTTGCAATCATAATTGAAATTGCAATTGTAGTATGCTTGCTGTCTGTGGAGAAGTCGACAGTTGTGATGTGCCCAAGCGGTGTGCCGACATCAGCCGCTGTTGTAGAAAACAATGTCGCTCGGCATGTGTATCTGCACATTGTCAATCCCAATCAACTCAATGCTGCAAAGCAAAGTACGCACCATCCTCCGCCTCTGCTGGCCCTCCCGCTCCTTCAACACAAAGCACACATTCTCCATGCTATGATAAAACAGTGGCACCATGATCCGCACCATTAGGTTCAGAGACTTCTTGACCAGCACAGGGTTGCCCTGCTCAAGCTTGCCGTACCTCACCATTGAGCGAGCCATCTTCTAAATACACTTAAGTACGAGTTCGACAACCTTTGCTGCTTCCGACTCAGCAGAAGTCATTGGGTTCATATACTGAGCCAAGTGTGAGAGGGAAGTGAATAATGATCTGTGGCAATCATCAGCACAGGCATCCCAGGGTAATGAGGGGCAGGCAGACCTGAAGAGCATGCAGCACTGAGGCGGCGTATAGGCTCATCACAGTCACGCTTAGGCCCAACGCAAGCCACTCAGCATCCCAGCTCAGCGAGTACCAGATGCCGATGCACCCAAGCAAAGTGCTGTCATCCCTCCATCTCCTGATGCACCTTTGTGCACCAAGGTACACCTTCGCTAGCGCAAACAGTCCCTTGACCCCTGGCGCCCGGGCGAGCACTTTCACACCAGCATTGAGCCCCATTCTCCCCATCAGCTGCCTGCCTCCCCCCACCCCATCCCAGTCCGACAGTCCAGGATGCACACATCTGCTGCTCGAGCATCTGGCGGATGCAGATGTGTCCTTCTCCCCTTGTTCCACATATCGTAGTGCTGATGCCTAGCAGCTGTTTTTCGTAGATGAGGCAAGCACAGCACAGCAGAAGGGTTAGTCCTCCCGCCTCCCCGAAGTCGACATAGAACCGTCGAATCAATGAAGGATGTCACTCTGTAAAACCTAGGTTTGAATGACGAGGCATTCAACAAGTTGAGTTCCGCATGTCCTCTCCGAGTCGAACACTGACCATGCCAAGGTCGACGAAGCTAGAGTGAGGTCTCGCTCGCTATGGCCGCCGCGGGCAATCCGGCAGGGATGGGCGAAGAGCTGCACAGTCGTTCAGTAGATCTCAGCGTAGCAGCTCGAGATATCCATGTTCAGTCGCCTAGCACCAGTGGGTAATCATAGACAAGCCGCTGCAGTCCTGTTCCAGTCGCTCTCATCTCCAGCCACAGACCCTGGCCTACTTTTCTGCCCCCGCCCACGGGCGCTTCTTCCCCCTGCCGGCGCTCCACCAATCACCGTCCTGGCCGATCCTCCCACCTGACGTGCTCAGCTCGCAATCACCCTCTGTGCTTGTTGGAGAACGGTCTGGATCCCAACCCCTGCTTGCCTGAGTACTGTAATGAGTACAAGGTTGAACTATATTACTGGCGTTTGGGGTGGACGGTATCGCATACGGCCGGTGATTCGGCCGCGGCCCGAGATGCACGACCGGGTCCTTGGCGGATTCCCCGTGGAGGATACTAGGCAACACCTCGACGACAGTCTCACGCATTCTGCATTCCTGCTCCTCTCCACCACTGCTCATACCTCTGCTCCGGCCGCGAGCTGCTCTCCGCCGTACTAGGAACCAGCGAAAATGGCGACCGCTACGGCCGAGGAGCCCATCACCGAGTCCACGCCGCTCATCGCCGCGCGCGACAGTGCGCACAAGCCGAGCACCGAGCTCGTCGTCGAGCCGCCCTCGCCTAGCACCACCGCGTACCCCACGTCCCCGCCCTCCCCGACCGATGGCCCTCCCAAGCCGGCAGATGACCCCGACCCGCTCGACCGCCCCCTCCCGCGCACCCAGATCTTCCTCCTCTGCCTAGCGCGCTTCGTCGAGCCCATCGCCTTCTTCTCCATCTTCCCCTTTGTAAACGAGATGATCCACGACCTAGGCGGGATCCCGACCGAGTCCGTCGGATACTGGTCCGGCTGGATCGAGTCCGTCTTCTCCCTCATGCAGACCGTGAGCATGCTCTTCTGGGGCAGGGCCGCGGATCGCTGGGGGAGGAAGCCAGTGCTGGTCGTCAGCTTGGCGGGCGTCGCAGTGGGGAGCGTGGCTTTCGGCCTGGCGGGGAACGTCTGGCAGATGATCGCCCTCCGGAGCATTGCGGGGATCTTCTCCGGCACGCTTGTGTACGTCCTTCTCTCCCTGTCTCCTTCCCTCCCACCAACACACTCTATGCAGCACAGTCCGAACGATGATATCGGAGAACTCCACGGCGCGCAACCAAGCGCGCGCCTTCAGCTTCTTCATGTTCGCCGGCAACCTCGGCATCTTCATCGGCCCCATCATCGGCGGCGCGCTCTCCAAGCCCGCGACGCAGTACCCGAGCGTGTTCGGCGGGGTGTGGGTGCTCGAGAAGTACCCGTACCTCGCGCCATGTATCGTCAGCGGCGCGTGTACGGCACTGTCGTGTTTGGCCAATGCGCTTTGGCTGAAGGAGGTGCGCTCCCCGTTCCTGTCTGCCGCTCAACACCAGTAGTAACACTCGGCAGACCGGCGTATCACACAAAGACAAGTCCGCGACCGCGGCCAAGCCCCCGAGCGCGCGCGAGCTCCTCACGACGCCCGGGGTCATCCCCGCCCTGCTAATCTTCGAATACGTGATGCTCATCAGCGTAACGTTCACGGCGCTGCTGCCGCTCTTCGCGTACACGCCCATAGCGCTCGGCGGCTGGTCCTTCTCCGCGCCCCAGATCTCGCTCTACCTCGCCGCGGGCGGCGCAGGCCAGGCATTCTGGATCCTCCTCGTCTTCCCCCCCCTGCAGCACAGGATCGGCACGGGAAACGTGCTGCGCATCACGGCGCTCGCACGGCCGATCGGGCTCGTGGCCCTCCCGGCACTGAACGAGCTGCTCCGCGCGGGCAAGGGCACGGCGTTCTGGGTGCTGCTGCCGATCACGGCGATCTGGAGCAGCAGCGTGAGCATGTCGTTCAGTGCGTCCATGTCCCTCCCTGCTCCGTGCCCTCTCTAACAGCAGCATCGTCTCGCTCTCGCTCTCGCAGCCGCCGTCCAGCTAGTGATAAACGACATCTCGCCCTCGCCCCTCGCCCTCGGCACGCTGAACGGCATCGCCCTCTCCCTCTCGTGCGCGATCCGCGCCGTCGGCCCGGCGGCGATCACGAGCCTGTACGCGGTGGGCGTGCGGTACCAGCTGCTCCGGGGACACCTCGCCTGGGTCCTCGTCATCGCCGTCGCGCTGGGGTATCTCGTGCTGCTCAGGTGGCTCCCGAAGAAGTGCGAGGGGAGGGTGGAGCGGAAGAGGGGGGATTGAGCGGGTGTGGGGCGGTGTGGGCAGTGCGGAGGGGCCGTCTGGGTTGGAGTGATGGGGACGAGTCGAATATCCGTAGACGCATATCAATGTCTTAGAACCATGTCGTGCAATGCAATCCGAATCCGAATCCGAATCCAAATCCCGTCTTCTCACGCGGGCGATCGCAGCAAGTGTCAAGTACACCCATGTCCAGTCCAGCTGCACACACACATACACACGGCCAGCGGGCATGCACGCCCAAGGCAGGCAGAGCCCAGAGCATGGGAAGGTCGACGACATTGATTACTGTGCGCTAACGGCTGGGCTTCTACACCTCCTGTACTGTACTGGGATACTGGCCCGGCCCGGCCCGTACCGGACCTGACGGGCGGCCCGCTCAATAGTACCGCTTCGGCTTGCTGCCCGCCTCGTCGAGGTACAGATCGGGCCTCTTGGGCTTGCCGTACTTGAGCTCTGATGTGCCTAGAGGTCGTTCGTTGTCAGCGCTGTCCCATACGCGTTCCCACGGCCCACAGCCCATCCTCCGTCTTCCGCTGCCCGCTCCCGGGGAAGACGGCATGGGCCGAAGCGGATGAAGAGGTGGAAGCAAGGCCGAGACTCACCAAAGACGGCGTGATGTATCGGCCCGACTGACTCGTCCCATTTCTCGCGGAACATGTGTGCGCCCCCGCCGCCCACCTCGGCGCCCGTGTTGACCTGCACCTTGGGGCCCTTCCTGTTCCCCTTGTGCGCCCCTATCAGCTCGCGCTTCGGTGCACCTGGGACGGCGGGTGCGCCGGTGAGGTCGTGGGCGAGGACGAACTCGCGCAGGGAGAAGCCGCGCCGGAGCGGGGCTTTCATTGCCCCCGCCGGGAGCGGGCCGCGCTGCGGGAGGAGGAAGGTGCTGTAGCGGTGGTAGGGGCCGCCGGATTGGGGGTGCGGGGGGATCCAGGGGAGGAGGGCGGGCGGGAGGGGCAGCGGCGAGCGGGTCAGGCAGGTGAAGCTGATGTTCGGCACTAGCCAGTGCAGGAAGGTCGTGTATGACTGGGTGGCGGGGTTGGGCACGTCTGCGGGGGTGGGTTAGCGGGTGGGATGGGTCGGGGGGGCGCATGTGCAGTGCGCTGGGAGGAGGGAGGAGGGAGGGGAGGAGAAGGACGGACCAGGGTCAACCATCACAAGCGTGTACCACCGCTCCTCCTCGTGGAACGCTGTGACCTCCACGAGTGGCGGCTCAGTAGTCTACGCAGCGCGCGCCGCACGTCAGTCAGCATGTCCCTTTCCCCAAACGGCAAGGCGGCGCCCAGCCGAGCGAGCCGAGAAGAGAACGCACCTGGGAGGGGAGGAGGAACGTCCCGGGCTTTACTGGCTCTGGCGGGCTGGACTCGCGGGTTTCGCTGCTTTCGGCTGGCTGGGTTGCTTGGCTGGCTTGTCCGGGCGGGGCGGGGAAGCGAAGGCGCATGTCCACTGTCGGGTCGACCCAAGGGAGCAGGTCGGGGATGACGTTCATCTGCCAGAGGGTCTCCATCTGCGGGGGGGGGGGGACAATCAGGACCGCCGATGACGGGTGCAGCGCAACGCAACGGGACGGGGGAGGGACGTACGAGGAGGTCGAGCGCGCCTTCGTGCCTCCATTTATGCTCTGTGAGGTGTCTGTAGATCGGCAGAGCCAGGTCGCCTGCATCAACCACACCGCGCGTCAGCCCTCCTTCCCAGCAGCAGCAGCAGCAGCAGCAGCAAGCAGGGAGAGAACGCACCCTTGCCCTGCCTGAACGTCCACCTGACCGCCGGATCGTTGATCTCCGCGTCGATCTCGAGCTTCCTTATCCTCGCCGTCGTCTTTGTGTGCTCCTCGCCGCCGTCGGGCAGGGCGGGCAGGGCGGCGCGCAGGTGGGCGAGGAGGGCGAGCTTGGCCTGCTTGTCCCGGGCGAGGAGGGCGAGGGAGAGGTCGTAGATGTCGAGCTGGCCGGGGGGGAGCGGGGGCGTGTATTCCTCCGGCGGGGTCGGGGTCGGGGTCGGGGTGGGGGCGGAGGGGGGGGAGGGTGTGGAGTGGTTGGTAGCGTACGGCCGGCTGAGCAGTGTGCGAGCGCAGAGGGAGCGCACTGCGCGGTGCACGGCGGGGACGGGGATGGGCATGCTCGTGATCCGCAACGAGCGCGAGCCCAGGAAGGGACAAGATACGAGCGCCAACGACGTCAGTGCAGGGGACGAGCGGGGCGTTCAATCGCGCACAGAAAAGTGAGGTGGGCCCAGCCAGGGTCTTCACTTTCCCAATGCAGTCACCACCCAATTCCGGTTCCGCGGGACGTTGCGCGCCTGCACAGTGCACAGTGCACGGACAGACGGACAGACAGACGCTCACCCCGGCACTGCTGCATACCACAAAGGGAAGGATGGCCTCGCTCGCACTGACGATATTCCTCCTGGTGCTGCTGACCCAGCTCATCGACTGGGTAGGAAAGAGCCTGCTCGAGGACTGGGTGCGTCCCCCGCTCCCCCCCTATCCTCCTCACACCGAACCCACTCCAGGCCTTCGCCCTCTACTCCCGCCTCCTCATCTCCGGCCCGGCCCGGCAGCAGCGCGCGCTGAAGCGAGACGTGTTCAGGGAGAAGCAGGAGCTGGCGCGGACGAGTGCCCAGGACGAGTTTGCAAAGTGGGCGCGGCTGCGCAGGCGGGTCGACAAGGGCCTGGCCGACCTGGACAAACTCAGTGCGTCCCCGCCCTCCCCTGCTCCCGCCACTGACCCCCCCCCCTTCCCCTCCGCAGACGCCCAACTCTCCTCCGCCCGCAGCGCCTTCTCCCTCCGGTTCAAGGCCCTCCTCTTCCTCCTCACGTCCGGCGCCCAGTGGGCCCTGGTATGGTACTACCGCGCCGCCCCCGTCTTCTACCTGCCCCCCGGCTGGCTCGGGCCCATCGCCTGGTGGCTAAGCTTGCCGTTCGCGCCTGCTGGTGAGTGCAGTGCAGTCGGGTTGCTGTTTCTGGGCTCTGGGGGGGCGAGCGGCGGCTGCTCCTCCTCCTCCTCCTGCAGCTGGTGCGGGATACGGGATACGGGATCCGAGCGCCCCTCTCCCCAAGCACAGGCATAGCCGCGCCAGCCATCCCCCCCCCCCTCAAGCGAGCGAGCGCTAACTCTCCGCGCCGGGTTCCGTAGGAAGCGTCAGCTGCGGCATGTGGCAGTTCGCCTGCCGCCGAGTGCTCAAGCTCTCCGAATCGCTCGTGCGCGAGATCGTCTGTACGTCTCTTCCCTCCGTCCCTCCCTCCGTCCCTCCCTCCCTCCCTCCCTCCTTCCTTCCTGCCTTCCATCCGCCTCCCGCGCATTCCGCACTTCCGTCCCACCCCTCCTCCCTTCCAGGACCTCACTGACACTGCACTCTAGCGCTCCTGATGAACAGGACAGCGGGCATGGCCGTGCCTGCGCCCGTTGGTGTTCCCGCGTCCGGGCCGGGAGGGGGAGGGGGAGGGGGGGAGAAGCCTGCTGCTGCTGCTGGTAGTGCTGCTGCTGGGGCGGGGGCGGGGGCGGGGGGGAGACGGCAGCCGGCGGGGGTGAAGAAGTCGCAGTAGTCTCCGGCGATGTACAGTAGCTATCACTATCACTAGGAGGTCTGCTGCATCTGTCTTTGTGCCTGTTTGGGGCTGTTGCTTTCGATGCTCGACACTCGACTCGACACTCGATGCTCGACACTCGATGCTCGACTCTCGACTCTCGACTCTCGACTCTCGACACTCGACACCCAGCACGCAGTGTGCAGTGCACGATCCTCACCTGCCTCGAGCCCAGCCGCGTCATTCTTTCTTCGGTCAATGCTGTACTGTGATGGCCCACTGGCCCTTGCCTGGTCTTGTATGGCTCGAGGGGCCGATGACCTGCCCAGGCTTCTGCCAGCCCACGTGACCGCCGCGCCGCATGCCAAGTGGCAACATGTGCTCAAGCTCGGGACATCTTCCGAGGCTTTCGACGGCGCTTGATGAGCAGGACGGAGGAGGGACGGGTGGGGTATGTCGCGGGCTGGTTCTTCCCGGCAACGCGGTACTGTCCAGCACTGCCCGCATTTTGGTAGTTAGTTAGGAGACGCTGATGCGCACACACGCGGGTTATACAAAGAGTCCGCCTGGGGACTGATACCATTGCAAGGAGCTACAGGATTGTGTGTGACAGGAAGAAGTGTACGCAGTGGACAAGGCGCGTTAGGGAAGCCGGTCGCTAAGGACGTGATGGTGGATGTGGTGGATGTGGGGTTTTCTCAACAACAGAGTCAACAAGAATCGCATGGATGGGCATAGATGGTAGAAGGCAGAGTCTGCAGCTCCCGCGCTCACTCCCACGACGGAGATGACTGGTACGTCTGCTTGTACCCCGAGGCGGACGTCCCGCTCTGCCCGTTCTGCTGCGTGCCCCGAACAGGGCTCAGGTTTCCGCCGTACGTCGGCGACGTCGGCGCTGAAGTATGGTCAGCCATTGATTCTACAGGAGAGGACGGATGACTCACAATAAGCAGGGGAAGCCGGCGAATAGCTCGGGGAGGCAGGAGACATCATCGCCGGTGAAGTCGGCGAGTACGCGGGTGATGCACGCGCCGGGGACGTCGGCGAGTAGCGCGGAGACGTCGGGCTCGTCTGCATCGGGCTCGTGGGCGAGTACCGCGGCGAGGTGGGGCTGAAGCGCGGACTCGCAGGAGAGAAGTGTGGGGAGGTGGGCGAGTATTGAGGACTCGTCGGGGTGTATTGCGGAGAAGTGGGGGAGTACTGCGGGCTCGTCGGCGAGTAACCGGCGGCACCGCGAGCACGAGGATTGGGCGACGTCGGCGAGAACGTCGGCGACGAGGGAGAGTAGTTAGGTGACGTCGGGGTATAAGCCGGACTCGTAGGAGTATAGGCAGGCGACGTCATCTGGAGCCCTGGCGACGTCGGCGAGTACGTCGGCGACGTGACCATTGCACCCGGGCGACCAGGAACATAGAAAGGCGAGGTTGCGCCAGCGCCAAGAGGCGAGGTGATGAACGGCGAAGTAGCACCGGTATTGAACGGTGACGTCGGCACGAAGGGCGATGTAGGCGAGTAAGTCGGAGACGATGGGGCGTACCCCGGAGACGCGGCACCCATGCCAGCACCGAGAGGACTCTGCCCGAGACCGGCGCGATATGAGAATTGGGAAGTCTCGTCTGCACCGGCCATGACGAGCGGGGAGAACGCGGCGGCCTCGGCTCTGAACCCGCCCTCATACGACGGCGAGCGGTCGTAAGGGGTCATGGACCCGGCAGCAGGAGTCATTCCACCGTCCATGGCAAACTCGGCTGCGGTGATCGCCTCATCGATCGGGACATCCTTCAACATGTCCATGTCCAGGTAGACATCGAACGAGCCGGTACCGAGAGGCGCGACTTGGCCGAACATGATATTCTGCGCAATACCGCGGCAGTCATCTTTCTCGCCCATAGCAGCGGCCTCGAACAGGATCTCGACCGTCTCCTCAAACGAGCAGCGCATCAGTGCACCGGCATCCGTACGGTTGATACCGTGACGGGTGATCGACATCAAGGTACCGCGGTACGTCATGATGTCGCACAGCAACGCAAGATGGCGGAAGTTCACGTAGGAACCGTCGAACTCGAGCACTTCACGCATCTCCGTCATGAGCACGGCACGGGCAGCCTCAATGCCGAGCACCTCGAAGGCTTCCAACAGCGAGTTGGTGGTCGTGCGCGTAGCATCGACACCTTCAACGCTGAGAACCTTCTTCAGGTTAAGGCCCTCGGTTTCCAGCATCCAGTCATCCTTGTCCGTGCGGTAGTCGCCCTCGGCCGACAGAACAGTCTTGCTGTCCTGCACCATGAACGCACGCGAGATGCCGTCGACACCGCGAAGACTGATCGAGTTGAGCATCGTGTTCTCCAACTTGCGCAGGAACACGTCCTCCTCGACGTTGCCAGTCTCGTCCTTGTCGGCCTGGTTGTTGATGACACGGCAACGAATGACGAGCTTCTCTGCGTTGTCTTCGGACCAGATGACGAAGATGTCCGACTGAAACGCTTCGGAGATCTTGCTCGCGACGTAGCTCATCTCAAGCTTCTTGTCGAGCATCTGTGCACGATCAAGCTCGAGGCGGAGCAGCCAGGGCGATTGAAGGTGCATCTTCTGCTCGACTTCCTCGTCAGGAATGGAGAAGAACGCTTCGACAAAGTCACGATCTTCCTCGATGCAAGTCGTGCTCGGCTTGGGATCGTAGTATATCTCCGTCGACTTTGTGATCGTGCGCAGCGTCGCATGGGCGAGCTCGGTCAGGACCGCCTTGGACGCCTCCGGCGAGATGGCAATCTCGGGGTCCAGATACACCTTGAGACGCGGCGTCTTCAGGTTCGTGGCAACGTTGATGATCTCCTTCAATCGCGGCACACCGAGAGTGACGTTCTTGCTAGAGACACCGGCATAGTGGAACGTGTTCAACGTCATCTGCGTCGCCGGCTCGCCGATAGACTGCGCCGCCAAGACACCACACATCTCTCCAGCGTGCGCGCGGGCACGCAGGAACTGCTGCTCAATCTCACCGACGATGAAGTCAAACGCCACCTTCTGCAGCCTGTGCTCCTCGATGACACGTCGGACAGCGAGTTGCTCGCGCAGCATGATCTGGAAGAGCAGGGTGGCATCCTCCTGCATGGCCCGAGCAAGGGGATCAGTGCCAGGGACGACCAGTAGCTTCGTGCACAGGATCTTCACTTCGTCGATGATGTACACGGGATCCAGGTCGCTCGGGCGCCGGCGGTCAATCTCGAATGCCGTCTTTGCATTCTGGATGATACGCGAGATGGGGACGGGTAGAACGAGACGTTTGGGTGGGCCGTACGGGAAGATGAAGGTGCGCAGTCTGTGACGATCCGATTCCAGCTGGGCAAACTCTTCATCGAGTCGCTTCTGGACCTCGAACTCTTTCTTCGGGTCAATGATGCCAACTTGTAGTGCGTTTCGCGAGAACCCGGCGCCGGCGCCAGCCAAGATATCCACCCGGAAGTTCCGTTGGAACAACTTATCGCTGATCGTAAGCAGAGACATCTTCTGCTCTTCCACGTGGGCGCCGTCCATACCATCCTCCCCGTAGGTCCATTGCAGCACGTCGCCGAGCGAGTTGCGGACGGTGCCATCGTACGCCACCATGACGTCCTCCATCGCCTTGACCAACCGGCGCTGGATGTAACCGGTTTCAGCGGTCTTGACCGCCGTGTCGATGAGACCCTCACGACCAGCCATGGCGTGGAAGAAGAACTCTTGGGGAGTGAGGCCGCGAAGGTACGAGTTCTCAACGAAGCCGCGCGACTCGGGACTGAAATCGTCCTGGGTGAAGTGAGGCAGTGTGCGGTGCTTGAAGCCGAACGGAATACGCTGGCCCTCGACGTTCTGCTGACCCACCATCGCCGACATCTGAGAAATGTTGATGAAGGAGCCCTTGGATCCAGCAGTGGTCATCGTCTTGACGCTGTTGTCACGCTTCAAGCTCTGTTGAGCGGACTTGCCAGACTTATCACGGACTTGGTTGAGAATGCCGTTGACGGTCGCCTCGAACGATTCGCGAATGGTCATACCTGGCCTCGGCTTGAGCAAGCCCTTCGTCGCTTCTTCGACGACCTTTCTCACGTCATCCTTGGCCTGTTCGATGTTTGCCATGATGGACTTTTCCGTCGGCTTGTCCGGGACGGTGTCGCCGATACCGATAGAGAATCCATTGTGGAAGAGCCAGTAGTTGACGACGGTTTGGATTCCACCGATCATATCCCGAGTCACCTCAGGGCCACGCTCTCGGAAGACAATGTGGATGAGACCTCCTGCAGATGAGCCCACAGCGCCCTTGTTGAAGATACCCATTATGACCTCGCCGTTCTCGATGAGGAGGGCGTCATCGTTGATAGGGTTCCCAATTGACATGTTGCCGTTCGCCAAGTTGATACCTTGAGGAACTGCAAGCGCAACGATCTGTTTGCCCGACCACAAGGGCTTCGGCTTGATAATGCACGGGTGCGGGATCGAACCATCCCAGCCAGGCGCCCATAGGAGGATGTTCTGTACGAGAGGCCAGTCCAGGAAGATGTCGCGCTGTGTCATCTTGTAAATGCCGGCCAGAGTATCCTGCACGATACCCATGACGGGCTTGTTCGCTTGCGGTGACACGATCTGCGAGAAAATGAGTCATCCGTATGGAAGGACGTTCGCACATGCACATGCCTGGCGAGGCACCCAGGCTATCTCCTTGAGCTCCGCACGCGTTTCCTCGCTCTGGGGAACGTGCAGGTTCATCTCGTCGCCGTCGAAATCGGCATTGTAAGGAGATGTGCTGGGGGAGGTCAGCATAGCCAGATGTCTGGCCATAGCTATACTTACACAGAAAGATTAAGTCGGAAAGCTGGGAGCATGATCAGCGCTTGTCACACTGATGAGAAGAGACACATAGCTCACTTGAATATGGCATGACCCTCACACGATGGGACATCATCGACATCTTGTGCAACGACGGCTGTCGGTTGAACAAGACATAGCTGGATCTCCGTCAGTCTCCATCTCCAGGTCTGAGCGAAGGAATACGCACTCTCCATCCCTTAGATGTCTCTCGACAACCCACCCGATCTGCAGACTAACATCCCCACGCTTATACCTCAAATCTATACGCTCGCC
Organism: Calocera cornea HHB12733; assembly: GCA_001632435.1. Lineage (NCBI taxonomy): Eukaryota > Fungi > Basidiomycota > Dacrymycetes > Dacrymycetales > Dacrymycetaceae > Calocera > Calocera cornea. Next base: position 28,760 of record KV423920.1, on the reverse strand, counting down.
GGTGTCGCGAATGATATACCGAGCACCGGGATAGTCTAATGGTCCGTTCCGTATGAGCTCCGTCAGGCGCTCGATATTATACTTCGTGACTGTAGCGGGGATTAGATCAAGCCGTATGGGAGGATAACGGGGATAGGACTGACCTCGTTCAGGATATGTCAGCGTCATGGCAATGCTCCTCGGCACTCCGACCTCATCCAGCGCAATATTAGGATCACCCGTAATGACAGTACGCGCGGAGAAGTCGACACGCTTTCCCATAAGATTACCACGGAGACGACCTTCCTTTCCTTTTAACCGTGAGCGAATTGCCTTTACCGGACGACCGCTCTTTTGCATAGCACGAGGTTGCCCAGCAATCTCGTTGTCCATGTATGTTGCAACGTGGAACTGTGCGAGTTTAACACAGCTAGACAGCAAGCGTCTAGCCAATACTAACCTGGAGGAGCTGCTCAATCTCGGATACCACATGTGCTGGTGCACCCTCGGCATCATGCTTCCTCAACGTCGCGCTCGTTTTCAGGATATCCGCCAGCTTGTACGTCAAGTCGTCCTCGCTGCGCAGGGAGTCGGACATGATTGACGGTCGGACTTGGGGAGGAGGGACAGGGATAACGGAGAGGATCATCCATTCAGGACGGGCATATCGCTCGGACAAGCCCATGAGGCGAAGATCGCTCGCTGGGATCTTGCGAAGAATGACGTGCGCGTCAGCAGCCGTCAGAAGGCGCTTCTCTGGCTGAGCCATCTTAACGTCCTAGACACGGCGTCAGACGCGTTTGGCCATCCATACTGCAAGCACGCACCTCATCGTCATCATCACCCTTCCGCTTCTTGTAGACCAAGAACAGCTTCAGTCCGTCCTTCCGAATCAACGGCTGGATATGACCGCAGCCACCGTGCGATGGGCGCTGCGGCTTCTCCGGGTCCTCTTCCTCTTCCTTCATATCATCCGACTCGCACAACATCTTCCCCTTGCAGTACTCCCACACGACTTGCAAGCGCCGCTTCGGGTTGTCAGCGCGCTTGACCATATTGCGGAATACATCATCGCCAAGATCAGCCTTGAGCTTGCCACAATTGACGCAGATGCACTCGAGGATCTTCTTGACTTTGACAAGGAAACCTGCCACGAAAATTAGTAAGTGAAGGCGAAATGCTTGACATCCATCGACGTACCTGCATGGTACACTGGCCTCGCCAACTCGATATGCCCAAAGTGTCCAGGACAATCCCCCGGTCCCTCTCCACACGTCTGGCACTTGAAGTTGCGGTCGATCGTCCCCAGGCGAGGATCCATCAAGCCTCCCACCCGCGGCCGATACCCCGACTCGTCCATCACCTCCGAATGCTCGATCTTCGCCATAGAGTACGCTTTCTATTGACGGGTAAATGTGTTCCCGCGCATTGAAGAAGGGTGGTTGGAAGTGAAAGGGAGCGTAGAACAGGACACGTCAGAGGGTGGCAAACCTAAAGATGACTAGGTTACGTACGATCTCCTCAGGACTCATGATCCCGAACTGCACCTCGCGCACTTTGTGCACCGGTGCAGCCGAGTACGTGACGGTCTGGGCGAACATCGACATCTTGGCGGCTTTTCGGATATGAACAATGAGGGAAAACGAGTGATCGATTAGACGGGCTTGTTGACAACAGAACTTTGTCTAGCGACGTTCGTCGCTTGCGGTCGCCGAACTGGCCTCGAAGTCGGGCCAAAGGAACTGTCTGAACGTGCAGGAGGTCAATGTGAGCCACTACAGATGAGTTCGACAGTCCCAGGACAACAAAGAGGTATACGGGAGCGACGGCGTGATGGTGGGCGCAGGCCAACGACGACGAGCTGAGCGTCGCGCGAATGGCGCGGCATTAACCGTCACGGAGGCAAAAGTCTGTTTCAGGGCCGGCTTTTGCCGGGTGCGTCCTAAGCGCCCTTGCTCCGTAACGATGACTCGCTACCGGCACGGGCGCTCTACAAGAGTCTTTCGAGTCAAAAACACAATGAATACACAAACTGCATCATCCAGATTCATTCTTTCAATTGTATCGACAACATACACTGATCTGCGCAACCATGCTGAGCCTTTGTGCCTTCGCCACACCTGAGACATCAATCACTGCGTGTCAGGGACTGATTGGCTGAGGCCAGCTCAGCCACATCAGGTCACCTGATGTGAGGTCAGGGCAGCGATGTTGAGGTCGCCTGCTCTGATTGTAGTAGATTATTTTCTATACGACCTTATTGGTCTGTTCTATATTGTAGATCAGGCTGTCTCTAGTACTTTTAGAATAGATAATATTATCCATTATTGCTCAGTGCAGCCCAGGTAGCTTGTAACGCGCGCTGTTCAGCCCCTGCCGATCATGCTGTCCCGTTCTGGAATTACAGTAGCTAAACCGGTATTGCGGCCCCATATCACAGACAAGAGCAGATCGCCTGCTCCCACCTATAATAAACTCGCCCCCCATCCTCTGCGCATACAGACGCCTCTTTCCCCTCTCCTCTCCTCGGTTCGTTCTCCTCTTCTTCAAGATGTCGATCGCGAATGTTTCTTCGCCCTCGGAGCAGATGGTGCGCTTGTGCGAAAGTCTCGGCATGCAGCACTGGTCGGTGGAGAAGCTTGAGAGCTTCAGGCAGCTCTTCATCACTGCGGCGGGGCTCGCTGGCAACGGAAGGTCAGTCTTGTGCGCACGACCGGATCGATTACATACCAACAGATGTAATCGATCCTTTCCCCTCCCTGCAGCCCTCCCTCGTCCTCCGCCGTATCCCTCAGCAGCTCCTTCATGGGAACGCCCAACGACTCCCCCAATAGCGGCACGATCTCGCTGCCTCCCAGCCCCATCGTCGACCATATCTTGCGCCTCGAGAATCGCGTCGACTCTCTCGAGCAGGCGTCCGAAGGCGGCACGATCAAGAGAAGGACGAGGCCGACCAGGATGCCCGATGTCCCCGACGCCAGCGATGCCGACAGCGATCAGCCCACGCCCCAAAGCACTCGCGTGGGGCGCAAGAAGCGCAAGTTGCTCAGCGAAGCTGAGGTCGAGGCACGCACGTACCTGCTCGTGAGTGTCAGTTGCTGCTCGCCGAGGGGATGGACACTCACCGCGAGCAGACCCAGGTCCGCGAGGCCATTCACACGATCATCGGCTTCAAGACGGGAGGCATCATGCCCTCCAAAGGAGGGCCGCAGCTGGAGCAAGAGGAGGTCGAAGCGGCCGAAGACTCGGACAGCTCTGCAGCTCTGCAGCCCGTGCGCATGCTGCCGGACTTCTCCAAGAACATGAAGGCCAAGGCGAATCTGGCGATCATGACCAGGGCGGCCAAGGTTGTCCTGGAAGCAGAGTTGGTGAGTAGCAAGGGGTTATCAGGACCGGATCGATCACATACCAACTCCCTTCCAGGACAATGACGACTCTCAAGTCGCCACAGAGTGTCGCGAAGCTTGGCTGACGAAGGCTACGTTGCTTGACCTTGCGCGTGCTGTGTGGCCTGGGCTGGCGAAGATCTACAAAGATCAGCAGAAGGAGGTGGAGGATCACGGCGAGAAGAAGAGGAAGGAAAAGAGCGCAGCGAGGAGGGTTGAGCGTCGCAAAACTGTGAGTCGGTTGTGCTGTCTCTGCAGATGTCGAACTCACCAATGCACAGCATGCCGGCCTGCTTGCCAAGGCGCTTGAACCATTCTGCAAGGAGCGCGGCCTGGACAAAGATGCGGTGAAGAAGGCGCTCGTGCACGGAGATTGGATGGGGGACGACTGGAGCGGGGACGAGGACGGCGCGAAGACTCAGGAATGGCGCGATGCGCTCTACGCAACCCGCAAGATTACCGAGGAGGAGAGGGACAACCCCCACCTCAACGTGTGGGAGCGCCGTCGCCCTGTTTGGATGAATCAGAAGGTGAGTCCTTGGTTTGCGAAATGATCCAGTACTCACCTGGAGCAGTATTGGGAGACCATCAACGGCCTCGTCAAAGACTACATCCGCACGCGCCCTGTGGAGATGGATGCCAGCGGTGCAGGGAAGGCGACACCGCGCGAACCTACAAGAAGGATCGATTGCGGGCATACCACGAACTGGATGCCAAGGTCCGAGTCGAAGCCTTACGATTTTATGGTCGACCCCGAATGGGCGAAGACCGAAGCGCGCAAGTGGAAGCACTGGGCGACGAAGGAGGGCTTCCCTGAGGGCCTGCCCGAGGCGGTCTGCTTGGAGATGATCGGGGAGGATGAGGAGGGTGGTATGTAATCGTTCCGGTCCGAACGATTACAACTCTGTGAAATCAAGGTCAGTCCCAAATACCATTGTGAGCACGAAACTTACCTTATCATTAAGATTGTACTATGGAAAGTCCCTACCCAAGAAAAGATCAGCAAGAAAACTCAAAAAAAAAAAGAAAAAGGCACAAAGACGAAGACGAGGCTTGCCTGCATAGCTAATTCGTTAGAAGGATCGCCCGTTCTGTACAATAGTGTTAGCATGCCTTCTGTGAATGGATACAGTCAACAGTACTCACCTTGCTCATGCCCGTGGTCACCCACACCTTCCTGCCCTCAACCTCCAGCTCGCATCTTGATGCGACTCCCGCGATGTTGTCCGCGAGCACGAGAGAATCGGGCGCGAACTCATCGTCGCCATGGTGGTACTGCCGATGTTGCCAGAACTCGACCTCGAGCTCAGGGAAGTCCTGGTAGAGCTCGGCGTGCGCGGGAGGATCTGAGAGAGGGACGAGCCAGGCGACGACGGCGAAAGTATGCTTGCCAGCGATGCCTGGCTGGCGGTGCTCGAAGATCTCTCGCAGCTCGCCAACCCACTGCAACCGCCGTCGAATTTTGGCAAGGACAAGCGAGTTGCCCTTGTTCTTCTTCTCCTCGGGGCTGGTTGAGATGCGCTTGCCATCGAGCTGGAACTGCCGATACCACGTCGCCTTACAGCTGAGGAATCGGCATAGGCGCGGAGCTCTGGCATCGCTGGGGAGATGGAGCGCCAGCTGCGGGTACGTGCGTCGATACCAGCGCAGGAGCTGCTGTTGAAGCTTGTCGTCGACCGGGCGCGGCGTGCCGCTGCCAAGCGGGAGAGACCGCTGCGAGAGCTGCGCTTGTGCAGAGTCCTGAGCCTCGGCGGCGAGCGCAGTCAAAGTGCCGGCGCGGGCGAGGTCTCGAGGACTGACGAGCAGCCGGGTGGCAATGAGGCGGGCGAGGGGGTCCCGCCATTGGTTGGCTAGCACAGTGTGCTGCACAGTAGTTAGTATGAACATCAATGTAGAAGATGGCTTACCATGCGCGAGATAGCCATCTCTCGCTTGAACTCGCGGGCAAAGGTGAGCTCCACTGCGCCGCCCTTGTGCCCGTTGGTTTCGAAGGTCTTCAGGACCTTGTTGAGGCGTTCGAATAAGAACGTCCAAAACCCATGGACGGGCCCGTATCTTCGCACTTGAGCTGGCATGTGCATCACCCAATGGAATGTTGGGGTGACATTCGCGGTGCCGTAGATCTGGGCAAAGGTGAGAGCGAGAGGTGAGGGAGGGAGGGAGGGAGGGACGGAGAGAAGCGCCAGCAGGGCTTGCCCTGTTGGTATGTAATCGATCTGGTCGTCTAAACGACCAGTCGATACTCCAAGGGAGGGAGGGAGGGAGGGAGGGAGGGAGGGAAGCGCCAACAGGGCAAGCCCTGTTGGTATGTAATCGATCTGGTCCAAAGGCGCACCTTGCGATATTCCTTGACGTAGTCAACGTACACCTCAGTGGCTCGGACCACTTCTCCCTCTGTGAGTTCCCTCCGCATCATGATCTTGAGGTAGGTGGCCAGCTTGAGGTAGTTGCGGGCGGCATCTGGGTGCACGCGCGGCCTCGGGTCTTCGTCCGATTCCTTGGCGTCGTCGCGCGTTCTCGTCGTTGGATCCTCCCTTGACGCCTTGAGCAGCACAGGCGGGATCTGCAAGATCGTCAGCTGGGGAGGAGGAGGAGGAGGAGGAGGGTGCTTACCGCGGCGGGGCCATAGAGCACGGCGAGGGCTCTCCATTCGTCCGAAGTCAAGCTGCCTCCAGCAGGTTCTCCAACCTGGGTTGGCAGCCTGGCAAACCAGGTTGGCATCTCAAACTGTTCGAAGTCAGCTGGGTTTGGAGAACTGCGGGCTGAGAAACGCACCGTGGCCAATCTGGCATGAATCTCGTCGAGCTCTCGCTCCCTGCCCGCGCCTGTACCAGCTCTGAGGACCTTCACCTTGTCTTTCCCTCCCTTGACCCATTGCCCATACCACTGCGTCTTCGTCAAGCCTTGAAGGAAAGTGTGCATCGGATCGATGACACCCATGATGACGGGGTCGAAGTACTTCAGTCGATTGAATTCGGACCAGCGCGCCCCGTGCTGGTTGAAGTACTTGTCGATCTTCTTGGCGGGTGTGTTCTGCATCGCGTAGCGGTGCATTTGTGCGGCTCGGCGCTTGTGAAGTTGCCCATCTCGAGGCTCGACACCTTCGTTGTCCCAAGCGCTTTCGGCAGCCTGCTCGCGGGTGATGTGGCACTGTGTACACGGGTGCCGATTATGTCGTTGGTCGGCGAAGCCAACCATCTTGCAGAGTGCCGGGTGATCGCAGACGATGCCCAGCAGGGTTACGCGGACTCTGCGGCCTTGAGGGAGAGGAAAGCGGTGAGCGACTTGGTATGTAATCGACCGGTCGTTCAGACGCACCTGTAGGACTCTTAGGAGTTCGAATGATGATGCCATCCTCCCAGAGGCGGATCAGATCATCCACCAGCGGTCGAAGGAATCGCTGCAGCTGGTCTGCGTTTGGTTCGTTGGGACCGGGTAGGATTCCAACGAGGCAGAGGTTCTGCACTCGATATCGCAGCTCCGGGGGGAGGTTCGCGATGCAGACGGAGAGGGGGCCCGTGGAGTGACTCTCGGCGACGCTGGACTGGCTGGGATTGAACCTGCCAAGGGCGTTAGTTGTGGAGGCAGCGAGACCGATGGACTCACCAGTCCATCGAAATCATGACACCCAGGCGCAGCTCTGCTTGTTCTGCGGCTTCGGTGCGACAGCGGGGAAAGAAGCGGCTCTGGTCTGGCGCTGGCATGTCCTGCCATACGCTGCCATCTTGAAGGCGCGCATAAACGCCTGAAAGGCTCTCCTTGGCGTCGAGATAGGACTCGCAGGCGTCCTCAAAGCCAGGCTGCCCAAGAAAGTCGGCGAGCTGCATCGAGAGAAGGTCGTAAGGCGCAGATCGTATAGCCCGAGGTATTCCAGAGCGCGTTGCATCAGTATAGAGGGGCTCTGCGCATTCAGGTCTCGGGCAATTGCGCTGCCAGTCAGAGCGCACGTCAGTCCCAGCGTCACCGTCTAGAAGCCCGAGTTCCTCTTGCAAATCTGCGTCCAACTCAGCGTGATCGAAATCCTCAAAGCTCCAGCACTTTGGGCACAGTGTCCGCACATCGAATCGATCCCAGAGCCCCAGACGCCGATATATCGTCCTCAGCGTACGAGGAGGAGCAGACTGCGGCGAGAAAGTTGCCAGAGCGGGGAGCACAGAGATGTGCTCGAGGACTTCGTACGCCAGAGTCGCCAGAGTAGCGCAAGCCGCATGGGGCATTTGCCAGCGCGCATGCATATAGAGCAGCACAAGGCATATAGCCCGCACTGCAAAATATGCATGCATCTCCAGGAAAGATTTCAACAGGCCCTGCGTGGGCCTGTTGAAGTCGTAGGGCGCAGGAGGGAGACCGAGAGGGATCTCCAGCTCGTCGACAGCAATGCCTTGATCGTCGTCGGTAGTAGCTTGCGTTGGGGGAAGTGCATCCAGGTCCATGAGAAGAGCAGAGGGTGCCAGGATGGGTGAGGTGGGAGGGGAGGAGGGGGAAGGGGAGAGGGGAGGAGGGGGAAAGGGTAGGTCGTCGATAGGCCCGGCCATACCTCCTTCGAGGAGGTATGTAATCGATACGGTCGTCCCAATAGGGCGCGCAGCCTCTTCAAGTGCCTGGGATGGTGCTGGCGGTGCTGGCGGTGCTGCTGACGGTGGTGCTGGTGATGGTGGTGCTGTAGCGGGTGGGGTGGTAGGAGGGAGGAGGGGGGGTAGGAGAGGCGATGGGGAGGCCTGGATGAACGGTTCGGCAGGCTCCTGCTGGTCGTACAGCGCCATATCCTCATCCACCTGCATCCCGCCCTCCTCTAGACCCCATCCTGATCCTTCTGGATCCATTTCGACGTCTTGGGAAGCGGTTGCGCTCGGTACGATTGCCTTCACGGTAGCCGAGTAGACGGCGAAGGCGTCCCTCTGCCGGAGATGCTGGCGTAGTGCGTCCGGCGACCACATCCGACCGTGGGGTCTCGAGTCGGTCTTGCACGTATCACAGAGGCATCTTGGGAGACTCTGAGGTCTCTTCTTCGCCTTGGATTTGCGGGCAGGCATGCTGAGAAGCGGTCAGTATGCGCACGAGAGGAGGCTGATCAACAAGGGCGCACCTGAGCACTCGAGCTGCGATTATCTCGCCCGTCTCTGCTCCTCAGTCGCTACCACCGCTCTCGTTCGTCACTGTCGGTCCTGGAGAGCGTCTTGGGTGGGGCGCGTCCCGTGTCGCTGCGTTGCTGGTTGTGCTGGAGGGGTTGGAGGTGCGGTCGACGCGCAAGACGATGGTGTTGATCAGGGTCGATGACCGCATCGACCCTCAGCGCGTTGCTCGTCGTCTGAAGCAGCGAGCACGCCCACAAGGTGGACGCGAGGTGGAGAGGGGCGCGTGTATGCGCTGAGACAGGCGCGGTGGGGCTTTGGGGAAAGGGGGGACGTCTGTGCTCGATGTCAGTCCAGGCGAGGCCAGGCGAGGAGGGCTAGGGACCGTTTTTTGAACGAGTGGATTCAAAGTTAGATACGGCCCTAAAGGCCTAATACATCGTGCTCGCTTCAATCAGAGAAAGTGGGAGCTACCCCCTCAGGGGAGCGCAGTGACGAGGAGGGAGGGAAGGAAACGGAGAAATGGAGGCAAGCCAGCATAAGACTATCTGGAGATGAGCATAGGACGAAGGGCTCAGGCCCTGCCAGTGACGAGGCGCACAGCGCTCCCCAGCAGGGAGCGATGCTTCTTGAAGGGACGCGTGGTCGACAGCCCGCACGGCTGGGTCGACGTGTTGGTGGGATGGGAGGTGTTGGTGGGATGGGAGGTGTTGGCGGTGGTGTTGGTGGGATGGGAGGTGTTGGCGGTGGTGTTGGTGGGATGGGAGGTGTTGGCGGTG